>OX381718.1:13374207-13974207 GCA_947462335.1 Harmothoe impar | reverse complement strand
GCACTAGTGTACATAGGTAGTAGAATCCATACTATGAATACTTAGTGTAGGTACACTGTAGAATCCACTGTATATCTACAGTAAAATTTAGTGTAGAATGGATTTACAGTAGATTCTACTGTTTATCTACAATGAACTGTACACCTACAGTATAATCGACTATACACCCACAAAAAGGGCAAACAATTGTTTACAGTGCACTGTTAATTTACAGTAGAAAATATGATATTTTTGGGTACACTATTTACAGTGCAGCCACTCAATAACGCAACACATGATTCGTACCCCCCCCCCGGTCCACCCCCCTTTTATACACGGTGTCCCCTGTCCCATAGCATGACGCCCATAATTATGACGCTGGCCGAGCACTGGATAGTATCAGTGTCCAATATGGGATGGCATGTCAGCAATGAAGCCAATGTGTATATTAGAGTGACATCTACACTCCTGTAATATGTCGATTTTGGTGGATAGTGCAATCTATCCTTGACAGGTACACAGAAAAAAGAAACAGAGTCAAAGGGGAGTCCAGCTTTCCTCCAGAATGACTCCCCTCTCGAGGGGAGCCCAGGTGGATTAGAGGAGCCTTGCTAACTCCCTGGCTGACCTACACTGAAAATCCATAGGTTGAAAGGGTTAGTCAGTACAGACTAACCCAGGTTGGTCATATGAGTGTTAGTCACAATGGCAAAGTTATATTCAAAAATGACCAAGTGGTCAGTCAGTGGTGGCTAACCTAGGTCTATCATTGGTGTGTTGTATTTGTATACCACTAGTTGGGGCCACCTGTGATGACCACTCAGTGGCCCCCCCTGGAACTAAAAAGACTAAGGTGGGTTGGTCAGTAGTGACCAACCTGACAATAATAACTAATCTAGGCTGGTCGTATAGGGAGCCAAGAAATGACTAACTAGGTTAGGCACTAGTGACTGAGAGATTGGGCGTACAGGGAGCCTAGGAATATCAGTGTAGGTGAGTCACCTAAGGGGGGTCACATTGCTGTCTGACTCAGGATTCACATAAGGCCCTGGGCTCCCCTAAAGAGGGGAGTCATTCTGGAGGCAGCCTGCACTCCCTCTTGACTCTGTTTCTTTTCTCTGTGTATCTTTGGTGAGGTCAAAGGAGAATGTGTGTTTCAGGTTACCAGACCCTTCCTAACAAAACAGGGCCGATCCTAGACAGTTGGTCCAATCTTGGTTCTTTTTTTACATTTTGGACCATTAAGGGACTATTCTTTAGTCGATTTAATAGTCCACAAGTCAATGCCACATATCGAGAGTGAATTTCCGAGTACTTTTGAGGCCCGAAGAGAGAACAGAGCTACATATAGAGTACTTTAATTTCACAGTTGACCTCTGGTTTCATTTCTGAATATTAGACATAAAAATAGTATGGTATGGTAAATGATATATGAAGAAGTTCTTCTTTCTACATTCTTACCAGTCAAAAGTTGCACCTGGTTAATGATTGCGCCCGATCAAAGATTGCTCAACTCAAACTCGAACTCAACACATACATGGATAATTAGATATGTCAGTGTCTGTCTCACGGTATGTTTCCGACTCATGGTGAATCTACCCTACTCTGTTCACTGATTATTTCCATTCCTCGCAACTCTATCAGATTACATGCTGTCGACTCCTAATAACTTCTGTCGCTGCCCTTGAGCTTAATTAACCTCGTTGGCCGAGGAAGGATTGAGTTATAAGATGGAATTAATAATTGCCCTAATGAGCCAATCAACGTGCCACTCATACCGTGCTAAGTTACATATTGTATTTACCAAGGAATGCCCGTACGTATCAGGGGTAGACACGATGCTGATATTCAGGGGTAGACACTAAAGGTCAAATCCCAAAACGCGAAAAATGGGCCAGAAAGTGTTGATTATTGACATAAAAACAAGGGACAACTGTTACCAATATTGTAAATCACAAGACTTGTCCCTTGTCCAATTAACCTCGTTGGCCGTGGAAGGATTGAGTTATAAGATGGAATTAATGATTGCCCTAATGAGCCAATCAACGTGCCACTCATACCGTGCTAAGTTACATATTGTATTTACCAAGGAATGCCCGTACGTATCAGGGGTAGACACGATGCTGATATTCAGGGGTAGACACTAAAGGTCAAATCCCAAAACGCGAAAAATGGGCCAGAAAGTGTTGATTATTGACACAAAAACAAGGGACAACTGTTACCAATATTGTAAATCACAACACTTGTCCCATGATCTTATGGCCCACGGGAGTGGATGAATGAATTTCTAGCAGAATAAATCTAAACCAAGATAGTCATGTTGTATGTCGTTGGAAAGAGAAAATCCTTGGGAAACAGGTCATTTCGGTTCGGCCCTGATAGAAAATAACCAGAGATACCTATTATTTTCTCCTTTAGAAAAGTAGAATGATTATGCTGGGCTTAGTATCTACCCCTGGATATTAGGAGGGAATAGAAGGATGACAGGGATGACACACGGCTTCTTGGGGTTGGTTTAATGTCTAGTTAAATTATATATGAGGTATCATTACACGGGAAGCACCTTGCATGAATTGGGAAGCAGGTATCCAAAGTCAGAATCACAGTGTTTTATGTTGTCTATCACTGTGTAATGTTGGGGCCTATAGTGTAATGTCCCACCCAGCTAACAACAATACGTTATTTTACGTCAAAATAACGTCTTCAACGTCATATAAAGTTTTGCCTTCATAAGGAGCCAAAAAGAAACGTTTTGAAACGTTGTATAACGTTTTTGTTTACTGGGTCCGCTATATTGTATATTTCCAACCGGCAAGCCTATATAGGTCCATTTTCCATTACCCTCTTTGGCTGGCCTATCTTGGCAGCTACACCCATACCTACAACACTACACAGAGTGTTTACCAGTGCTTTGTTGTAGGGTTTCTCAGTATAGGGCGTCCAAACGGGCTAATGGAATAGGTGCCACAAGCCGGTCATCAAATGGCCGATGAAATGGTGTTTGTTACCCTTTATTATGTTAGGTGTTTAATTTAGGTTAATACAATCACAAAAATAATTCATTTAATTTAGCATATGCCAGTTGAATTCCTAATAATAATTTACGCAAATGAAACACTCAAAAGAATAGAACGGCCGACAAACAACATCCCATCGGTCAGTGACACATCAGTTGGTAAGGCTCATACGAAATATCTAGACAGTAGACTGTTACAAATTGTAAAACATCTAGAGAACAGAAGTACCCCCCTAGGTCTTGCTATAGAGCTAATCTCATTTCCCTTTACTTCTCCTGCACATATTCCTATTCACCCACACCAAAGGGCCTATTCGACGAAAGCAATTCGTCACCGACAAACCGTAGGAGTCCTACACAACACGCTAGTCATGCGGCGACACAGCTGGGCCTCCATTTCCTTCAGCCCTTCCGTCTGCAGCATAAATAAGATGATGGTATTGAATTATCGGCAGGCTTTTCCGTTGGCTAATACTTTCTATTTTCGCCCATTTTCCACCGGGCGGTTTTACAATCCCCTTCCCAATGGGGCCGACGTGTATATCGATGCTGGGGACCCCTGCCGGTCGTTTCACGAACCGCAGTCGCAGACCGCTCTTCTATAGCTCCGCGCCTTAAAAGGATGGAGCCCCTGCAGGGAAAAGTGTAACCCCCTTTGCAAAGGCTTGAATGTTGGTTATTCGATGAAAAGTCGCAATACTCTCTATGTTTGTCCCCAAGTCTGATTTTCTTTCTATACAAGTGCAGTAGGGTCAGGGTGGAAGTGATATAAGAAGAGGGTGTGGGTGGTAAGGATACACGCTAAAAACCGTGCATGGAAGATGATATGGACGCTTAACTTTATTACAAAGTATGTGAACATAACAATGTTAATGCCAGTACAGGCATAGTGCATGTTAAACACCTGTATAATACACACGGATGCTGTCTACATAATAGAACAAGGTTGTATTGATACAGAGATAAATGAGAGTAAAATGAGCCTCTTTTCAGGGAATTTGTCACTAGAATGACCTTCTGGTAGTTTGGCTACCTGACCACTCTGGAAGGAGGGTCACACTGCATGAGTGTTTGCATTTAAACAAATGCATTAAAGGAACACTTTAAGCCGCTTTAAGTTCACTCATGCAATGTTAATGTCACGTAAAGGTAGTAAGGCATTTAGAGGGCATTTACTTGAATTAAATATGCTCAAAGTGTTCCTTTAAGCATGCTAAATTCACTTAAATGCAGACATTCTTGCAGTGCCATCTAGAGTGGACGAGATAGTGTGTCGACATCATGGCTAACCCCCTGCGATTGACTGCATAGATAATCTAAAAGCCCCAACCCTTAGTCTGAGGAAGTAGCTATCGCAGGTTGGCCATAAGGACATTGGTCAGGCATGACCAAATGCTATTCAAAAATGACTTAGGACAAACTTAGGTTAACTGAGGTTAGTCACTAGTGACTGACTGATTGGTCGTATAAGAGCAAAAGGATATCAGTGTGGCCCTGTGATGTCACAACATGAGCATTACCATCGTCCTGTTGATGACAGCCAGTGACGTTAAACTACAGGGTAGTATAGGACAGACCGGGTAATCCTACCTACTTATCCCCCCATCACAGTTGTAAAATGTAAACTTATATATTTTCGCCCTGGCTGAACATATTTTCGAGGATTTTCGTGAAAAATATGTGCAGCATAGATATTAACCCAATGTAGCTTTAGAACTACCATATTTCAAAATACGCGAATTTAAAATACACGCGAAATTGTGTTTTTCAGTAAATCCGCGGAAATTTTTACCAGCGAAAATATATAAGTTTACGGTATACCCCCCTCCCCACTTCTCCTCCACCTCCCCCTGACCACCATCACCATTAGGTGGCGCTTCTCCTCCAAAGGTCACCACGACCATAACACCCCCTGGTGGGCCTTTGATGCATTACAAACAGTAAACCCAGCCCATGTCGCCTCATGACCCAGAGGCATTAGCCAATCAGCGTCCGGTAAAATCGCTGCTGCTCTGACGTCAGCAGAGGTCGATGGTGTTTTTCTTTCACAAGCTTTTGCCTCTTTTATTTGTGTGAAAGAAGAGATGGAGCTGGGTATGGGGAGGTCGGTAGGTAGGTAGTAGGATAGGGAAAGATCGATGGATTTGAGGCTTATCTGCTTTGGGGATAGTTGGTCCCTTATCGATAGGCTGCTCCAGATGGGATATTTCTTTTTGTATTTCCTTTTATTTCAGCTCTAAGCAAAAAAGCTAGGACCATCCATTGTACTAGCAGACATAGTTAATTGTTAATCGAATATTTGTTCTTATTTTAGTCCCAGCATGTTCACCTACATAAAAACACTATTTCAATATGAGGATAGTGCACCATGCAATCAGGCTACCTACAGCCATATAGGCTTAACCCGAATTAACTCATCCCGAGCTTGTCAACCTTATCCATTGTAAACCTTCCCACGTTCCCAATAGCCATTGTGCTAGCCATCAGCGGATATTCTTGCTGGACTATGACCCCCTGATTGGGTAGATTGGGTATGGATCCCAACAGTACCACCCTAATAACCAGAATATCGACCACATCCACAGCCTCGCGCCCTCCCTGCCCATTTACAAGATCACACCTACATCCCAGTAACCCCCCGCCCTACAGCTGGGTTGTAGTTGTGGTCTAGTGGTAGGATGTCTGCCTAGAATGCAGCAGTTTGGTGGTTCAACACCCAAGCGAGGCATTATGCAGCTTTATTCATGCCAGGTTTCCTTGAGTGAGAGTTGCAAAGGTCAACCTACTGTTCTTGCATATCAGGTCATTATATCCCCCTTTTGAAATGAATACAATTGGTAAGCTTATGCATTCACAGCCCCCTTCGTATTATTATGTGTGTTTAGCCTTTAAGGAGAGTTTTATGAAAGAGACCACCATTTGCTGCATCCAAACGTTTTGCCGACCAAGTAGGGTTTCTGAACTCCCGAATAGAACACAGAGAAAAGAAATAGCTTCAAAAGGGAGTCCAGGTTGCCGCCAGAATGACTCCCCTCTTTATAGGGGAGCCCAGGTCCCTTAGGTGAGTCAGGGAACTATGTGACTCCCCCAGGCAACTCCCTTAGGTCGCCCATGGAGTTACCTAGGCCCTCTTATACCACCCGGGTTCCCCTGAAAAGTAGAGTCATTCTGGACGCAACCTGGACACCCTTTTGACTCTGTTTCTTTTCTCTGTTTAGGCATGGTATTGTTCACCACTGTAGTACATGTGAGGGGGCCTACTTACTGCTTTGCTTAAAATGCAGCCTGTAGACGTTTTCACTAAACCCCACCAAAAACACACACATGTCAATCAGGGGGAAGCCTGGAGCCCTCCCCTCCCATAAGAGTCCTCCAAATGATGGGCAGACTAGTGAAATATTCATCACTTCTTTGGGAGTATCGGCTACCGAGGGGGTGATTAACGACCGAAGTGCAAGGCTTTTTCTCCTCCTCCTCGACTCGAACCCAGGAATTATAGTTTCGAACCAGAGTCTGTCTGCCCTGGGCCAGTTCGATTTATTGATTTACAAGAGAATCAATCGGTGTATTTTCAGTACAAATGATCAGGGCTGCAGAGATAGGCCTATAACCCTACCGACCCACATGCACTGTTAGATGGGGGAACGGCAATTTTAGGGTTAAACGTCTATATCCCATGGCCGAAAAATATAACACTTTTGTAAAGTGGTCTGGTAGCTAGCATGACTTTTTTATAGTCACGTGTTGAAGTGCGTCATGTCTATGCATTTACCCCTACATATTTGACAGGTCCAACTGTGCTTCTGACAGGGCCGCTCGATTTGACACATTTATAGGCATTTTTATAAATCCAGAACCTTTTGGTTGGAGAAGAAACATGACTTCATACGCTGTCAGCTTGAAATTAGTATGATTATCATTTTATTGTCAATTTAATATTCGACACACCTACTTCCATGTTTAATGATTTAAAGGGGAATGCGGGTTGGAGAACAGATAATTCAGTAGAAGGGTATTACTCTTCATAGCTGAAGTGAAAATATACGTGTTTTTTTTTCTATTTAAGGCATTACTTCTCTTGAATGACCATGTAATAAAAGTTAGGACCACGATGTGCGGAATCATTTAGCACTCTCTATTTGGTAGTTAAATGAAGCAGACTAACTACTGCATAGTTGGATGCAAAAATCAGTAGAATATCAAAACCTTCCCTGTTCCCAGTCAGCAACCTTTGTATTTAACATGTACCACATGTAGTTCAACACTGGTAAAAAAAAGCCCCCTGCCACTTCCCCACTAGACCTTGTTGACAGGATGCAGACAGCGGTTTTCCATTACCCGTTGAGTATCATGTCGCAGCATTTACTTGTATTCTGTTATCCATTTAACACGGAGAGACAAAAACAAGGATACAGCGGCGGTTGGGGAAGTTAACCCTTTATGGATTGATGTTGCTAAAATATGACATTAGTCACCATGATGCACCAATGCAGCCCTGGTGAGTCACTCGCCGGTGCTGCACTGGTATCATCCCGACCCTGCGAGAGTGTCTCTACCCCGTAGGCTCAGTATGATGCTTGAATGTAGCACTGCCGAGTTACTCACCAGGGCTGTATTCATGCATCATGACCACCAAGGACATGATGCATTAATGCATGATGCCGTACTTAAAGGGTTTAAAACGACAGGCGGCTGACATTGTTTTAATACAAAGTCTGTGATAAGAGACCTTTTTCATATACTACTCACGACAAGGCGACTTCTTACAGATACTGAGAGTCTTCTTCAATATGCGGAACAAGCACGGCAGCCAACAACTATGGGGCAGTCAATATCACTTTTATAGTGTATGCAACTATTCTTGTGTGTTTTACAAAAACAATAATATAGAACACAGCTAGAATCCCAACTTGATTGTATTTCGTTCAATTCTAGTCTAATGAAGTACATTGTGAGTCGTTTTCTTTTACATTTGGATAGGCTTCTTGATGGTTTATCATGCCCATTTCATGTGTAATCCCTTTAAATGTCAAAAGAAAAGGAAATCAACCTCCCTAAAGAGTAAACCAAAAGAAATAGGTATACAACAACAACTTCTAACAGAAAGGCTTATTACGGTACCTGCATTTATATAGTTTCTGACAAGTTTATTGATATGAAGACATTAATGCAAATTTTACACAATTGCATTTGAATAAATCAACAGGAGACGCTATCATTCACCAATATGTACTCAATATGCGTGCCCACTGTAATACCATATTCAGTATACATGTATAAGGCTGGGCATCCTAAATTGCTTTTCGGATTCTGATAGAACAATGCTATCTGCAGGTAAAATATCACAGCAATAGTAAAATTGTGGTGGTAGAAATGGACAAGCCGTTGCCTTGGCTGATCCCACATGCATTGGCTCAGCTAGCTATACACTTATAAATAGTCCCTTGGCCATTTAAGGGTAGCATGGTGCCGTTTATTGGCCATAGCACGTTAATGCAGCATTGGCAATGGCTCACCAGTGCTGCATCCAGGCATCAAGTCAACCCTGCAGGGTGATACACCATTGCATAATGCACCGAAGTCGTGGCGGTGCATCAATCACTGGTGCTGTATTTGGGCATCAAGATGACAGAGGCATCATGCCCATGTCGTCCATATAGTGTTAGGGAGTGATCATTTTTTAACAACAGGGGGTGGTGGTTTTCCGCGTGGTTTCCCCACCCCCCCCCCCCGGGTCGGAAATCGGCGCGCGTGTGGGCCTTTTGAAGCATAGTAACGCGATGGCTTTTTGGCCCAAAACAGGTTACATTTTTTTTACCCCCCCCCCTCCCAACAGGGGTCGAAATTTTGTACACCCCCCCCCCCCCGGTTAAGGGGTCCAAATTGTTTTGCCCCCCCCCCCAAACCAACCTCCCCCCCCCCCCCCTGTTGATAAAAAAAATGATCACTCCCTTATTACCCACCACACACACATGAACACACAGAGAGGCATGCCATTTTACAGGACCGCGAACATAATCCAGACCAGTAGTATGCTCCAGCTAAAGAAAACAAACAGCTATGATGAATGACTTCTCAGGGTAAATTCCCATCAAGACGCTAACACGTGGTAGGGGCTGTGCTGTAATGAATGCCCCTGCCGGCTCTGATGGATAGGCTTCTTAGGACCATAATTCAGGAACAGGCCTTTCTGCCGGCAGCAATGGATGACAGGAAAAGGACGCCCCTTTTACCTCTTTTTCATATTCGCTTTTGGAAGGTTGGGAATGGGATTATTTTTAGTCAGTGTTATGAGATGAGATCGGATTAACATAATGTGATGCCCTTTTTTTTCTTGATTAACCAAAACTTAATTAGAAATTAAAATATGAAATATTTTTGTGTAGACTTTGGTATTGACCCAGTTGTATATTTGCAATGAGTCACAAAATAATAGTTCCACAAATTTCCTATGATTTATCACCATATATTCGTGAATATAATATTTCGAAAATGTCCTCGAATGGCCCCAAAGGACACTCGCATGCACTCACCCAACCCCATTGGGAAATTCCTTACCGAATTCGTCAGAAACGACATCCAGAAGTCAATGTCCATGAACCAAAATAACAAGTTTATAATCAGTACATGGGCACTATGTCCAATACTTTGATAGCTGACAACACATTTTTTGGTATCAAACGATACCATCACCAAGAACAAGTCCAAGAATTGACCCCCTTAACCAACCGAAGTAATAATGATAAACTATGTTAGCTCTCTTCATCATCTTGACCACGTCCATTCCAAATGATGGAGCAACCCCAGCGTAGTATCCCCATGATGGGAAAAATGATTTTTGCCTGGCGGTGTCCGGAGTTATTGACCATTCACCCGAGCTGCTCCCCAGCCTCTACAGGCTCCGAGCAGCTCCAACCGGGGTCACGTGACCTTGTGGTACCCTAACCCTTTAAGGGCTGCATAGCGCTTTAATGCACTACGGCCTGCATCGACATGACGCATCGACAGCCCTGTTGAGTATCTCGGGAGTGCTACATTCAAGTATCATACCGACCCGACTGTCTTAATACACTCCCGAAGGGTCGGCATTATGCATAAATGTAGCCCTGATGAGTAGACTCGCCTGGGGTGCGTTTATACATCATACTGACCAAGAGCATTAATTAAAGCATTATATGGCACTTAGCCCTTAAGCACGGCATAGTGCTTTAATGCATCATGCCTTGGTCGTCATGATGCATGAATGCAGCCATTGCACATAATTCGCAAGTGCTGCAGTCAAGCATCATGCTGACCCCACAGGGTGGATTTACTCCTTTAGGTTCGGCAAGATGCACCAATGTAGCACCGGCGAGTTGGTGCATCATGATGACAAATGTAATCTTTGAGCGATATCAATCCTTACAGGGTTAAAGGACTGGTAGCCAGCCCCTGACCGGCCTGCCCTTGGCACGGCCCCGACCGGCCTGCCCGTGGCACGGCCCCGACCGGCCTGCCCGTGGCACAGCCCGACCGGCCTGCCCATGGCACGGCCCCGACCGGCCTGCCCGTGGCACGGCCCCGACCGGCCTGCCCGTGGCACAGCCCCGGCCGGGAGAGCAGCTCAGGCTGCGGGATCTGCTCCTATCTGCTCCTCCCTCCCCTGTGCACCGCAGCTCCAGCTCACCATGGGGGTAAAGGTGGGCAAACTGGGCGCAGGGGCATATTTGACCAGCTGCCATCTTTGACCGGGTGCCATCTTTGAACGGCTTGATAGAAAAAGATTTATTTAGGGCGAATTAAGATATAAATGGGCTACTAATTGCTAACTGAAGGTGTTGTAGCATACAGGAACATTTTTAACCCATTTATATCTTCATCTAAAGAAACCGTTTTCTATCAAACCAGTCAAAGATGGCTTACACCAGTTCAAGAATGGCACCTGGTCAAAAATATCATCCGCTCAAAGACTTTCACATTGGCCCAATCTCATGAGACACAGCTAGTTTTCAGCCAGATAAGGGGGGGGGGGGGCATGTTCAGGTACTGGCTGTATTGTACAACCTTAAGGAACAAGCCCAAAAGCGATACGCGCATGTCATTACGCTGCATGTTTGCACAGTTTTGCTCCCATATCATACACAAACACACAACCTGTTTAAAGTGTAATACTAATGGGTGCTGGGTGACAGCTCCCTTGTGACTCAGTAGACAGAGGCCGGCCAGCACTCGGCCTACTGTGGATTTAAACCCTTTAACGGCCGCATAGTGCTTTATTGTGCTTGGTTGTCATGCTGCATGAATGTCAGGGAGCCCTGGTGGGTAACTCGCCAGTGCTGCATATTCAAGCATCATGTTGATCTCCTACAACCGAGAGCCGGTATGATGTATGAATACAAGGCGAGTTACTCAGCAAGGCTGTATTCATGAATCATGGCCATAAAGGGGATGCTATTTGAAAGCAGTAGGCGGCCCTATAAGGGTTAAATCATATAGTAGGAGTATAACACTACATGCTCACTTGGTGGATGTATAAAGGGAGCTTCAATAGTGACATGGGATAGTGTATAGTGTTCGTAAAATAGTGCGTGGGCGTTGTGATATAGTAGTTGTATGTAGCATTGGGTAAAACTAGGCCCTCTGGTGATGCAGGGATTTATTGATGTTGACATAAGCACTTTTTTCATCTATTTTCTATGTATCGGACATTCAAGCATTAGTACCTCCACTGGATACGTGTGTGATACATGAATACATCGTCCTATATACCATAGTGGTAAAATGTACATAACAAACGCTCTATGGTTCTGAGAGTAACCTGTACCACAGAGGAGCACCCTGCTCTCCTCAAAACGTTCAAATACCGCATGACAGGAGCATTCTTTACCAGATCCCAGGAGCCTAACCAATAAAGATACAAAAACGGCAGAACACCCATTAGAAAGGTATTAGTCAGCTGGTTCCATCTATGGTCATAGATTTGTATTTTGTGCAGGCTACACCTTTTGGGAAGTAGTGTTTACGGCAGGCTTATCTTTCATCAATAGCTTGCTTTGTTCCTTGTTTTTATGCCGACTCTTTAAGATTGCTGTGCAAGTTTGCAATATGGGTTGGAGCTATGTTCTAGCAGTGTTTCTGTCATACCTTAAATTAGCACTAACGGTATGAACTGCCTAGTTGCCCGTGTAGATATCACCCAGTCACTATTGGTCCCTAGGACCCATATGTGTTTTACTTGGGCCATCTGGGCTTACCCATATAGATCTGGTTTATTGTCGTTTTGTCCCAGGGCTGTAAGTGGGGGCCAAGATTAGCAGACCCAGGAAAAACTTTCTTTTCATAATGGCATTGTAAATCTTTCAAAAGATGCTGACATCTGGTTTTCCCCCAGAAATCACCATTTATTGCACAGTCTTATAGTTTGTATAATTCTGGGAATAATTCTGGGCTCGAGCTTGGCACTTCAAATCTGGCTTGACCCATTTGGGCTCTTACCTATAGTGCTGGACAAAAAGGACCAAATAACCTAGATATAGGCAAATCAGCTTGCCTAAGTAAAACACATATCGGCCCCACTAAGCAATGGTGCCTGGGCATTGGAGTAGGGAGCAGGTGTAAAGGGAGTCTGTTCCCCTGATTAATAACATGGGGGCTTGTACACTGTCCGGGCCTGGTACAGCTCTATACTACATCACCAGCTGCCCATTTACCATGGACACTGGTCTGCAGCACACTGACAATCTAAAGGTTTCAGGCCTTAGTCTGTAGTGGCTATCCCAGGTCAGTCATGGGGGTATTAGTCAGAATGACGAACTGATATTCAAAATTGACTAAGGCAAAAGAAAATATGGCAAAGGCCTAATGCTCATCGGAATGGAATGACTAAGGTAGGTCTGTCACTACTGACTATACCTGATAGTATTAACTTGCCATGGTTGGTATAGGGAGCCAAAGAAAGGACTAACTAGGTTTGTCGATATCGGCTAAGATTTAACGTTCAAAGATTATCTGTACAGTAGCATAGCGGCAGAGTGTTTACCTCGCATTCAGACCGTTAGTGGTTTGAGTCAATGTGTGTGCATGGGGGGGGGGGGTGAAAGAATCAACCCTTCTAATGGAACCACACTGAAAATCCATAGGTTGAAAGGGTTAGTCAGTACAGACTATCCTAGGTTGGTCATATGAGTGTTAGTCACAATGGCAAAGTTATATTCAAAAATGACCAAGGGGTCAGTCAGTAGTGGCTAACCTAGGTTCATCATTGGTGTGTTGTATTTGTACACCACTAGTTGGTGCCACCTGTGATGACCACTCAGTGGCTCCCCCTGGAAATTAAAAGACTAAGGTGGGTTGGTCAGTACTGACCAACCTGACAATAATAACTTACCTATGTTGGTCGTATAGGGAGCCAAAAAAAGACTAACTAGGTTAGGCACTAGTGACTGAGAGATTGGTTGTATAGGGAGCCTAGGAATATCAGTGCAGAATGAACCATAGTCCGAGTCTGGGCAACTGTTGGTATTGATCATAAAACTACCTTACATTCGCCAGTTTAAAGCTATCCACCATTAATCGTCTGGCACCCTGGAGCAATCTCAATTTTCCTAATTTGCCTACCACAAATGAGTTGAATTGTTTGCAATTTGGACAGATAGGAAGAGAAAATGAAGAGAAAGGAGTTTGACATATTTTATTCTCAATGCTCAATTAATTGAGATAGCCTTCCTTATATCAGTAAGCTGGAGTGAGTTAAATCAAAATAATGATAAATGGGTTTGGCTTCCCCAATGTCCATGTATTTATCATTGCCCTGTACTACCTCATTAGATTTCCCCTCTGATTAATTACATCTAATTCATGGTGATGTAATGTCTCATTAGGTTATTTGTCATATTAATTTGGAACTTGTTTTCTATTGGTTATCTGGGAGACTTTTAAGTGTAACTGTCTTGTTAATAATAGACACTTGATTGAACATTGACATTCACAATGTGGTTGATAATTGAACACGACATTTTGTGAAGAGAGTTTATCAAGGTCCTCAGGTTCTAGGATCGGAATCATTGATATTATTGAAATCTAATATTTTAATTCCAATGGCCAATTCGACACTGCCTGATAAGGGCGAAGTAGAAATGATATAGATAATGATAAAATAGAAATTACTTTTCTGAGTAGTGAAATAAGTATCCCTAATGATATCTGATATTATATAAACACCCAATGTAAACCAATCCCTTGCCCATGGGGGAAAGCTAGCACTGGTAATCATCCACACCCACATTGCGAAGCACCCTGCAGAAAAAAAGCCTAGGTAATGGAAACAGGTCATTTTCGCCAACAGACAGGATATTGATTGATAAAATACTAATCAACATTGGGAGGGCCCCACTGCTCTATCTAACACCAGCAGCTCTACCATAGTGCCTGACAAAACCACCATGTGTGCAACCGCTACATGCATCAACACTGCTAACTGTATTCACTATTTCAGCAATAGTAGTAGCAGTGTAGTAAACAATATTATCTGTAGTAACTAGAGCGATTCTGTGAAACTGCTAGCTGTATCAGCACTGATAACTGTAGTAACCACATTTAGCCGTCAACCATCCAGCTAATATGTAGTACCTTAAAACCTCGCGTAGAAGCCGTAGTACGTGAGTCAGATTGGCGTGTGGCTCTTAGGATCAGCCCAGGGTCAAGTGCAGTTTATACAGGAGTTTTTGGCGCTATGGTACAGTACTGTAGTTGGGATGCAGCTTATACGCGAGTTACGCTTGTACCCACAAGGTTTTATATTAACTAATGGTATCTGAAGTAGCTAGCGTAGAGTAATTTCCTATATAGGGATGTATCAAACTGCTAACTTTATCAATGAATCCATTTTAAAGTTCAATGAAAACTGCTTGATTACAGTAGTTTAACCAAGTGTTTGACACAATTGTTAGCACTTGGATGGATGACTGCTCAATGTAGTCACAACACAGCCAAAAATAATTTTCTCATGTCAAGAAACTAAGAAAAATAAACTCGCCTGGCGGACAAATGATTAGTTTAAAGAAAAAAATTGTTTTCTGAAACTAGTCATTTATCCGCCAGGCGAGTTTATTTATCTTAGTTTCTTGAAATAAGAAAATAATTGTTGGCTGTGAATAGCTAGCGGTATTGATACAGGTGGCAGTTGCACACAAAGCCTAAAAAGTTAGGTAGTAGTTGCCATCGTGATTAGGTGTCTATCAGGGCTCTCCTCAGCTGGGGGGCTGGGTCTAATCACTTCCGGTAGACCAGCCAATGGCAGAGCAGCTTGCATGTTGACAATAGCCTCGTTTAGCAGGGAGAGTCAAGTTGGCCAATCAGGAGGCGGTTATGTTTGCATCATGTAAGGAGGGCTGTCATTGGTGGAGGCAATGTGGGGGTCGGACAAATCAAACACCTATTTGTGTTTTCGTCCATATTGTGTGGAGCTGGAATGAGGCTCGTTCTGACTCAATGTGGAATGCCCGCCACTAAAGTGGTGATAGCTTGATAGAGCATACACCATAAAATAGGAACATTGGGATATATTGGTTTAAATTATATTGAGTTCCATGGTGGTTGAAAGCGTGGAACAACAAATCTAGCAGTATTTTTAATTAAACCTATTTACCGGCCAAAATATATATCCCTAC
The DNA here is from genome assembly GCA_947462335.1 of Harmothoe impar. Taxonomy (NCBI): domain Eukaryota; kingdom Metazoa; phylum Annelida; class Polychaeta; order Phyllodocida; family Polynoidae; genus Harmothoe; species Harmothoe impar. The sequence continues at coordinate 13,958,565 of OX381718.1, read as the reverse complement.
CCAGCTAGCAAAAAAAACACGTTTTCCAAACGTTTGCAAACGTTTTGGATGAAAACCTTTCTAGTACCGACCTTTAGATATAGCATCCAAACGTTTGAAAAATGTGTTTTCGTTAGTTGAGTATGAAGCAATTACGATTTATTCAACTCTGGTATAAGATCATTATCCCCCTACTACTGCAATACATCGCAGTCAATTTCCCTAGCAATGGCATTTATATAAGATTGATATCATCATTTTGACAGCATCTCCATGTATACATACAAGCCTACAGCTAATACAGACACACTCCATGCCTTTTTAATATAATTGGAAACGCACAATAAAAATGTCCTAAGACGTTTCAGCACATAATTCTCAAAGGGTTAAAGGATCCACATGATAATAACTGGTTTAATTCCTTCATACGTCATCGTTACATTCTTACAGACTAACCGTAAGGGGACTAACAGTGTTACCCAAGACTGAGAAACACACTAAGGATGTGATATATTGCCACCATTTGATATGGGTTGAGGTGAATATGATTTAGTACTTTAGGTCTAGTGATGAGGGTCCTATGAAGCATGAAGAATAAAGGTAGGCACTACTGTAGGGCTGGTTTACGTGGGTAGGGTACTGGAGGAACTGGGAGAGGGACCAACCTCCTAATCTTGAACAGCCATGGATGACTGCGTCTGATTCTATCGGCCATGATGGATGACTGCCTGAGCTGACTAGTCTCCTCCAGGGCTGATTGATCGGCTAGGGCATTAACCCTTTAAGGACGGTATAATGCCTTAATGCATCATACCCTTGGTCGGCATAATGCTTGAATGCAACCCTGACGAGTAATTCGTCAGCGCTGCAGTCAGACATCATGACGATTCTACGGGGTTGAGAGACTCCCGAAGGGTCTGCATGATGCACCAATGCAGCACCGGGGAGCCACTTGCCGGGGCTGCATTGGTGCATCATGACGACAAATCTTTTAGCGACATCCGTCCTTAAAGGGTTAAGGATGGAAAAGGCAGTGAGTGTACACAGGGTTGTACTAGGTTATATTACCTTATAGAGCAATGCTGCCCTCGCCGTGTGCATACACAATGTAATATCAATGTCTAGGGTGGGTAAGAGAAGTGGAGTAAGCTATTATTAAGGGGCTTGAACATCACGCATTGGGAATTAACCTTGAGGGGCTACTTAGATATAAAATAGAATCCATTTCATTCCATTGTTAACTAGGCTCCCTGGTGCGCTTCTATAGTTGTGTACTTGTTTTTAGTTTTCATTTGAAAATGGACACATGGCATGATCAGAAGGATTCTTCCTGCTCCTTCTCCGGAAATTAGATATGGGCGGACAATACCCTTTGAGGTAGGAAATGCCGGTAATGTATATCCCTACCTAATACCCTTCTAATCTAGTGCCACTAGTTGTATATTCATTCATCACGATCAGCTATTTTCTCGGCTGGTTTATATATATGTATGTATATGAGTCAGACCCCACATTTATGTACGAAGTTGTGCTTTTCAGTGTTTTTCACCTTCCATGAGCTATAGAATAAAGAGCTCTGCACCATACTAGGTCTTGTTGGTATTAGGTGAGAGGTGTCTCCCATGGCCAGGAAATCTATTAAAAGTCTCCCAAATTAACATGGTTTATAAGGTATATGTGTTAGCTATCAGATTTATGAGTTTCAACTGGAATTTCTGTGCTCAATTTTTCATACCAGCCCTCCTTTTAATAAATGCCACTCGTGTAATGTCCGTAACGATAACTCTTGATGCCTCAGCCTGGTTACTTCCAATGGTCACTCAATATCAATTCTATATGTCATATATGGGGGTCAATGGGTTCTCAAGCCATGAAAAAAATTTAGGAGCCTTCCGGTTTTATTTTAGCCTACAGGTACAAAAGAGTTGATTTGTAATGCAGTTAACGTTACGGACATTACAACACATAAATCCTCTATAAATCTATAAATACCTCAAACCTATCAATTCAAAGTAATTCATATTCATGACTAGTATGCATTCATTCATTCCGGAAGGAATTGCAGCCTAAATTCTCTTCTGTGTATCAGGAAAGGGGTTTTCAATGCAAAACTGTAATGTCCGTAACGTTAACTCTGTAATGTCCGTAACGTTAACTCTGACTGACTGTAAGCCCCCCCTGCTGCATTTTAAGACATGAACTATGCTTAATAACAACATAATAAGATAGAATGGACATTGCTCCAGCACTGTCTGGCATTTAGATGCATTCCTACGGGTATAACTCAACATTTCAGCACTCCAAATGATTTATTGAGTCAGAAAATGACAAAATTTCCACCAAAATCTCACTGTCAAGCCCTAACACCCTGAGAGGGGTATGTTTTCTGTTGTTTATATAATACCTACACTTACTTGTCATTACTTTAGTGTGTTAAGTTGGAGCTGGTAAGCTCTTTTTGATTACTAGAGCTAAAAATAGTTAACGTTACGGACATTACAGAGTTAACGTTACGGACATTACATGAAAATTGAAAATCCTCAAGGAGAAGTAAATACTGATGATATGTATATTTTTTCTGGATAGCATGTTGAAGGGTTATCTAATCTAAAAGCCTAATCAAGAAGAAAGAAAAAATGACATTTTCTTAATTTGTCAGGGTAGAATATGTAATGTCCGTAACGTCAACCATATTTTTGATTTCTTTTGAAAAAAATACTTCCACTCAGTCAATCATCTCTATATTTTAACACAACATGCCCCTATGGTACTTCTATCATCCCAAATAGTTATCTACCCTATAGAACATACTTCGTTTTTTATGGGTGCTTAATGCTACCAATACTGTAATGTCTGTAACGTTAACTGCGTAAAAAATGCCTGTTTTTTGCAATTAGACTGACAAAAAGGGTCTCCTTGTATGCAAAACTATATATATTTTGGAAGTAGATACACTGAAGATGATACACAGTGGCTTCAATGGTTATTAAAACAGTTTTTGATCAAGATAGAGTAAAGTTGGTGATATTTTGTAAATATTTCAACATTTTCAAGATTTTTGGAAAGCCCCCGAAGTGACAATATGAAAACTATTTGGTTTATCGTTTTCAAACTTGGTATGCCTGATTATACATAGTGTAGCTACTTGTAAACCAAAATAGAACTTACTGTGGTGTTTTTCAGACATTTTATCCAATGTTTAATATTTTCAGTAATGTCCGTAACGTTAACTCCAGGTTGTGGTTGAGAGTGAATAAAAACTGACCCCCTGGGAGTTAAGCTTTCCCTCGAGTGGATTCTGGGACCTAAGATACTAGTCTTTCAAGAAAACAAACTTGTATAAAGATGAATTGAGTTTGGTGAAATTTTTTTTTGATTCAGATTTGGTACCAGATTAGTGCATTTTTAGAAATTCTGACTCATATATGTATATATGTATATATGTATACATGTATATATGTATATATGCATATATATATATATATATATATATATATATATATATATATATTTATATAGTGTGATATCAGCGCTTGTCTATTATGGAAGCAAAGATGTGTGCAGAGGGTATTTCATCTTCATAATATAAGGTACAGTGATACACATCGTAAAACCTCGAGTAGAAGCCTAACTCGGCTATAAGCCGCAGCTCGAGTTTAGGGCGATTCTGTAAGCCACACCAGCGATCTGATTATCGCGAATTTTGTACTTTATTATGATAGCAACACTGGCATATATACGCCGCACACCGACTATTTAAGCAGCACCTGCTGTCTGACTCACATACTAATCGTGGCCTATATGCCAGGTTTTACGGTACTACTCATGCATCACATGTTCCATGGGCAATGGCTCCCGACGCGTCAAAGGCTACGTGCGATGATATATGAATGAGTAAAGAGAGGAGTTTGCGACGGACGATACCTAAAGCCCCTGAATATTCATACTCAGATACATATCTCCCCAATGGGATATATAATAATGGCACCAGTTGCCTGTCACTTTGGCTCATGTCAATAGTAGGGTAGATTTACCTAGAGTCGAACGCATACCTTGAGTCGGACACCTGAATTTGTAGAGTGTCTGATAGTCATGCATGACATAACCTCTAGTTTACGTTTGTTGGTAAAAAGAAACACGTGAAAGTGTTAAATTGAATCAATTTAATTAAATAATTGCACTACTATACAAAATACCGAATCAGGGTGTGTGGTTGACTTTATGTGAATCTACCTATACCAACTCTTCATACCGTATATATGCTGCGAGGGGTAAACTAGTATTTCACACTAGGGTAGATACACCTGGAGCCGGACACACATCTTGAGACGGACAATTGACTTGATGCTTATCCAAGCATCTTAAGCTATTTTTTTCTGAATAATGGAAAAGATTTAGTGTAATTGCCTCCAAAACACAAGCCCTAGGAGTTGTAAATAAATTCACTGCCGGTCTCATTGTACGCATGTGTCCTACTCATGGTGAATCTACCCTATATCCAGGTAACCATGCACCCAGCCGTACGCAATTACCTACTGGTACATGCAATTACCTACCGGTACATGCAATTACCATAATGCAAGTCGAAGGAGAGTCAATATTAAAACAAAGTGTAACCATATCGAATTCGTGGATTTTATTTCTGTTGCTGTCCCAGGGCAACCGGGCTTTTATTATTCATCGACCACTTTAAGAAAAAGAGGACGCATACGATGCAATACAAAGCAAACAGACTGAAATAAAATCCAGCATCCTGGGAACTCTTCCAAAGGGGAGGCTGAAATGATGCAGCCTCACGCAGTATCATGTCCATGCATATGATCTCCTCAATGGAAACTGGCTGTTCTTAAAGTGGTGCAAAAAGAGAACACAATACACATTGTTATACTACCCGCCATTCTGTCGCGAGAGGAGATATGGCGCCACTTGTACATTGTGGTTATCAAACTCTCTGTACAGATACAGTCATCTTTATCCAATGGTGGATAATGTATGGTCATTCATGCAGTTTGTTTTCAGTCTACAACAATACCTGATTAGACATGGGGCATGGGACATAAAAATGGGGAATGGGACATGGGGCATGGGGCATGGGGCATGGGGCATGGGGCATGGGGCATGGGGCATGGGACATGGGACATGGTGCATGGGTATGGGACATGAACATGGGGCATGGGGCATGGGGTGTGGGGAATGGGACATGGGGGCATGGTGCATGGGACATGGTGCATGGGACATGGGGCACGGGACATGGGGCATGGGACATGAAAATGGAGCATGGGACATGGGGCACGCCTCAGCTAGAGCTTTGAACCCCTCAGAGAGGCCTTCTTACCACTCTCTGCTGTAGAATGGCTGGATGCAACCTGTAATTGCTATATGCCTTTACACAGAATCCATACATCATTATAAAGGTTGATGTACCCAGTTGGGACTAGTCCAGAGAGCCTCTTACGAAGTGATCATATTGTAACAAAGGGGGGGGGTGGATTTCGGGAGACCAACCACTATTGTGCCTCTACATGGGTAAAATTCGACACGCGCGACACTGGGGTTTTAAAAAACGACACACGCGACACGGGGGTTTTAAAAATCGATGGGCACAGGAAATGTTGGGATAAAAATCGACAGACACAGGAAATGTTGGGAAAAAAATCGACAGACACAGTAAATATTGGGATAAAAAGTGACAGACACAACACCTGGGCTGTGGCAGTTGGATGGTGGGGGTTAAGGTGTGACCGCCAAAGAGGCGAGCAAGCACAGGTGTGGGGTACAGGGAGGTGTTAATGCCTAGGGGGGGGGGCAAGGGGGCTCCCTGCCCTGGCATGGGTTGGGGGGGGGGGGGGGGGGTAAGGTGTGAGCGCCAAAGGGATACATGTTTTTGTTGTTGTATAAATTGTTTATAATCCTTATAAATTGCCCTTTTAAAAATCGACACAGGTGACAGCTCTTTTAAAAATCAACAGACTTGGAAAGAAGGAGGATAAAAATTGACACGACGACATAGCCCCTTTTTGCTTAAAATCGACACGGTGACATGGTCAAAATTGTGGGTACCCATGTAGAGGCACACTATTTAACCCGGTATTCACTGCATTAAAATTCAAATTTAAGTATATTTAAGTTTACTTAAATATGTGGGAAAGGTCATGATAAGGGACTTTGGAACTTGACATGGCATATAAGTTTACCTTAAAATTCACCGGAAATGTCATACCAGATATAAGTGCATTTAGGTTACCTTAAATTTACTGTTGAGGGAGGGGGGCGTATTTAACCCTTTTTTAATGAAATATTTGAAAAAAATGCCCATGCGCTATCATAGATGAAAGGGGTGGGCTATGATAAAATTGTACCCTGCTGGGAGGAAGGCGACAATAATGTAAGAGCCCTCGTGTGGAAATGCACCGACCTGTGTACCGATTAAACAGGCACTACCGTAAAACCTCGCGTATAAGCCTAACTCGTGTATAAGCCGCACCCCGAGTTTGGTGCAATCCTATAAGCCGCAGAGGCCATCTTAGAATTGTTAATTTGGTACTGTAGTATACTTATAAAAACTCTCGTATAAGCCGCACCCTATATAGACATGTTTGGTATCAAAAGAAAGCTGAGTCTGATTCGCGAACAAGCTGCGGCTTATACACGAGGTTTTACAGTACTTATTTTGCAGGGCTGCATAGCGCAACAAATGAGTGCTTCAAGGTGTTGCATTAGTCCTAAAATTAGTAATCTAGTAGCTGCAGCACTCAAAGTCCCTAATAAACTGTAGTAGCTAACTTGCAGTGACTCATAACCACTGTACAAGCAGCTTCTAATAAGGATTTATTTTGCAGGGTCGCAAAACGCAACTAATAAGTGATTCAAGGCATTGCATTAGCCACAAGATTATACATCTATAGTGACCAGTGCAACCACTGCATGGAGGTGGCTACTAAGCGTTTAGTAGGTGGTGCTGTGTCGACTGGGGCCCCTCCCCTTCTGAAACAATGACCATTCCCTTAACCCAATCCCACCGAGCAGCTCCCATCGTGTACAGTTATGACAAGCTATCATCATTACCATCTCATATGAGCATATCTGAGCTCTTTGTTGCAGTTCATTTCCTGATGCTTCCCAGTCTATAACTACTCATGATAGGCTCATAGAGCCATTTGGTCCCCATGTCCTTGTCCAGCGAACACAGTGTAGATGGGGGAGATACCAGGGGAACACTCCCCAGCTTGTTGGGCTGGAATTGCCTTGTTCATACTGTAGCATGTTTGGGCCTAATAAAAAAAGGTTTGTTTCAGGTCACCCGACCGACCCTATCAAAACAGGGCCGACCCTACGGTTTTTTATGCAATTTTGAATAAATTTTCGTATTTTTACGCTTTTTTGGTCAATTTTAGGGTCTTCGGAGAGGCTGGGTAGTACTTTCATGTTTAAAAAAAAAGTTTAAAAAAAACAAAAACACACCTACCGACCCTTCAATTTCTTGCCATGTTACCTGAAACACACCTTTTTTTTTTTGGCCTTATGAAGTTTGGGTCTCCAGTGGCTGATGTTGTCTTTGCCAATGGAGATGAGGAGTGAATAGAAAGAGGGTAGTCTGTGATATGGCTTATTGTGGCGATATAGGCTCTCTCCACTGGCTCGATACAGAAGAGTTTGAGTTTTGGGAATTGTTATTTGACACATAAAATGTCATTACACTGGGAGTTTTCACAGTCTAGGCCAAAATATGTACATTGAATAATAATTCCTAGCTAGTTCACATTTGCAGAATAGTCAGTCAAGTGTGATTTATAGCGGGTTTAATGATCTTTAATGCGTTTCCAACATGCTCAAGAAGAGAGTATTTGTGATGGTGTACATTAGGATAAATAACTTTTACAACCAGTTTCGATATAAATGATGGTGTGTTTTATTTGGTAAAAGAGGCAATAATGAAAATTCAATTTTACTTAAAAGGTACAGGCCTAAATGTTCAGTTCTCGTTTTATTTTAGTTTTTTCATGCTCGTTGGATGCCTGCCTTACATAATATTATTCGGCCGGACAATCTCCTGCTCATCCAAGTCACAAACATTGCCTGTCTGACCACTCTATGCCTTCAGAAGGAGCGCTGATATTCCGTATGCACCATGCGTATCTTTATGTAGACTCAGGCGGACGTAGATGCCTTAAGGTTATGTCATAATACATGACTTGACGTCATCACATGACAATCTCTTCATTCATGAGTGGCCAGTGTGAGAGTTGGCTGCTATGTGTCGGGGAGACAGATTAGAATACTCAATGACCACCCACCATTACCACTCACGCAATACACTGGCATGCCCTTTAGTACATTAACCCTTTAAGGATGGCCATCGATAAAAGATGATAGTAACTCGCCAGTGCTGCATTCGCGTATCATGCCGACCCTTCGGGCATGTGTCAACGCCATACGGTCGCCATGATGCTTGAATGCAGCCCTGGCAAGTTAGGAGTCATGGCTGCATTTATGCATCATGACAACCAAGAGCATCAAATATTAAGGCATCATGCGATCCTTAAAGGGTCCAAGGCCGCCTAGTGATTTAATGTGCCATGCCCTTTGTCGGCATGATGCATAACTACAGCCCTGGTGAATATAGCCACTCATTCTTGCATCATGCCTAGCATTCAGGAATTTACCAACCTTGCAGGGTCGGCGTGATGCTTGAATGCAGCACTAGCGAGCTATTTACCAGGGCTCAATTGATACATCATGACGATAGATTGTATGATGTATCATAGCCCTATGTGACCCCTAAAGGGCTGTTGTTTAGCATTATCCCATGTTTAGCATCAGGGAATACAGAAGAGGTGAGACCAATGATGCATGTTTCGGATTAGATGCCTCCTGAATACAACTTGGCACATCAGAACAATGTTCATCGTAACCATTGTTACCACAAACCTGTAATTTATTCAACGAGGTTTTCCAATAACATACTTCTGTATCATGTGGATTGTGGTCCAAAATCAATATTTATCCTGAGGGCTTGCATTATTGAAAATTCAAAACCATTTCAATCTGTGAGGTAATATAGATTTTTCACGATAGGATTATCTACACTGTAAATAGTTAGTGCGGGTACACAGTAGAATCTACTGTAGATGTACAGTAGATTCTACTGTAGAATGGATTTACAGAAGAATCTATGTAGATTTGCATTAGATTCTAATGTTTACCTACAATAAACTGTACACCTACAGTAGAATCTACTGTACACCTACAACAATGGCAACCAACTATGCACAGTGTTCTGTAGACTGCAGTTCATAATTTAAACATAATCACTGACACCTCCTTAAATGGTCTGCATCTGATGAGTGGCGGGGTGGGGGGCAGAGTTGCTGCCCCTCCTCCTTCCGCAGTTGATTACAAACCCCAACTCCCAGCATCACTCTCCCTGATTATTAGATTAATCCCACGAAATCGATTGTCCCAGTAAAAACAATAAAGCCCCTGGGGTTGTTTTATTTTTCCTGCATGGCTCACCCCAACCAGAGCCCAAGTGTACAGACTCCCGGCAAGGCTGGTTGGGACAGAAATGGTATCTGCGCCTCGAGCGCTGCTATTGGTTGCTGGGTCTCCGGCACCTTCCCGTGGGAGGTGTAGCTTGGCAGGCTCACAAGACAGATCTGCAAAGGCTTTTTTGATTCTCTTAACCCTTTAAGAACGGCATGTTGTTTTGTAGCGACATTTCCCAATAATTATTCACCAATGCCATACTGGCTATTGACTTGTCAGCATTGCACTGGTGCATCATGCCGACCCTTTGGGAGTTTATCAACCCCATAGGGTCGGCATGATGCGTGAATGCAAACATGGCCAGGACTGCTTTCATGCATCATGACGACAAAGGGCATAGTCTTTAAAAGGTTAGCTATGCCAGGAGGCTCATTCAGAACAACTGACGTGGTCGTAGGGAACTGGTGATGTGACCAAACCTATTCGATGAGCACTAGTAAAATATATTTCACAAGATTTCCTATACAAATCGATAGAAAATTGATGTGAATACCACATTTTGCCAGCTACGAATGCCCTCGTCAATTGCAAATATTGCAATATTGACGAAAGTTGCAATATGACGACTGACGAGTCTGTTCTGAAAGAGCCTCCACACTGAAAATCCATAGGTTGAAAGGGCTAGTCAGTACAGACTAACATAGGTTGGTCATATGTGTGTTAGTCACAATTGCAAAGTTATATTCAAAAATGACCAAGGGGTCAGTCAGTAGTGGCTAACCTAGGTCCATCATTTTGTATTTGTATACCACTAGTTGGGGCCACCTGTGATGACCACTCAGTGGCTCCCCCTGGAACTAAAAAGACTAAGGTTAGGCACTAGTGACTGAGAGGTTGGGCGTATAGGGAGCCTAGGAATATCAGTGTAGTACTCTTAAGGCAATAACTGTGTTTGTTGACCGAGAGAATCCTGGCGGGATGGAGATAAGAAAGCACGTGTGATTGAGCGCTTGATGCAGTCCATGAAAATGCCGCATCAGTATCGCTCTCAAATGTTCAAACCATGAATGTGCCTTAATTGACATAATAAGGAAAGGGGGAAACTGATAAGCTTTATCAATCTTTCAAATCGCCCATGTTATAACAGATGGAACTGTTCGCAGTCGACACCCTTTATTTTCTTAAAACACCTGAATAGACACAGATAAAAGCCAGCATGCATAATTATTAAACTCCCCTCCATAAGAAATGAATTTCAATTCAATTGGGGTTGTTGAAGCATGTGTAACAAGATTTAAGCTTACAATTGTCATCTGGAAATCTAGGGAAGTCAATTCGGATTTCTTTGGCCGATTATTTGATAACAAGAAATAAAAGCCTAAAATGATATATATGTTTTCAAAATCGGATAAAGATTTCTAGTGTCTGCCCTGTTTTGCTAGGTAAGGTCGACTTAAAACATACGCCTAGTTTGTCTAGATATGCTACAAGTGACTTGCTGTATGGGTGATAATAGCCAAGGACAGGGTAATTGCCCAAGGCGTCAGCCGTGGATAATTACCATTGTCCAAGGCTTATAATGTAGCTAGTTACATTTACCATACATGTATCTGACTCACACCCACAGTAGGAGAGTGTGCTCAGTGGACAGTGTCAACATACAGCCATGTATGTAAAATACAGTCTGGCATTTCTCTTGTTCTTTCATGCAGTCAATTGTGGTGTAACTATTATGCTTTAATGTTGATAGCAAGTCCTGCACTGGCATATCCACAACCATCCCCAACCCAACCAGAGAATACATGGCAATGGCAATAGTTTTTATCAGTTGAAGTGAGCAGGGCAGGAACACTTTCTAAATCCCTCCCTGTTAACACTAGGAGTAAACATGGCAGATTATCCCCATTGGTAGATTGCATGACCTCCCCAGACTCTGAGATTAAAATCAACAATTACAATGGTGTATCGTCAAATTAACCCGCGGGACAGCATCTACTCCATCTTGTTGCCACACCGGGGAATTCATGCCTCAGAGAGGCTAAATTAACTTTGAGAGAATTGATGGGGCAAGGGGCTGTCTGTGTACGTTAGGGTTGCCTGGCCCCAGCTCATGGTATTAATACATGGCCTTACATTGGCTGTCAGGGACAAACAAATGTAAAGTATACAGCATTTACACTGAAAATCCATAGGTTGAAAGGGTTAGTCAGTACAGACTAACCCAGGTTGGTCATATGAGTGTTAGTCACAATGGCAAAGTTATATTCAAAAATGACCAAGGGGTCAGTCAGTAGTGGCTAACCTACGTCCATCATTGGTGTGTTGTATTTGTATACCACTAGTTGGGGCCACCTGTGATGACCACTCAGTGGCTCCCCCTGGAACTAAAAAGACTAAGGTGGGTTGGTCAGTAGTGACCAACCTGACAATAATAACTAATCTAGGTTGGTCGTATAGGGAGCCAAAAAATGACTAACTAGATTAGGTACAAGTGACAGAGAGGTTGGGCGTATAGGGAGCCTAGGAATATCAGTGTAGATACTTGACCATGCATATATTTGGCTCGATAGGCCAAAGAACTAGAGGAGTCTATTATATAATATGTTCTGACATAATCATGTGAAAGTGTGAATTGACCCACTTCTTCCCATATATGTAGATTATACGGATTTAAACTAGTTATAATATCTTTATAACAGTATGTCATATAGAACAACTGAAAACAAGCTTTTCTCTAGCAGATGCCACAGGTAGGTGGTTATGTAGAAAGTATTGGCAAATATTGTGTGGGGAGCATTAATAACTAACACCAGTGTTTATCCCGATCAATGGGAGGCAGTGTGACAGACGTGGTAGTGGCCACTTAACAAGCTACTAACGCCTTACCCAATGGGCACAGAACATTGGATCAATGTTGATAAATGGTTGTCAATGTTGGTTCAATGTTGATGCAATGTTGATTCAACGTTGAGGTAGATATTGTGCCCACTGGGTAACACTGTAAGGGTCGCATTCCAATGGGCACAACATTCTGTTAAACGTTGAATCAACATTAGATCAACATTGCCAACCATTCATCAATGTTGATTCAATGGTCTGTGCCCGCTGGAATATTGCTTTTAAACAGAATGTGTCGTCATGATGTACCGGTATAGATGCAGCTCAATTCATAGATCATACCAACCCTTTTTTTAAATGTGATTTATTCAGGTAAATAATTACATGTGTAATTACAGTCATTACAAGGTTCAGCGCATTGCCGTTCTTCCACCTAGGAGTGAATCAACTCTATAGAGTTGGCATGATGCTTGATGATAGCCCTGGCTCGAGTACCATTCATGTATCATGACTGCCAGGGGTATAAAACATTAAAACAATATGCCGGTCTCAAAAAGTTAACCCTTTGAGGACGGCATACTGCACTAATATATCAGGTTCTTGGTTTTTATGATGCCTGAATGCAGCTCTGGCGAGTTTCTTGCCAGGGCTGCATCCATGCCAACCCGGCGAGGCTGAGACACTCCTGAAAGGTTTGCAAGATGCTCCAATGCAGCACCGGCGAGTTACTTGCCAGGGCTGCATTGGTGCATCTTGCCAACAAATGTAATCTTTAAGCGACAATGCTGCCCACAAACAGTTAACTCACTGCTCACGCCCTTCGCTGTGAGCTGCTCACTGCTGCTCGTATTGATCCTCTTATGGAGTCTCTATGGCTGCTAAAACCTGCTCCTCACCAGCCGGATTAGAGTCCATACAAGCCTGTCGCTGAGCAGCTCCTCACACCACTCTAGACATAATCTGCCTCTCCTGAGCTACTCCTGAGCTGCTCATGAACCATAGGGAGGTGCTGCTCTTGGTTTTTTGTTAATTCATCTCTGAATCACTAATCAGGCGTCTGTGGCTGCTTATATGATAAGGGGGTGGTCATAGGCTAGACCTGATGTTACTGATGTGATCTTATATTGGTGAATACCACTCTCAGACCTGGATTTCTTGATTTGTAATACCTGCTTGTACGATATGTTTCACCTGTGAGACTATTGCCATCTCCTTAGAGTTATTTCATTCACCGTGGCTCTCATCTAGAGACTATCCTCTTTAAGATTTTTGTCAAATTAAGGATTGGTGTGTTTCTGAAGTAAGGAAGAAAGGTCACTGTACAGAAACACTATCCTAACAATACTTCCAAATTAAAGTGGTATTCTAACCGAGCGTTTCCCGCTGACAATTCTAGTACTGTTCTAGTCTGCAATGTAGGTGCGAGTGGTGAGAATGCCAATACAAAGAAAAGAAACCAACCCAACCTACATACTCAAAACTTCTGACCCAGGTCAATGGTTGGCGTTAAGAACAGTATTGGCTCACACCCATTAACCCTTTAGTCACTAATGTATAATCAGGGTAGTCATCAATAATACATTTACCGTAATTGCGAATTACTTATCGACTAGTCCCGGCAACACCAGCTAAATGCCAACTCCAATGTAATTGGCTTCGCTACGCTATTGAACAGGGAGAGCGAGTGGGAACGGGTCATGCCACTGGATGTAGCTTGTTACTGCATGGACAAAGTTAACCTTTGGGAACTGTTAGTAGGGAATGTATTTTATTTCATGTGGAGAAACAAAGTTACTATGCTTAAGTACTAAAATGACCGTCTCCACACCTCAGTGGAGAAACTGATGCTCATTCTGAGATGAGTCTCCATGGGCTATTTTCCATGATGATGTCATCAACATAGCTATCAAACCAATATTTAAATGTAAATTTTGATGAAATTAATCAAGAATTACATGTAATAAATACAGAGATCCATTCTAATCAGTCTGAACTCCTGGTTTCTCCACTTGTTTCACCTCGTGTGATACTGTCCAATGCACCGCTCATGGAGAAACCTGTAGTTCAGACAGATCATCGTGCACCTCTGTCTATGGATACAACAGGAGATAAGGCTTACTTTTCAATATAGAATGTATCCCAGTTTATACAGAACATAATGTTATCTAATGAATTACTATACTGATTATTTCATCGTTTTTAACATGTTATTTGGACTGAAATATCTTGAGACAAGACTTGTCAGGAATAATAATGACGATAAAATGCAATTTGTATTAACGAAGTCAATCAAATTCGATCAAAAACGAATAATCATCATGATAGTTTATGCCGATGAACATTATTGCAGTATTTGCACAATACTGAACATTAAAAGGGTTTCTTAGAGAAAGTGCAAATACATCTTCGACAGGGGAAGGGGGGGGGCATGCAAATCGGCTCAGCCAACGCAATCAATTAAGCCACTGTCACCCAATTGAACCTTCCCTCACACCCTGGGTGATTCAGGTAATCAAGATAAGGACCTGATGCAATCTTACATGGGAATTGGCAGAGGTTCCTATACTCTGGAGTCGGGGACCTAAATTCAAGATGGTAGCCTCCCTAACAAGACATCACTCAGCCACTGTACTTTACATTGTTGGCGTGCTATGGTGCCCAGATCAATGGATGGGGTGCAAAGAGTGGGCTTAACCCTTAAAGGGTCGAACCGTGGCTTACTGTGATATACTGCTCGTCTCACCATGCAACACTGCTGTCCCGGCGAATGCCCAGTAAACAAAAAACGTTATACAACATTTTATAATGTTATATAACTTTTCTCCAAGGCTCCTTACTATGGCATAACCTTACATGAAATTTTAAAACGTTATTTTGACGTAAAATAACGTGTTTTCATTTGTTAGCTGGGTGCACTCTGTGTGGTTGCACTTGTGCATCATCCGCACTATTTGGGAGTGTATCAACCCGTCTAATAGTCATGATACTGGTGAGTAGACTGGCCGGTGCTGCATCCATGCATGATACCAACAAAAGGCATGGTACATTGAAGCACTGAGTAACCCTGATAGGGATTAGCACGGATCAGGGGCTATATTGACAAGGGATTAACTGGACTAGGCGTATTACTGAACTATTAGTATGTTGATTGTTTGTTGTTCCCATATATTAGTTGTTGGATATATGAGCCCATGTGTCATTGTAATTGAAGTTGCAGTGTATTGATAATGTTGGGGATGCTTTGGCTAACTGAGATGGTAGAGAACTCCTCGCTTGGCAGATCTTTGAGACCCATAGTTCAGGATAGGTCCCAACAGATCAGTGAGAAGTCAGCAATATTGAACAGCCCTTTATTTCACTTGATAAAACAACAGTGATAAGCCCATGCAGTGAGGTTGCCCAGTATCTCCAATTCAGTCCAACAATATGATAAGAGCCAGTGTACATCAATCATACAATGTATATACCATGTTCAGTCAATCATGTCTCAGTCATTAGTCAGTTGTATACTGTCCACTATACACCCTGTCAGTTCTAGACAGCAATACAGTTACATAGCATCAATGTCATTGTATTAGAATAAACGGGCAGGTAAGTTCAGAATGTTTGTTTGATAAACCCATAGATTGAATCTTAACTGACTTGGCCAGGTAAGGACCTAAACATCATTTGATCAATAAAGTAAGAGTTACAATCAAGGTTTTGGCATCTACATCATTGTGTGCATGCACATGGTAAAGTGATCAAACCCCACAATAGGTCAAGCTTAACAATATAACAATGGCTCGATGCCAGCATAAGCAATACCGGTATCAGAGTTAATTTAGCTTCACTTAATCACAATATCAAGAAATATTAAGAGATCAAGAGTTCATTATAACCACAATTTGGCTATGTGAGAAACCAAATATTATATGGCAAGATATAGTTCAAGAATGCATTGAAATTGCCTATGTTCAGTTCAGTTCATCAAATCAATGTTTATCGGTTCAGGAGTGTAATGTAGAAAAGTCAAGATGGATACTACCGTAGGTTACACACTGTCCAGTGTACATGCTCCAGTACTGATCACAGGTTAATCCATAACTGTGCACAAACAGTGCCTGCAAGGAACACAAGGCTGATGGTGATCCTTTCTAGCCTATATCCCCAACAGTCACTGTGGATAGTCTATCTTGTACTGTTCTATGAGGTGCAAAGTTTGAGGTGGATTGCAGCCTTAACAGCAGTATAGTTGTACGGAGTAACTATGTCCGTTGAGTCATGTATAAGTAGTCCAACTCCAATAGTGTCTTGACTGGAGTTAATGTCTGAGCCAGAACACCGACTACGCAAAGTTCCCATCACAACTGCTCAGTGCAGTAGATGATAGATCCACATAGGCTATGCTGTTAGATCTTTAGCTTGTCTAAGCACAGCAGTCCGGCACAGCCAGGTCGAAATGTGGTTATTATATATAAATATCTCCAACTGCAGACTCTGCCGCAGTGCATAGAGATAGATATCCACAACCACCCGAAGCTCTACAGCTCCAACGCGAAAGTACCCATGTGTCTATGAGTGTGGTCTGTACCGTTCTGGCTATCTATATACCGCGCACTTGCATACATACTCCGCCCAGCGGGGTACGTCGTCCCTCGCTAGTGCGCAGGACGAGGACGCGTGTTGAGCTGCAGGTGCTTATTAGGCACGGCGTCCCTACTGCTGTACGGCGTCCCTGGATGGGCCTATTCTTGGTGGCCCGCCTTGGCCAGTTATCCGATCCACACCTCCACCGATCCTAGTCTCTCACATGAACTCAGACTGGGCCCACACAGTATCCATGCACTGGCCCATCCTTCTATTCCTTTTTTAATGTCTTTTCCACTTTTCACATTTTGCCATATATTCAAATACCAAACATATCCACCTAGTAGCGTATTTCTACATTCCACCAGAACCCATTCATGCACCTGGTCCAGTTATTCATGGCTCTCATCACAGTCACACGTATGCTTTACTAATAAACATGCCTACATTATTATTGACACAATATCATTCATTGCTCATATTATTTCTTTCTGTCCCAACCTATTCTGGTCACCCCATCAGCACAAGCTACCGGGTGGCCCTGATATGAATCCTACAGTCTGCTGTAGGCTTCATACTTAAGTGTTCGACAATACTTTCAGTAATAATTTACTCTATCATTCTCTCCATTATGGTTGTTATATAATTTCACCGGTAGTACCGCAAGCTGCCCGTTCATTCAATTCCTAAATTAGCTTTCTTTCCTTATATTTTCCTTCACTTGTTTACTCATGACGGGGTTTTAAAAACTCTTTTTTAAATGGTACATTATTCTTTTCATTTGTGGGCTTTGAAGGTAAAATTGTGAAAAATTGTCCTAAATGCCCGGGTTCGATTTCCCTCGTCGGGTATGCCCCTTTCTCCCGTCATGATAACATTGTTTCCCTTTCTTTCCAAGCATTTCATTCCATAATTTATTTGCTTTATATCAACAGCAATTTCTTATAGTTATAATGGGATTCAATCTTTACTATATTATAATCACACTTATCTACATATATGTACAGTCATGTTTCCTTAGTCTCTGTCCGTTTCCAATTGCCCTGTCCAGTTTTCTGTCTCTGTCATTTGTTGTGTTTTTTGTTGTTTGTGGTTTACCTTATCTGTAGAGTAATTATACCTCCCAAGTGAGCATTGACATATTCCTGTGAGGTTCCACCAGTTGCTCCATCACCTTCACCTTCCTCTACTGCTGATGCATTTTGTAGTCTACTGTGGTTGCCCAGTACCTTCAGTGTTTGTATTCCACTAGGCCTATCTACGGGTGGCGCGTTAGCTGTTTTTCTTCTATGTGTCACCATGTAGGTACCTTTCTCATTAGCTTTTCCTTCACCTGATCATTTCTAGTTATCTTGGGACTATAGGTAATGGCAAGAACATTTCAAATCCTTGGGATTTTGTAAATAGTCAGAGTGCAAGTGGGGTAGTAATAATGTGAGCCAAGGATACCAAGGTCAGGTCCCCAGTTTGCCATATCTAACATAGTAAGTAAGACATGTCTCCAATATTGGAGTGATATTCAAAAAAAATCATTTAAACTGCAATTACTCAGGGTTTCCTTGATGAATTGAGATTGGATAAATCACAGATTGTAGATATTGTTATGTATTCTCAGTTTCGTATGTGGAATAGGCATAACAGCTTTTGGTTGCCATTGCAATAAAAAAGAATTAACAAAATCACTATTTCTAGACCATCTGTTCCTAGAGCAGAGGATATTTTCATCACATCATTCAAAAACTAATGATAAATCTTAGTGCCATCCCTTTAACCATGGGCAAATTTCTAAGGTGGATTTGTTGGTTTGTTTTTTAAAAGCAGATGGTGTGCAGATAATGTACCCATGCAAACTGATGCCATTCAATATTTTTGCATCAATACATTCTCCAAATGTTCAAACAAAAGGGCTGTGTACACTGCTATGAAATGTTATTTTTGAATAGTCTTTAGTCATAACATTTCCAACACCCACCAACAGTCCTCCAAGTGGTGTTTATGTGGTGTCTGTGGTTCTTTTTGTGGTAATAGACTGGGTGCTAATGGCTTTGGGCTTCCTGCCAGAAATCTGAGCCACTCACTATGACCTATCTGCACTGGCATACTGCTACCATACACACACTGTCTAAATCCCTACAATGTAATGCAGTAAGTTCTTTACAGAAATCATTTCACACCAAAATGCATCTGTATACAATCAAACCACTGTACAACACTTACTGTTTGATGTATAAGTGCCAATAAAAACTTACTCCTGATGACCTGCAGGCCATAGCAGTATATAGATGTCCCAATCTTGCTCAGATAATATACCCATGGTTCACCCCCATTGCCTGATTGTTTCCCATATGTAAGATATTGGCAGCTTCTTACATCTCTATATTGTCCCCACTGGTTCCTATAACCATGGTTATCTCTATGGTCGTTCTGTGTCTGGCTAACGCGGACCTGGTTGTAAGCACCCTTATAAAAACCATCTCCCGTGAGTTGCTCCTGCAGCAGGCTTCTTTTGTTATATGTTTGAATGAATACACAAAAGCCACAGCAATACCGCTACTGTGGTGCTGCATTCATTTTCTAAGGTTCTTTTGTGTCAGAACTAAAAGGTGTTTCCTTATCAAAAGTGTTAACGATAACGTTGATTATTTTATTCCAAATAAATTTGCACTTTCTTGCAAAATGGATGGCTTCCTGACTTGAAAACTTGCAATTTGTTTCCAATTATTAGTCTTGTTGCTAATGCATTCTGGCTGTTTTTCTCTAATATCATTACCCTTAAATTGGGGTATCTCAGCTGTTTATGGGCTAACTGGCATACCTGCATGCGGGACCAGCAGAGACTGCTTCCCTTACTCCAGGCAGTTCAGTGTGCAAGTGGTCTCTTTTGTTATGTTCACACCCCTGTAAACTAGAGGGTATGAGTAGGTGTGACTACCCTTGTATCTCAGCATATACTGTTATCTGGGAATATATAGAATGTTATCTATTTCCTGAGTATTAGTAGCCATAACCTATTTTGTATTTGAAATTGCTCCTCTAATTCATTTGCGGGTGGTGTTTAATTTCCCATCAGCCTAATCTAACCGTGGTTCTAGAGATATTCCTGACATAGGTGCATTGGGTATTATGGGCATCTCCACTCTAGTTGGGTGGATGTGACGTCATGACTACGTCAGAGGACGCTGAGGTGACGGACAGTGTCACTCACCCCAGCTGTGCACCTGTCGTGTGACGTCAGAGGACGCTGAGGTGACGGGCAGTGTCACCCACCCCAGCTGTGCACCTGTCATGTGACGTCAGAGGACGCTGAGGTGACGGGCAGTGTCACTCACCCCAGCTGTGCACCCGTCGTGTGACGTCAGAGGACGTTGAGGTGATGGGCAGTGTCACTCACTCCAACTGCGCACCTGTCAGTACAGCATTACTGGCTGCCATGTCTCTCCTGAGCATCATGTCAGCAGCTCAGCAACCACTGTGTTGCTGAGCTCCCAGTGCTCTATCGTATTCACCATTTTTCTGCTCCTTTGAGTCACCTCTGATTGTGATGGCACTCATTGGGCATTAAAATTCCCAATACACTAACATTTTAAATTCCCAAGGTTCTAGTAAAGGGACTTATCCCCATTGCTTGCCCGTATCTAAGGTTTTCCGATGCTGTTTATGCAGTCTGTAGCTAATGCTGCTGTGGGTGGGGTTAGGTAATATCCTGGTTGCTATATAATGCAAGGGGGCATATGGCTCATTTCAAAACCTCCACTACATGTTAATATCATTGTCAGTCGCCCGTGCACTCATATCACTGCATTTCTGGTAATACATAAGCAATTGTCAATTAAGTATCATTATCACACCAGTTCAATAGCTCCTTTTGTCTATCTAAAACACATATTCTGCTCTACCATATTCTTTTCTCTGTTAAAAATAGTTGGTACAAGCATCCCATCAGCAGAACATATGTGGTTTCTTGCTCTACTCTAGCATAAGGCATGGGAGTTTGGCTCTGCCTACCAATTATAGGATGTGCAGAGCTGAACTATTTCCAATTCCTTGTCCTAACAGAATTCAGGCTCTGTCGGCTGCGGTGTTGAGGCTCCCTGTCCACCACAGTGTTGCTGTTCTAATTTTGTAACACTCCCCAGCAGTATTCATGTCTTCAAGTCCTCAGGTACTCAAAGTCAGCCCTACTGGGTGCTGGGTGTGTGTGTTGGATGGTGGGGTAAGCAGGTGGGGGCCACCTGTCATCCCATCATCACCCAGCAATGGTATCTAGATCTGTATGAGCATTGGGAGTTAGCATTCAGTAATTTCCTGGGTGTGCTCCCTCCATCTGTGCATACTGCATATACACACACACATGCAACAACACCAATACAGGCATTCTTTCTGTTCATAATTCAGTACTCACATTGCCTGTCATGATCCTCCCAGCCAGTTATACCACTTTGATATGTTAATATCCAGCAGCCCATAATTGTATTTTGATACTATTTCAGACACTACTATCCAAATGTAAATCTTCATGTCACACCCTGATATATATATGTATTGCATGTCCTATTCTTAAACTACAGTCCCTTATATCAGGTATGTGGCCTGCCTGCCGTCCCTATTTTCCCCTTACATTTCTGTGTACTGTCACCCCATCAGCACAAAATGTCCCTGCCTCTAGCCCAGCAGCCTGCTTGTTGGGTGTGGCTCTGGTTTTTTATCACTGCTAAATGGAGGATGGGTGGCTACAGTTCTGTAAACCTGTTTCTCTTAAGCCTCTATTCCACTTGTAGTTACTTTCTCACTTATCGTATAAATGAGCTAATAGGTTTTGGTTGCTCATGTTGACTAATCATGGGTTAATTGGAGCATTTTTCTCGCTGCTTCTGACGAGTACTCCCCGTATTTGACACGCCTCTGCCAATCCCAGAGGGTTCTGTCTTCCTATTCCCCATCCTTTTGAGGGTTACATTGATTGGAAGGTGGAGTTTGGAGTATATCTTCACCTTCCTGGTCAGGAACGGGTGGGTCAAGGAGACTGTCAGTAATCCCCTCCCCTATATCATCTTTACTTTTTTAGCCGGCTCAAAAATGTCCTTTTTTGGTAATTGGTCTGCTATTCATTCGATCCCATTCCTCTTTATTTTCTATAGGCGACTTATTTTTCCGTTTTATTATTTTCATTGTCATTTTTTATTTTATTTTTATTTTTTTGTTAGTGGCCTCCAGATTTCCTGACCCTTGGGTTTCCTCGTCATGCGTTGTTCCCCCCTTCCCCTTTGTGCGCCTGTATTTTCCATTTCACTATCACATTCCTTGCTAATTTCACTTTGTTTTATAAGGGGACATCCTGCCTCTACTGTCCTTTTTCCTATTATATGGACAGTAGGCTGAATGTCGTCTGCTGAGTCCCACTACTGGCCTCCCCCTGCTGCTGTTTCTGGAGTAAGGCTACTCCACCACCAGTAAGCCACTACTCCACCTGAAGGCAGCCCTCTCCTATAGCAAATGCTACTGGAGTACTCCCTATCAGTATAGTAATGTTCAGCACATGCAGGGAGCAGCCCCTCGTGTGAACGAAGTATTATATATGTAATTTGCCTTTGTTTCTTTGATTTATCATGTAAATTTTCTTCAGTATTACTGTCTGTCTGTTCGGCTGTCTGACTGAAGTTACTTTTACCTTCTTCCTTTGTTATTTAAATACTCTGTTCATTTGGCCTTTGCCTTTTATTCCTTCAGTATTATTTTCTCCCTGTGTGGGTTGCTTTATATCATCAAGTTCCCTTCTAATTTCCCTTTCTTCCCCACTGTTTTCCAATTGCAGAAAACATAGTTTCTTATTTATTCCTTTATTACTAGCAAGTGTTGTAGAGCGGTTGCCCGTCGGGGTATCTTCAGACCTCCGGAGTAACAAGTTGCGTAACATAGGACCCCTTTTGTTTGTTTGATTAATCCCGTTACGGCCCTTGTGGCCTGCATTTTAGCTTACATTTTGTTTTCCTGATTATGTTAGTTTTCTTTTCTTATTTCCCCATTTGGGCTCTAGGTGGTCTCAGGCCTGACAACAGCCTCTCCGGTGGCTGCTTCCTGGTTTAGCTGATCTACACCTGCGTGTCTCAAAGTGCAGTCCTGCCCTGGAGTGATTGGTTTGGTCCTGATTGGTGTCAGATTCCCCAATCTCCCCTGGTTGTCTACTGAGTGGTTCTATGCGCGCCAACCACTCCTTAGACTAACCGGGCAGTCAGAGGGATTTCTGTCTCCGTCAGCCTTTATTGTTCCTGGTGTTGCCTTTGCTGTGCTTACCTGTCTTCTTCTGCCTGTGTTGTCTATCTGTATTTTTTCTGTTAATCATTGTGACCTTAGTGTCCTGTCAGGTTGATCAGGCCTTCTAGTTGACTTTTGGTCTCATTTGTTAAATGTCTGGTCAGTTGTGTTCTGTCTTAATGTTACTACCGTCTCCTCACCTTTTTCTACTATAGTCACTTCTATGTCACCCTTTACAGAGTCTAATTGTACATTTGGCTCAGACACATAATGGTCAACCCCACCGGTATTTACACCTGTGACGCTGATCTGATCTGCGTCCCCACTGCGGGCGTGCTGTCCATCGCTGGGTACCTGGGGCCTTTGAAGTTTGAATTACTCTACCAGCCTGATGCCCTCGGCTTGGCTCAACTACCCTTGATTCTCCAACCAGCCTGAACTATTAGTATGTTGATTGTTTGTTGTTCCCATATATTAGTTGTTGGATATATGAGCCCATGTGTCATTGTAATTGAAGTTGCAGTGTATTGATAATGTTGGGGATGCTTTGGCTAACTGAGATGGTAGAGAACTCCTCGCTTGGCAGATCTTTGAGACCCATAGTTCAGGATAGGTCCCAACAGATCAGTGAGAAGTCAGCAATATTGGACAGCCCTTTATTTCACTTGATAAAACAACAGTGATAAGCCCATGCAGTGAGGTTGCCCAGTATCTCCAATTCAGTCCAACAATATGATAAGAGCCAGTGTACATCAATCATACAATGTATATACCATGTTCAGTCAATCATGTCTCAGTCATTAGTCAGTTGTATACTGTCCACTATACACCCTGTCAGTTCTAGACAGCAATACAGTTACATAGCATCAATGTCATTGTATTAGAATAAACGGGCAGGTAAGTTCAGAATGTTTGTTTGATAAACCCATAGATTGAATCTTAACTGACTTGGCCAGGTAAGGACCTAAACATCATTTGATCAATAAAGTAAGAGTTACAATCAAGGTTTTGGCATCTACATCATTGTGTGCATGCACATGGTAAAGTGATCAAACCCCACAATAGGTCAAGCTTAACAATATAACAATGGCTCGATGCCAGCATAAGCAATACCGGTATCAGAGTTAATTTAGCTTCACTTAATCACAATATCAAGAAATATTAAGAGATCAAGAGTTCATTATAACCACAATTTGGCTATGTGAGAAACCAAATATTATATGGCAAGATATAGTTCAAGAATGCATTGAAATTGCATATGTTCAGTTCAGTTCATCAAATCAATGTTTATCGGTTCAGGAGTGTAATGTAGAAAAGTCAAGATGGATACTACCGTAGGTTACACACTGTCCAGTGTACATGCTCCAGTACTGATCACAGGTTAATCCATAACTGTGCACAAACAGTGCCTGCAAGGAACACAAGGCTGATGGTGATCCTTTCTAGCCTATATCCCCAACAGTCACTGTGGATAGTCTATCTTGTACTGTTCTATGAGGTGCAAAGTTTGAGGTGGATTGCAGCCTTAACAGCAGTATAGTTGTACGGAGTAACTATGTCCGTTGAGTCATGTATAAGTAGTCCAACTCCAATAGTGTCTTGACTGGAGTTAATGTCTGAGCCAGAACACCGACTACGCAAAGTTCCCATCACAACTGCTCAGTGCAGTAGATGATAGATCCACATAGGCTATGCTGTTAGATCTTTAGCTTGTCTAAGCACAGCAGTCCGGCACAGCCAGGTCGAAATGTGGTTATTATATATAAATATCTCCAACTGCAGACTCTGCCGCAGTGCATAGAGATAGATATCCACAACCACCCGAAGCTCTACAGCTCCAACGCGAAAGTACCCATGTGTCTATGAGTGTGGTCTGTACCGTTCTGGCTATCTATATACCGCGCACTTGCATACATACTCCGCCCAGCGGGGTACGTCGTCCCTCGCTAGTGCGCAGGACGAGGACGCGTGTTGAGCTGCAGGTGCTTATTAGGCACGGCGTCCCTACTGCTGTACGGCGTCCCTGGATGGGCCTATTCTTGGTGGCCCGCCTTGGCCAGTTATCCGATCCACACCTCCACCGATCCTAGTCTCTCACATGAACTCAGACTGGGCCCACACAGTATCCATGCACTGGCCCATCCTTCTATTCCTTTTTTAATGTCTTTTCCACTTTTCACATTTTGCCATATATTCAAATACCAAACATATCCACCTAGTAGCGTATTTCTACATTCCACCAGAACCCATTCATGCACCTGGTCCAGTTATTCATGGCTCTCATCACAGTCACACGTATGCTTTACTAATAAACATGCCTACATTATTATTGACACAATATCATTCATTGCTCATATTATTTCTTTCTGTCCCAACCTATTCTGGTCACCCCATCAGCACATTACCCACTTACAGGGCAGCCTGGGCACACCCGATGTACCATCCCAGACATACATTAGCAGACACAGCTGGACAGGGGGACAGGGTATAGCATTGTGTCACAGGGGGTTGTACAGATGGGATCTGATCGATTTATGCTTGCATTGTGTTGCATAACACTGCTACTATTATTGTTGTTTGTTATGTAAGAAATGTTTATATGTGGAAATACGTTAACCTAATTGAATGGTAATGTTATTATGGAAGCCGCGAATGCTCCTAGCAATAGCATAGTTTGACAAAAGCTGTTGTTTGGCTCTATTATTATGGTGCTTTTTGCAATAGTTAGCCTCTCTTAGATAATTTGTTCTGGACACTGTAAGAAAAAAATAAATCTTAAGGTATTTTATTACTAAAACAGTGTTGTTGGTTTTTTACTAAAAAAAAAAGCAAAAAAAAAAGCGACATACATACCATTTTCTTTTGTGACCTGTTTTTCTTCAAGCCTAATATAATTCGGATTTCCCCATGTGAAACTGAACAACTGAATATATTGGGCTTCTGCTGACCCAACCCATACATATTGCTACCTCAAGTCAGATATCTCCCACAATACCTCGCTCCTCAAACATACCACTGCACATAATGTGTTTTATTTGTTCTGTATAATTATTATCAACATGTGGTGTAGACCCCATACAGCAGTGGTCCTGTTGTGTCACCGATCCTGTCAGCAGTACGTCATCCCACAGACCCGCACGAGTCGCTCTGAGTGCCTCCAATATTTGCTGTTTCTCCTCCATGGTCCCTGCTGAATGCGACACACCATGGCGGCCAACGTCTCCATATCACATGCCCACCTACTGCTCCTTCTGGTGAATCCTGAGGAATTAAGGCTGGAAAAAATTATTTCCTCCGAATTTATCATTTAATAATAGGTAAAATCCATATCATTGTTTCATTGTGTGAATTTTAGTAACTGATATTAAATCAATATGGTTTAGAGATGCGGATGCAACCATGACAGTGCATACTATTGTCAATTGCTAACTGGACGCGAACGAGTGAATGAAAATGCAGCAATTGAGAAAAAGAATTGTCTCTGATTTGGTTGGGAGACCTATAGATGGAAATGGGAGCAGGGAAGGGGGATCTCAGCCTGGGTAGGGCTTGTTGGGTGAGCTGTGTGCACACTTCTACAGACCACTGTTGGGGGTCGGTCCCTGCTGCCAGTAAGGGTAGCTGCCTGCTGAGGGTTGGACGTTGCGTGTGTGTGTAGTACACTACCTTTGCTTTTTCCCTTTTCTCTACCAGTGCCAGTAGAGTATAGTCGTGCCTACCATTGTCCAAGCTGCTGATGGACTGGAGCAATAGGAAGGGGGAGCGAAATAGTGCTGGTCATTATTATAACAGGTTTTTGTGAAAGTCCACGCTAGTTTCAGTGATTTATAACATACGTACATACAACCCGTTACAGGGATTTTCACACCCCCTCCCCTTTGAACTAGTGAATACAATCATGTCCCAATCCCTATATTAGGGTCATCCGTTTTTGTTGTACACCTAGACAATGCATTACTTTAGGTCCCTGGAAACCACTGTCACAATCATACTGGCATGAAGGAGCAACAATGATATTTAAGAAATGTTACTTCCATAGGGAATTACCTGTAAACTGGCGTTACCATCATCCAGCCACAAACACACATCAGCCCCCACTCCCAGCACAGCCGATCAGCTCACCACAATCTACATTATCTAGCTATAGGGTGCGAGGGAATTGAACGATTTTGTGGCGCAGTGGGGAGGGGGTCATTTCTGGCAAGGCATGTGCCATGTGGACAGGTCTGTCAGCAGGGTGCCTCCAGGGCGGGGCCGCTGTGACTACACTGTTAGAATAAAGTAGTGTAGCTGCACCGTATTAAAGGAGGTATTTTTGGTTTCTAGTATCACATACTGTACAGCTACAAACTCAGCTACTGTAACCCACAATATGGAGATCTTGGGCTCGAGTTGTATTGATGTTAATGCCTCTAAATTATACAGATGTACATATTCAAATATTTACAAGCTTACCTGTCTATGTCAATAAAGGTGAAAATGTATGTCAAATGGGTTGAAGTAATATGGAGAGAGAAACGTTTGTCTATTGTGCCAAGGTGAGCCTCAACCCATGACCTCCTGTATGTGGGGTTTACAGTAGGTGAGTGTAACTGGAAAGTATGTCATACTGGAAACCAAAAATATGTCATTGTATATTGTAAATCTACTGTATATCGAGTTGTGCAGCTACACCAACTTCTGACAGTGTGTGTTGATAGGTCTGTCAGCAGGGATCCTCCAGGGCGGGGTGGCTATGACTATAGTGCCTCCAGTGCCTACAGTATGCCTCCCGTGGGGAGACCATGCACAGAAGGTCTACATGCCCCGGCCCTTAGTCTGTAGTGGCTATCGATTCAATTCAATTTCAATTTGACATGAGTTGATTCTTTATTCTCAAGAGATATAAAAGTACAAACAATTATATTTGTTTCCATTGAATCACAGAGGAGGATGATACTTATAATGAAATCACAATATTAAGTTTGCATTTAGTTTACAGCACATCCATTTCAATTCTAGAGTATCCCAGGTTAGTTATTGAGACATTGGTCAGCCATGACCAAATACTGTTCATAAACTGAAACGACACAACAACATGACTAAAGCCTTTCTCAAAAAGGACTCAGTACTGACTAAGTTATGGAGCCTAAATATTATCAGTGCGCCTGCGGTCGAGGCTTTCACATTGTTGATTCAATAATGGCGTCTATTTCTGGATTCTTGTTTCGATTGGGGCCCATCATGTTTGGAGTCTGTCACATAGGGTTGGTCTATACTGCAGATGGAGCATGTTATATACTCTCGTTCCCAAATCCTTCCGAAGGAAGGCTCTGGTAACTGCCAAATGTTGGGATTTTGCTGGGTCTGGGCAACCTCTGCTGGTAGGCTGGAACCAGCAAACAGGAACAGGAAATGGAACCAGAAAGGCTGATGGTAAAACTACCTAAAACTACCATCATACATTCTGGTTCCATTTCCTGTTCCTGTTCGCTGGTTCCAGCCTACCAGCAGGGGTTGCCCAGACCCAGCAAAATCCCAAGTTCAAGGTCATTTGGCTGTTACCAAAGCCTTCCTTTGGAAGGATTTGGGAACGAGAGTACATGTTATACTGCTTGCAGCGTCTGCCCCATTCCCTAGAAAATAAGATCAATTCATAAACCTGCTCAATATGAAGGATGGGCATTGTCAGAGGCATTCACGTGTTAGGTGAATATCTAAAATTCGGAAAAGTGAATTTTTGTAGGAGTTGAGTAGTTTTAGACAAATACAGAAATGCAGAGGGGGTAGAGACATAGATAGGGGGTAGAGAGACAGAGAAAGAGAGAGAGAGACAGAGAGAGACAGAGAGAGACAGAGAGACAGAGACAGAGAGAGAGACAGAGAGAGAGACAGAGAGCGAGAGACAGAGAGACAGAGACAGAGACAGATAGAGAGCGAGACAGACAGACAGACAGAGAAAGAAAGAGACAGACAGACAGACAGACATACAGAGAAAGAAAGACAGACAGACCGACAGAGACGGAGACAGAGACAAATACAGAGACAGAGAGAAAGGGGCAGATATCAGCTAGAGACAGACAGAGAATGAGGGGAGGAAGACAGAGAGAAGGGTCTTACATTCAGACGGACAGACAGACAGACAGACAGACAGATCACTGAATCTTGGTGATAGGAGGGGTATTGCTCTATCCAGGATCAATTCTGATCAATCGGCAGCTGCAGCTGATAAGGGCGCCAGGAGAGGGGTGGGCAGGGAGGGGATCAGGCCCCTGTGAAGGCGGATTATCCAGATAAGACTGTGCAGATTATCGTCCTGCCTGGAGGCGGTGGGGTGTGTGGAGGCTGGTGATGAGGAGACTGAGGATGTCTTAACGTCCAACTGCTGCCCCCTGGCCAGCGGGCTGCACAAGTAGTCTTGTTTGGATAGAGACGGTGGGGTGCCTTCATGTGAGGTGGTTCTGTCAGGCTCTGGGATGGTGCTGTTAGCCTCTAAGGTGGTGCTGCCAGCAGTCAAAATTGCTTAGTGGGACCCATATGTGTAATTACTTGGGCAAGCTGACTTACCCATATCTGGGTTATAGTCCTTTTTGTCCAGGGCTAAAGGTGGGAGCATGTTTTGAAATTTAAAAAAAAGTACTTATCCAGGGCTAGCACTGGACAAAAAGGGCAATAACCCAGATATGGGCAAACCCAGCTGGCCCAAGTAAAACACACATGGGCCCCAGGGACCAATGCTGTCCCTGAGGTGGTGCCTCTGGGGTGGTACGGCCAGGCTCTGAGCAACTGCTGAGGTTATGATGTCACCTGCCAGAGCTAAAGTAATGTGTAACATTCGTAGGAGTTAACAGCATAGAGAAATGTGGTTAACACTGTTGATAGCATACATATCATATATGATATCATATACCCACCTAAATCTATCATTATAATTTCTGTTTAAACTCTTTATACCAGTTATTAATCCACATACCACATCCCTGAGCATGTGTTACAACCTGTTAGCTATTCTCTGTTGTTTTCCCAGTTCACATCCTATATCAGCCATGCTTTATCATCTTGGCCCTCTGGTTCAATACCCACCATGCATACATCACACGATAGGCGTGTACAGCCCGGGGTGGAGATAAGATATGGGCTGGTATGCCCAGCACCACCACCAACCAGGAATAGCCTAGGGCCAAATTTTTTAAAAAGGTATGTTTCAGGCTATCTGACCCTACCTAGAAAAACAGGGCCGACCCTAGATTTTTTTATTATCCAATTTTGAAAAAGAAGAAATTTAAGTAATTATGGGGATATTTCAGAGTCAATTTGATAGTCCATGAGTCAACGCCATTGTCGTCAAATCAGCGCTGAAAGTTTGCAAGTCAATTTTTAGGTGCTTTCCAGGCAAGAAAAAACCCATCCGACCTACCCTACCTAGATTTTTAGACCATGTAGCCTGAAACACACTGTATATTTTTTTGGTCCAGTCATAAACCAGTCTTGATAACCCCATCCCCACAATCTTTCACCCCCCCCCCACCCTGCCTTCCATCTAACCTCGTATACTCTTATCCTATCCCTATGGAAAATAGAATCCACCAAATAATACAGGTCCCTATAAACATAAATTCAGCCCCCACTCTAGCTATCAGCGCCCCTGGTGGAGAGAGACCGCTGGTGTCGGGACCCGAAGTGACGTGTTCGACATCAGTCGGCCATTACTTCCGGCCGGCCGCCCCTGTCTCGCCTAGTCTCGCCCAGTCTCGCCCAGTCTCGCGGCGCTGTTGAGACTTGATTAAAGCGGACATGCGGCCGTGATGTATGGGCTTCCATAGAGGGGGCGCCACTGGTCCGTGTCCCCCCTAGAGGTCCGGGGCACGCATGCGCGGTCGTCTAGAGCTACTCAAGAGCTGACTTGTTTTTCAAGGTGGTTCACTTCTGATCTGCCGAGTTATATATGCAGTTCTTACCATTTCCAGCTTTAATGTTTCACAAGGGAGTAGGGGTGGTAAAAATATATGTATTGCTGTCCAATATGCCCACCATTGGTATGTATGCTTCATATAGCCGCCTATATGCTTCCTATATATTCCTGATAATTATTATAAATACAGGATTTGGAGCGTGTACTATTACATACCTATACATTGACATTGCCAGATATGGGTGAATATTCTGGAATCCATATCCTCCTCAATATAAAACCCAACATTTACAGCAAGATACGAGTTTAATAGCAATCAAAATATCCAATCTTCCTTCATGGTTCCCAGACAGCACATTGTAATACATTCCTACCCTTCGGTACTAATGAATTAATAGGAAACCTTCGGACTTGATGAATGTTACTGTGCCTCAATAATAATTGGCACTGTCTAGTTCCACTTAGCCCACACTCCATGTGCTAATGAATGCCAACTCTTAATTACATGGCAGTGCTTGCCAATAATGTACCAATCAATAATACTATTTCCATTTCATACACTAATACAGCAACGCAGACCTCTATATCAAAGTGCGCCCATTGCCACAATGACTTTATCAATTTCACTTGGAGAAAGGCGCTTGTGAAAAATCAACCTTCTCTAAAGGGAAGCATATGTGGTAGGACTTTAAGGCCATACTTAACTTATTATGCCAACGCATAGTTACCAAAAATATGAAATGTAACCTTTCATCCCTTTTAAATCTCCTACTGTCTAGTGACTGATTTGCTCTTTGTATTTCTCATTCCGATAGAAAATGCATCGGTTGTCGCAAACTGATTAAATCTAGCGTCGTGTTATCCGAAAATGTCGCAATCCTTTCGGTACCTTATTCCCTTTCCTTCATTGCTATAATAACGTTTCCATACATCTCTACACGTCTATAAAAACCTTTCTCCAGCTCCCAGTGATTGACTTCCTCTACTGACATAATTAGCATAGGGAAAGCACTAATTTATGATCTTCCCCTAATGAGGTTATGCTCCATGAAGGTCCACAACGTCCTAATTACCTGCCTAAGGGGACATAGAGCTAATGACTGGTCATGCACCACTGGTCAGGGACAAAGGACCCCCATGCTCCTGTATTATCTCTATCTGGGGCCTGTCCAGTAAACTGTAAAGATAACAGAGGTGTGGTTGTGTACACAGTGACTGCTGCATTTGCTGCTAGTGTTGTTCTGCTGGTGCCAGGTATTGATCTATTAATGAGTATTATGTATAGGGAGCGCCTCCGAGCAATGGGGCATATTGGGAATTTTATTATTGGCATAATCCCTATCACATATACTTAACTTGTGACTTGTCAATAGAAATAGTATCAAACCTTTAAAATGGTCACATGGGCATGGAAGCAACACGGAAGCACCTCTTTCTCTTTTTATTGGGGGGGGGGGTGACTCTATTGAAGGGCATATGATTTTTAAGAGGGGGACAGTATTCATGCTACACTACATTCCTACCTCAATGTACATGCTTATATTGAAAGGGGAAGCCATAGTATATGTCATAAACTCTCTCGACCCCTCGACCCCCCGACCCCCCCCCCCCTCACCGGCTTCCAGTTTTCCTTCACTACATGTTTTACCGGGCCTGTTTTTTTGGCAGGCATGGTCATCATGTATGTAAGCAGGTCACACATGTTCCTTCAAGACACAAAAGGTCAAGCCCCTAAAAATACCATCCAAGGGAAAGCGTGGGTGTATACAAATGGTGCTTAGTAGACTGTCGGTTATATCCCAGAGAATTGGGAGAGGCGGACGAACAGAGAGAGGTAATTGATAACACCCCCCGGGATTAATAATCTAAAAATACCACATGGTTCACGTGTGGGTGTAGACACCCCTGGGCATCCATGGTGCTTTAACCCTTTAAGGGTGGGATCTTGCTAAAAGGCAATATTGGTTGGCATGATGCACCAATGCAGTCCCAGCGAGTGACTCGTCCATGCTTTATAAGTACATGACGCGGCTCCTAATGGGTTGATACACTCCCGTAGGTACTCCCTAGTGCTGCATTTATGCATCATAACGATAGATGACCTAGCACATTAAAGCACTGTGCTGTCCTTAAAGGCTTGATGTAGTCTGAAGGGGAACGCTGTATAATGTGATAGCTTGGCAAATATCTGTGTAAAGAGTATTGTAGAGGTCGAAAGATAAATCATGAAAAAGCGCCTAAGTTATATAACTGGTGGGCGGCAGAGCTGCCCTCCTTCCAAGCTAATAAGCTACAATGATACATAATGGTCTAGATTCTCATAGTGTAAAATGCCGCTGTAGTAACTGTATGTAACCATAACCTGTCAGTTTAAAAAACACAGTTAGTACAGCGGGAATTTACACTATGAGAATCTATATATATACATGTAGCTTATAATCATGCAACCTACAGTATATCAGATCAATTGGACCTATCGTTCATACAAGGTTCCCCTGACCTAGAAATAAGACCCCTATTCAAATCACTGACTGACGGGTATAATTACTGTAGCAGTATGCTAGAGTGACCCTGTTGAATGATGACGGTGCAATCTGTATCAGTGTATCCCCATCTGAACCCATAACCATAGTATTAGCTGCAGGTGCACAGCCACTAGGTCGCCTGCAAATAACGCCACTTCCCAGGCCATTCTACTACTTACTATGTACTCTATAGGCCCACATAGGCGCAGTACGGACCATTCTGTGACCTACTTTGCCTGTATGTATGGGATAGCGTGGCCGAGCGGTCTAAGGCGCTGGTTTAAGGCACCAGTCCTTTCGAGGGCGTGGGTTCGAATCCCACCGCTGTCAAATGCTTTTTGCGCTGGTCAAAGAAAGATCTATGCGTTGAAAGGTGGCGAGCAAGATTGCACAGAGGACAATGTCATTACTAGGGACCTTTAGCAAACCCGACGTAGTTCATTAAACGCAGACGTAGTAGTGCTAAAGGGATAGGCTACGTCTGGGTTAAATAAGCTACGTCGGGTTTGCTAAAGGTCCCTGATATCTCTATATTAAAGCAAACCGATGTCGGCTATAATTTAATAAAGATATGAAAGGATGCTAGAGGTAAACGGTTAACCAGATGCATGTTTGACGACAAAAGAGACAACAGAATATAGGCCTAATAATATATATGGCATGTAGGACAATAATTTGATAAAGGCAATATAGCCAACCAAATAAGGACCACCTCAATTGAATGTATTAAATACCACAGCCTCTGCAGTGGATCAATCAATAAACTTTATTATCAAAAAGTAAATTTAAAAAAATACAAACCTGGGTATTATATAGCCCATGTCACCGAGTCAAATTTAAGGGTCTAGGACCGTCACATTATCCAAGGTCGACAGAAGACAAAACGGCTCAGCTTGTCATTTTAATGTCAGGTCACAAAATACCCCTGGATACCGCTCTGCAGGTTCTGCAGTCACAACATTTACCCCCCCCCCCCAACCTCCTCCCCCCTACTGACCCCCACTGACAGGCCGGGCTGCCCCCTCCAACAAACGACCAGATGATGGCATACACCGGTAGAGGACTGCCCCAACCCAGCGCTGCTTTACCCAGATCACGTTCTTCTTATATTATCGCTCATAGAGAGCCGCCATTGCTGAGCCTGCCGCGGGGTATTATGGGTATATTATCCCAGAAATACCAATACTCCTCTTAACACAATGTCATAAGGGCTCGGGGATAGTGATGGCCTGCCATGTCTCAGTAGAAAGCCCTGGCCCAGGGCCTGGGTATACAAAAAGGAAATAAACCTACTATCGGTTATAGTTTATCAGTGTTAAATGGACATCATCACCACCCACACTTAACCACATAGTAGACTAACCTAGAATAGCACTAGAAATGTGAATGGAATCCACTTGCTGACTATGCCACTTTAAATATATTATGATTTGCCTATCATCAATTTTAGTTACAAATACAATTGTTTACTATAGAAATTGGAGGGATTGACATTGAATACGCACAACTAGCAGGGTTATACGGCACGATCCTTTGCCTGCAATCAGTGAGGCATTCACCTGGCGATGACCCCCCCCCTCTCAGTGACGGGTACAGCATATGAAACGTGCGTGAAATTTTGCGCTCACGAAATGTTTGATGTGGTAAAAAAAAAAATATAGGCTTTGATAATATATACACATCACTAGCTATGTGACTTGAATTTACAGAAAAATAAATTGGGCCATTATAAGTAGCAACAATATCTATCATGCAGGGCAATTTGCTATGATATAATCCTTTGTAAACAGAGTGTCACATGTTTTAATGGCGCCAAAATAAGAACATTGTATAACCCATGGGCAGGAGGGATGGAGTGATATTGAATGTTGACGGAGAGGGACTTAGCTGCGGCCCTCAGTGATGCGGGGCTTCCCTCCCGGCTTCCCTCCCCCCTCCCCCCCCCCGCCTGACCCGGCCTTACATGGAACCCATTTATCACTAGCCTGCCCTGTCACATACCGCCGGTCTATGTAGCAGGCAACCAACACAGGCCACCTCATATCTATAGGTCTCTCCAGCAGGAAAAGGGAATATCAAATGCTATGTGATATCCTATATTGCTGGTGATGATTTGCGCCAAGTAAATAGCACTGAGGGGTTATACTTGGACAGGACATGTATGGGTTAATGTAAATATTGGCAAAAAAAGGTAAAACGTATTGAGTATATATGCTTTCAGTTTCCCAAACCCTGTATCTCTCTCATTCGACCCATATTATGGCAGTGAGATAGGGTAACACTGGGCAAGGTCACTAACCCAAGTAGCAACCCTAAATGGGCCCCAGTTGGGCCCCGGTTGGGCTGGAAACTGGGCCCCAGTTGGGCTGCCCGACTGGGGCCCGACGAGAACGGGCACTGGGCAAATGTCCGGGCCCAAGCGGGCTAGCCCAAACTGGGCCCCCGACGGGCCCCACTTTCATATTTTAGGTTTATAACTTACATAACAGGGAAATCTGGTAATTGATTTTAATTAATATATTGCCTTATATCATAATGACTTATGTCTAACTGGGCTTGGGATGGGCACAGGTTGGGCTGGCCCAAGTTAATATTCAGCTTGGATATCCCTGCAGGAAGCCTTCCAAGTCAAACATTTTCTACATGGAAGATAGAAAATGTATTCATCAAGTTCAAGTCAGCAAAGATAAGACTTGTGCAAGTGGCTATTTCATATAAGCCATCAAATCTTTAGCCAATACCTTCAGGATATGTGGGTCCATGTCTTATAGTTAATTTTGAACCCCAGGATAGGGGTCTTCAGGTGAATACTTCATTGTCTACCTTAATTTACACAATAAAATAGAAGCTTCCATATATTATCAAACTGCATTAAACTATCTTCATTCTTATACATGTATTAACTACATGACCAATTTTGGCTTCATTGTATTTATGAAGAAGTTATTTTGAATTGGAGGAATTCTCTGTACATGGTATACAGAGGCCATCTAGTGTCAAAGCTTAGAACCACATGGCCATCTAGTGTCAATGCTCCGAACTACTTGCTGAGAAGCCCACATCAAGCCCAACTATGATTTTCCAGCAAAATCACCATTATGAAATTTCTAATCAATTTCTTTTTTAAAAGAGAGTTTGATTCATACTGAAAGGGGCTTCCATAAAGCAATTGTGAAAATTAAAATTAGCCCAGTATAAGCCCACCTAAAACCCAATCATACATTTCCTACACAAAACGACTATAACATTTTCATACTTGGATTTTTTTAAATAGAGAGCATGATTCAAGATACCAGGGATATTTACAGAGTATGTTTTAAAAATCACTTAGCCCAACTGGGGCCCTACTGAAGCCCATGGATTTGCCCAGCCCAAAACACAGCCCAGTCCAGCCCAAGGTTGCCCAAGGTAAACCCAACTGGGCGCCAGTTGGGCATGTTACCTGGGAAGGTGAGACTATAGAGACCCTTAAGCAACCAAAGATGCACTGACGCTGTCATATACTACCCTGCTATACACATCATACCGTACCGTCGCGATTAAGCGCCGGGCGCTCTTCAATTTGACGGGGCTCTTACCCAGGCGCTTATACAAGACAGGCGCTTATTCAAGGTCACGATTTTAGTGCTTAAGAAGCATTTGGAAGACCCTGCACCCCGGCGCTTATTCAAGACCGGCGCTTATTCAAGACCAGGCGCTTTATCGCGACAGTACGGTAACAGGTCATTTGCAACTTTATGTGTGACATGGTCTGGAAAAGGGGGACCTTTATGTACCCTGCACTAAGCTTCCTGTTGTCATGCCATCCTTAGTGAACCCCATTTCCCTGCATCAGACTGTAGCCCAGCCCTGCCACCCACCAGTACCCACCAGTACCTCGCTGACCTTGTTCCCTTTTATAGCCTGTATTATCTGGTTAGCTCTCTCCAGCCGACACCCCAGCTATGGGCATGATCTGTCACAGGCGAACATAACC
The DNA here is from genome assembly GCA_947462335.1 of Harmothoe impar. Classification (NCBI taxonomy): domain Eukaryota; kingdom Metazoa; phylum Annelida; class Polychaeta; order Phyllodocida; family Polynoidae; genus Harmothoe; species Harmothoe impar. The sequence goes on along the minus strand of OX381718.1, from coordinate 13,921,049 downwards.
CTTTCAGGACGGCATGTCGCTAAAAGATCACATTCATCGTCATGATGTACTAATGCAGCCCAGGCGAGTAACTCGCCGGTGGTGCATTGATGCATCATGCCGACCCTTTGGGGATGTCAGTCGGTATGATGCTTCAATACAGCACTGGTGAGTTACTCGCCAGGGCTGCATTCATGCATCATGGCGACCAAAGGCATGACCCATCAAGGCATTAATCCGTCCATAAAGGGATAACTGACATGACGAGTGGAGAGGGCACTGATGAGATCCTATTGTATGGCACTAGGGGAGTGATCATTTTTTATCAACAGGGTAGCGGGTTGGTTTGGGGGGGGTCAAAAAAATTTGGACCCCTTGACCGGGGGGGGTGTAAAAAATTTGGACCCCTCTTGGGGGGGGGGGTCAAACAAATTTAACCTGTTTTGGGCCAAAAAGCCCGTGCGTTACTATGCTTCAAAGGGCCTGTGTGTGTGCTGATTTCCGACCCGTAGGGGGGGGGGGTAAAAAAAATTTCGCGCTCTCCGCGCGGAACCCCCCCCCCCCCCCCCCGTTGTTAAAAATTGATCACTCCCTAGAGTGCGACATAATACCTGCCTGTATTGTGTGTGTACAAAAATCCGAACGTTGTCTACAACGGCTATTTTGAGTCACTCAGAGAATGATACCATTCTACACATGATGTTCCCATGAACAAAATTGGGCCGGAATATCCTTGATAAATAATATATACCGGCCCATGTAGATTATTCGGCAATGACTGGTAGCGTGGACGGCATACTTGTGCCCCTACATGGGTAAAAATCGACACGGGTGACACGGCGACACGGCTCCTTTAATAATCGACACGGCCCCTTTAAAAATCGACGGACACAGACCTTTTTTTAGGCCCTAGTATATTCTATATGGATAAAAATCGACACGGCGACACGGCCCTTTTGCTAAAAATCGACACGGCGACACGGTCAATTATGCGGGTACCCATGTAGAGGCACATACTTGCAGCTCCCAATCCTGGGCATTGGTAATCCTGTGCCCTGTCCAACTAGACATGTACATGGATCGGCTCGGATCGACTCTCAGCAACTCGGGGCTGGTCTGAATAGCACTGAGCTGCTCCACCGTACCGCTGAGCAGGTCCCGAGCAGTTAACCCTTTAAGTGCCGCATTGTGCTTTAATGCACTACGACCTGAGTTGTATACGTGTAACCTTAGCCAGTTTACACCCCCCCCCCCCCCTCAGCCATAGGGACCTTAGGTCCTCTATGAGTGTCTCAAGCCCGGGTCGGCGTGATGCTTGAATGCAGTACTGGCGAGTTACTCGCCAGTGCTGCATGCATGCATCATGACGACCAAGGGCATGATGCATTAATGCCGACAAAGGGCATAACACTCTAACGCAACATATGCTGCCCTTAAATGGTTAACGACAGAGCAGCTGTGAGGAGAACAGCTCCATTCAATTTGGAGTCTAGCAGCCGCCCACAAAGAGCTGAATGTACAAGTCAGGTTCCGGGATTGAGCAGATATGCTGGAGGCAGGTACACTGATAATCTAAATGCCCTGTCCCTTAGTCTGCAGTGACTATCCCAGGTTGGTCATAGGGACACTGGTCAGGCATGACCAGGTGCTATTCAAAAATGACTGAAAAAAACAACATATGAGTTATGCCTTACTCAAAAGGACTTAGCCTAAAACTCACTGATATGGAGCCGACTAAGATAAGTTGGGCATTGCTGACCAACCTGACAATATTAACTAACTTAGGTTGGAGCCAAGAAATGACTTACTTGGTTAGGCTATAGTGACTGAGGGATTGGTCGTATATATATAGGGAGCCAAAGAATATCAGTGCAGCCACCCACAAAGACCAGAATGAACAAGTCAGGTTCAGGGACTGAGCAGGTATATGCTGGAGGCAGGTGGTGTAGAGGGAAAAGGGGGAGCAGCTCAGTATTCAGGTTATACGAAAAAAAAGGGTGTCTTTCCAGTATAGCAGTCAGGGGCCGGCAGGTCGGCCTTCTGGTTTTAGATTTTTAGTATAAGGCTGTGTCTCACGACCTTGAGCCAATGTTTTTGTCTCTGACCAGGTGCCGTCTCTGACCAGGTGCCGTCTCTGACCAGGTGCCGTCTCTGACCAGGTGCCGTCTCTGACCTGGTGTCAGAAAAAAGTGTCTTTTAAATTTTAAATTATACTAATATATATAAGGATTTGTAAAAACGTTATAGCATCTGTTATGTAATTATCATTAGCCTCCTGCTGTTGGTAGAACATATCTAGACTCCAAAAGTGACATCCTGTCAGAGACGGCACCCGGTCAGAGACGGCACCCAGTCAGAGACAAAAACATTGGCTCAAGGTCGTGAGACACAGCCATAACATGATGGATGGAATTTTTGGGTCCCTCTTTTTCATGGTTAAAACATAAAATGTAGAGAGCAGTCTCTTTGGTTATACAAAACTTGAATTAAATATGTGAATTGAAAAGAAACCCCTGTTTTCTTCCACTCGGAAACCAACCATTTTTATTTTCCCTGTACCAAAGTCTAATCCCTGCACTCACAGATGAAAACTCAGAGGAATATTTTTATAGTCTCACCGTTGTATCATTAAAATCATATAAAAGGCAAAGTTTATGCCGTTTGAATGTGACAGATCTGTTTATCATTGTTCCTTTCGATCATAGAAAAATATGGCGTTAGAAAAAAAAAGGAATGAACATGGGTGTCACCTTGGTCTTAGAGTGCGGGGGACCAGTAGACCGATACACGGGTCGGCTGAGAATATCGGCCTGGAGGCTTGATCCATGCAGGTAGCCTGATCCTACCATGGACCTGAATACTGCCCCAGTGCCACAGGCTGTCATGATCCTCACACTCACCATCCAACACACTGTATAATCATATGCAGTGAGCTAGCTATAAACCTCACAAGTGTAAATGAATATTCCCATTTCGATTATCTCTACGCCATACATGGAATAAACACTTAGGTTAAATAGTTGTGGGTCACCCTGCAATGTTCGCCTTGTTGAAAGGCCCAATTTAGGATCGCTCGGTTTTAACATACACGAGAGCCAAGCATAGCGGATGCTCCACAGCCCTACGAGAGGAGCATCCCTTCTACATGGCTGCTTACAACAACCATCTCCATCCAACCCCTGACTATGCCCTGATTCTGCACCAACATCGACCAGAATCCTGGTCCAGGAACTGACCGACCAGTCATGGGGAAAGGCAGGCCGCTGGTGCTAAAAATAGCAGCATGGGAGCAGCTCGTGGAGCAGCTCATGCTGCCAACAAGGCTACCAGGGTGAGGGGCTCGTGTGGGGAAGGGAAGCAGCAGCGGCAGGGCGTGGGAATAACAGGCCATCTATGGGGATGCCTGCACTGCTATATGGGAATAACAGGCCATCTATGGGGCTGCTTGCATTGCTATATGGGAATAACAGGCCATCTATTGGGCTGCTGGCACTGCTATATGGGAATAACAGGCCATCTATGGGGCTGCCTGCATTGCTATATGGGAATAACAGGCCATCTATGGGGACGCCTGCACTACTATACGGGAATAACAGGCAATCTATGGGGCTGCTTGCATTGCTATATGGGAAAAACAGGCCATCTATGGGGCTACTTGCACTGCTATATGGGAATAACAGGCCATCTATGGAGTTGCCTGCACTGCTATATGGGAATAACAGGCCATCTATGGGGCTGGTTGCACTGCTATATGGGAATAACAGGCCATCTATGTGGCTGCTTGCACTGCTGTATGGGGATAACAGGCCATCTATGGGGCTGCTTGCACTGCTATATTGGAATAACAGGCAACCCATCTATAGGCTGCCTGCACTGCTATATGGGAATAACAGGCCATCTATGGGGCTGCTTGCACTGCTATATGGGAATAACAGGTCATCTATGGGGCTGCCTGCATTGCTATATGGGAATAACAGACCATCTATGGGGCTGCTTGCACTGCTATATGGGAATAACAGGCCATCTATGGGGCTGCTTGCACTGCTATATGGGAATAACAGGCCATCTATGGGGCTGCTTGCACTGCTATATGGGAATAACAGGCCATCTATGGGGCTACTTGCACTGCTATATGGGAATAACAGGCCATCTATGGGGCTGTCTGCACTGCTATTTGGGAATAACAGGCCATCTATGGGGCTGCTTGCACTGCTATATGGGAATAACAGGCCATCTATGGGGCTGCCTGCATTGCTATATAGGGTGTGTCAATAGGAGGCCATTTTGGGTTTCAACTGATAGCCCAGAATGCATTGCGCTGCGCTGGTTATCGTGGTGATGGTGCATTCCACAGGGACCAGCTCCATAGTTAATTGATAGGTCAAGAAAACTACCATAGTCCTTTCGAATGAAAGCCATGGGACGAGTAATGAAAAAGCTAGACACCAAAAGACATCACGGAAAATATCCAATTCAATCGGCTTTCTAAACAATAAAATGTTGTGTGGACGTTCAATGTTAAAACATCACAAGCTCTTTACGAGATTTAAAAAAACGTCCATTACACAAAATAACCACGGCATACAACGTTATGAAGTGACGTTGGTTACTTAATATATGTCTCCTTATTGTGGCAGGACGTTATATAACGTTAAAAACATTGTCTAAGCATAAAATGACGTACTTGTTGCCAATGTTTTAAAATGTTAATAAATTCGTTCACTCGGCTATGTATTTATAGGCCCACTGTAAGCTTTGTTCCAGGCTATGGCATGGGAACACTGTTTGGGTGGGGGGGGGGATGCAGGAAGGGGGTTGGCGGCAGTGTAGAAAGGGGAGCGGGTGTAAAGGGGAAGTCTGCAAAATTGATGAGGCCGCAGGAGATGGGCGGGTCCAACAGGGGAGGAGGGGAATAGATTAATGCCTTAGACAAATACTAGCACGCTGTGTGGGCACGTACATGCTGACATGAGTACAATCCTGGTGGTGCATAGCTATAGTACATGGATCTGTCTTTATACTGGTTACTCATGTAGACATTCTTATCATGGACATATTATCTCATGGATAGGGTTAGCCCCTTGTTAAATGTCACACACTGGATTGCCATAATTCACGATTTGCGCTGTTATGTGTATAGCATGTCTGAATGTGGGTTAACTAGCTATTAATACAGTGTATTATACTCAAATCGAAATTGGGAAAGTTTCCATGATAGGATTAATCAGCACGTTTTAATTGATTTTTTTACTTTTATACATTCGAAATAATAGTTATCATTCTTCCCATCGGGCACAAAAGAATTACACCTAAATGGGCCTGTATATATACCTACGGAGCTGTAATGGTGCAAAATAATCAAAAGGTCTTAGTTCCTCAGCAAAGGGAGCAGTCGTTAATGGAAGGCCGAGGCAGTTTGCACCATGTAGACCTATCATTTTATAATTTCAGTTCTAATGATGGCTGACGCTATCTGATTTCATTAAATATTCATAGATTGGGTGTTCATGTTGGTCAACCGCCGTTTATCACAGAATCAAGTCCTGTCAGATTTAATAAATGATACAATTACAGAATCGGCAGGGGTTTGGCAAGGAATTGATAATGCTCGGCATATCGGTCCCCTGACATGCCTTGTCACATAGTAAAGTATCTAAAGTACAGATATAAAGAAGAAAAAAAATGGAAATAGAAATAAATAAAGGGGAATCTCATTAAAATGGCAACTACCCATCCCCATGTCATGCTAAAGCCCTACATGCTGCTCCCCTTTATGTTTTACCCTTTAAGGACGGCATAATGCATTAATGCATCATGCATTGGTTTGCCATGATACATGAATACAAGCCTGGCGATTAACTCGCCGGTGCTGCTTTGGTGCACCATGCCAACCCTTCAGGAATATATCAACCCCATATGGTCGGCATGATGTATGAATGCATCATTTGCAAGTCACATGCCAGGGCTGCATTCATGCATCATGACGACCAAGGGCATTATTCATTAAGGCATCATGCCGTCCTTAAAGGGTTAACACCCCCCCCCCCCCACCAACAGGTAGCACACTGATCCCTGAGTCCATTTTTTCGCACGAGCTGCTCCCTTCACACCGAGCTGAGCACTCCTCCACCACCATGGTGGTATCAGACCTGGAGGGTCCTTCAGAACAACTGACATGGTCGTAGGCAAATTTTGATGTGAAAAAGGCTGTTTGACGACCACTAGTAAAAAGTGATTCCGAACATGAAATCATCAAAAAATAAAATTGGGTATTTTTGCCTTAATTTGTCAGATGGCAGGGCGGTATTTACATATAATAGACATGTATAATATAAACACATACAATATTTATATATATATACATGCCTTGTGAAATGCCCCAAATTCTCATTTAACAACCACTAATAATGTACAGATTTGCCTCGCTCATCAACACCAAAATTTATCCTTTTGACATGTTTTGACGAGAATCAAAATATGACGACTGACGAGTCTGTTCTGAGAGAGCCTCCAGAACCAACGTGGCCTATAGGGAGAATCAGGTGGCTCCATGTGTGCGGCCATGTTGGCTCTGTCCTCACGCTAGATTTAGCTTGGTACCAGACTCAGACACACAAGAAATTACACAAGTGAAATGATGACTTGAGTTTCACTCATTCAAGAAAGTGTCCAGAAAACATTCTAGTAACATTCTGAATTTCTTGAGTTTCACTCATTCAAAAGGCAAGAAACTCCTGGGAATATGACACACAAACATATCTTATAAACGTTTTATAGCTGTTATAGGGATCACGAGTCAAAACACAAGTCCCGCTAGAGATTGTGTTCGCAGGGATCGTATAAGCCTTAGTTCTCTCCCATATTGTGTAGTTTTAATACCACACAACGAACCCAACCCTACGCATGAAGAACTAGGCTGTATTCGAGGTGAGCAGGGGAGCGAGAAATCCACCTTAATAATACAAGCAATATAAATGCAGTGGCAAAAGGCAATTTCCCTATCGAGCGCCTCCATGCCTCCACACTATTACTGTTCTTAGTGGTTTTATTTTCACGAATATTCCACGCTGTCATTTGTCATCATTGGTAATTCAAAAGGAGCTCGCGATTTCAGAGACTAAAATTCGATTTTTGGATAATTGATAGAAAATGATTTCCCTGGAATTTGGAGTTTAATTACAGTCGCCAGACCATGTTCTATAATTCAAGCGGACAATGGTTTCACAAATAAGTCTGATGGCGTCCCGGGAGTATTGTATAAATGAACCAGAGAGATGTGAATTCGTAATAAGTACATCAATTGTTCTCTGCAATATTCAGATGTAAGTGGACGGGTCAATGCCCAAGCGAAGGCTTGAGGCCATTTTTGCATTATTTAATTGATAAGGTTATGATCGTACAGAGCTGAACAAATGTATTAGGGTAAGTTCACCATGAGTGGGACACATACCTTGAGGCGGACTCTGTATTCATGTATATAAACAATGCACTAAATTAGTCTTACCAATAAGGAACGAGTGCGTGTATATAACTGCAAGCTCTACTGTGTGAGCCATGGTATATCTACTCTCTTCTCTCTGCAATTCGGAATGTTATCCAGGTTACCCCCACCCCCATCCCCACCCCGACCCACTATTGACATTGTAGCTTTTGCATATTATTATCTCCACTAATCTGAAGCAAATTTCTGAGGTGAAGCTAGAGCCTTTATCAGCATATTCAATTGAGCAACCTACCTCAGATATGCATTACCTATAGGCAACTCAAACATTGATCGATTCAGAATGTGAAGGGAGATGCTATGGTACCATAATAATGTATACTACTATGTATGGTCATAAATCATAATTATAGAATACGACCATAGCCTATTGTATTTTAAATGACATAAATAACACCTTTCCCCTCATAAATAAAAAAATGCATTGTATGAATGAGTAGCATATAGATCGTCTATATTCCATTCCATTCTTATAGCATACCATTTTACATTGTTATAGGATCAGGCACTTGGTGCATGTAGCATATATAGGGTGGTGTTTCCATGCTATGGGTATGGCTATTGTTCTGAAGGTCAGATAAAACAGTGTAGAAGAGGGCATTACCCAGGGGGGCATTGTCAGTCTTTGTAAACCTAGAACCCTTCTGTAACAGTAGCAAGGAGGCAGGTGGCAGTGTTATGTATGATAAGCTTCCTGCACGTACACTTAAAAGGTAAACTTGTCTCCAGGTTCTTTCAGGTGACTGTCATAAAATAAACGAGTCAAAAACTTGTCTAAGTGACAAGGAAGCGGGTATTCTACCTGGAGATAGAAAACCCACTTGGCATGTGCCAGCCCAAAACCCGACATTTGGCAGATCCAGATTCTATTTGTAGGATGGTAACCTGATAGGTTAGACAACTTTTGACTCGTTTATTTCATGACAGTAATTAGACGAGTCTGGAGACAAGTTTACTTTTTCACTGTATAGCGTCAAATTGCGAAGCGTTTTCCACTTTTAATTGCGATATAAATATTAATGAAAAAGCCAGCTGCAAGTCTTTATTATATTTTCAGGAATTCTATTACAAGTATGTCTTTTATTTCTCTAGCATTTATTTCACCTTCGTTGCTCAACTGTACAGAATCCGGAAAAGTCCTGTTGGCCGTGTTAATGTAATAGGATTGTAAAGAACAAACGTATATAAATACACTCTGGGAATTTCAGCTTTCAATGTAAGTAGTATACAGTGTACACAAATGGGGGATTTTCCCAGGCAGAACAGGTACGTAGTGGCATCTGGGCATTCATTTGGCTCTCTCTCACACACAACTAGATGATAAGCTTATTTCTTCTTTTTTCCCCCACGCCAGCCCAGTCGTTGTAGACACGGGGAGGAAAAAATGAAAATTTAATTTTTTGAAAAAATTATATTTTCAAAAGAGTCACTCCCCATAGTCAGACAGGGTACTTGCAATAAAAGTCAGGTCAGGAAAAAATCCCCCAACCTTTTTCTTCACGTCAAATGTCTATACGAACATTGTAGCTGGAAACATCAAGAAATTCCCTCTGTATATGCTACTACATCAGCTACTACATTCAGTCCTTTGAAGGAAAGTTATTTTAATATTCTGCATCCACACAGCTCAATGCCCTATCATGAAGCTAAAGGTAGATACTAAGTCATTTGTGAGGTTTCCTCATAATTAAAAGTCGTAGTACTGTAGGATGACTTCGCTGCTCTGATCAACAATATGACGTTACCTGATATCGGCCACATATAGAGTATGGACAATACACGACTGTACAGGTGTAGGGTAGATTGACCTAGAGTCAACCGCCTACCTCGAGATGTCCACCCCAATGTTATACTCATTCATTGATGATAAGCCCTTTTTTGTGTGTATCACAGTACACTTTAAGTGGTACACTTTCCAGCAAAGGACAAATAGACACAATACCATATCATTGCTCTGTTGAAAATGCATTTACATATCTACATTTTAAATGTACCGTATTCTTTAGAAAATCACTTTGTGCAATAAAGATACGTTATAAACTCAAAAAAATACATGAATAACTACATAATAAAGGTGGACATCTCGGGATACGTGGTTGAATCGAGGTCAATGTACCTTACAGGGGGGCTTCTCTAACCAGTGACAAAGGTTCTTTCCAGGGGCTGCTGGATTATATTTCATGACCTATTGCTTACACTCACTTCTACTCTAGACCTCTAACAAATAAAACTGCTGAATGGGAGATGTATGAACACTGTAAATAAACAACGCTATAAGATACATACCTGCACTGAGATTTTTTGGATGCCTATACGACCAATCTTAGTCACTAAAGTGCCTAACCAAGTTAGTCATTATTTTGTTTCCTATATGACAAACCTAGGTCGGTTAATATTGTCAGGTTGGCCAGTACTGACCTACTCACATTAGTCTTAACCTTGTAGGATACATCACGTTTTGTCAAGCATTAGTCATTATGTTATTTTTCCTTACCTGGTTATGCCTGACCAATGTCCCTATAGACACGATAGCCACTACAGACTGAGGGACGGAGTATTTAGATTTCCTATGTGCGTATCCAGTAAAATGACATGCACATGGGAACAGGTACATTAGTTGTACTATAGTGGATCGTGAAGAGAGAATAACTGGTCATCATATAGCAAATTAGACACCTCTCCCAACCATAACGCTCACCCATGGTCTCCATTCTGGATAATCCTAACGCTGATACCTGGGTCGTGTATGCTAATCACACAGGGGGATAATCCATACATATGTCTCGTCGGCATCCAGGTGAAGATTAGGGGATTTACCTACATGTCCCCAGGGGTAAATAGGACAGTGATGATAGTGTTGGTATAGGAGGTAGATAGCAGTAAAGTGGCATAGCCCTATGATTAGGACTCAAAAATTAATTTAGAAAAAGAACCAGAATGTTCAATATGGCCATACTTCATGTCCTGCCTACTTTATTACACATTATTGCACTGTTACACATTATTGCACTGTAAACTATTAAATAGCTTCAAATAAAAAGATAAACACAAATGCGAACTACATTGATACCGCTCTGATGTATTTCACTCGTGGGGGCTGGCGCGCATCCCACTCAGCCTGCGGCTTCGTGGGATACTGCCCCAGCCCCCACTCGTGAAATACAACAGAGACGGTATCAATGGGCTTTGGCATTTGTCTATTTATTTTGCTCCATCCTCCAAATATAATATTGTAATGACATTTTGAACACAATTTAAGTAGAATTTAAAAAATGGAAAAAATCGAACCATGCCACTTTAATCTTGTTTTGTGGTTCCCACATTATCAGAACATCGAGGTTCCACTGGACTTGGATTTTGTCATCTTCATTTCCGGCTGATATCGGACACATACTGTATAATATACATATATTATATTAAGTGTAAGTACACAGTAGAACCTACTGTAGATATGCAATAAGTTCTGCTGTAGAATGGATTTACAGTAGGATCTACTGTAGATTTACAGTAGAATCTACTGTTTACCTACAACAAACTGAACAGATACAGTAGAATATACTGTACACCTACAAACTTGGGAACCAAGTTTTTACAGTGTATACTATGTCAATTAACCGATCTAGAATAATCAATCAAGCTGTCTACGGATATTAGATTCCTGGTGTCTGAATCAAATCCAGATTCTCTTTTTTTAAATTAAAATTTCTTCTAGTGGGATTGACTTAAAATAATCATAATTCGTCTTTTCTGGAGAAAATCCCACAAATACCCAATGTGCATATGCTATTGGCTGGTGGCACCTGTTCGCAATCTAAGCAAGGAAACCACTCCCAAGTTTTGTGAAAACCATTAATTCTCTCTCTGCAAAGCCAACCTTTCTAGGGCATTAACCTTGCACCACCTCACCAGGTCTCTCAATCACTTTATCGTCGACTCTCAATCACTTTATCAGTGATTGCTGCCACCAACAAGAATTTCAATGCTTTTTCGCATCTGAAATGCCTCCAGAGTAGATGAGTGATTGTCTATTAACATTTAATTCCTTCTCCCAGCCCTGCGCTACTCAATGAAAAGCACTGTAGCCAAATCAAATACTTTTATCCGCCTACTGCAAACTAGACCTTCAAAATGTACCAAAGCACTTTCGCAAGGCACGCCAGTTTCATAAAGAAAAAAGCTTTATCAATGTTCAAATCATTATTGTGTATGTAATTCCTATTAATATCACACGTAAATAATGATAATCAAAAATTTATGATTTATAAGATAGTGTACTCATCAACTATGATTATACCGAATAATGACATATTTGACAATCCTCTGGCCCTTAGTCTGAAGTGGCTATCCCAGGTTGGTCATAGGGACATTGGTCAGGCATGACCAAGTGCTATTCAAGAATGACTGAGGCAAAACAACATAATGACTAACGCCTTAATCAAAAAGACTCAGCCTAAAATTGAAAGACTAAGCTAAGTTGGTTAATACTGACCGACCTGACAATATTAACAAACCTAGGTTGGTCATATAGGGAGCCAGAAAAGTGACTGAGAAATTGGTCATAGGGGCAACCAAAGAATATCAGTGTATGCCCTATTCTAGATCTTCCCTCTGTCCATCATCCATGTACTGCCTTCCATCAATGTCCACCCCAACCCACGCAGTACCCAACCCGACCGTGTGCACCCTTCATAATGTAATACCTACATCCCTTGATCCCCTCTCATATTCCTCACCATACCGCACACCCATGCCCCCTAACTGACACACACGTTATTCTTGGCCATTGACACTGTAACCCAGCCTGCCCTAAGGACCTACCCCATCTCCCCCTCATGTCTTTGATAAAACCACCATTTTTTACCTCCCCTATCCTGGCTGCATTCCTCCATTCTGCAGCAGAAGGAGTGATTAGAAGGCCTCTCTGTGGGGTTCAGATCTCTAGCATAAGGTCACATCTTCAGCCGATTCTCAGTTGACACTCAAATCTGCAAAACTGCATTAAAAAACTTCATAAAAATGCATAAATTAACAGGTATTATCCACCGGTCCATAAATATGGTGGTTCCCATACAGAGAGGTAATTTCCCTCAACTGGTGGCGTCATCTCTCGCTACACGATAGAACTCCTCCATAAATTCTGCCTTCTTGCTCTTCTTCAATTTCTGATCATTCTGATCATCGAAGTGGAATTCACTCTTGTTCGCTCATTGCGTTATTATTTCCGCTCGGAAGGCGAACGTTGACAACGGCACTGTGGGTAATCGGGAGTTCCCGGATGCATTTGGCGCTAGTTCCCCGGTACTATAGACGTGAAACAAGTTGACTGCAGCGCCATTATATTGTCAGCAGTGGGAATAATGCGAACTAATGAATTAAATGTAGCTATTATCAATATTAATTATCAAAGAATTGAAGTGGACTTTCTTTTCTTACAAAACTCCCGGAAGTGCGACACACACCGTAGAAAACTAGTGGTCGCTTTGTATTTATACAAGGGAGGGGACATAATGGCGGCCTACTGTAGTTGATCCGTTGGGGTCCTATAGGTAGAGTGTGGTGGTGGTTGTTGGATGGTTAACCCTTTAAGGACGGCATACTGCATTAATGCATCATGCCCTTATTTGTCACGATGCATGAATGCAGCCTTGATGTGTAATTCGCCAGGGCTGCATTCAAGCATAATACCAACCTTATTAGGTTGAGACACTCTCAAAGGGTCGGCATGATGCACCTATGTAGCACTGGCTAGTTACTCATCAGGGCTGCATCGGTGGATCATGTCGACAAATGCCATCTTTTAGTGACATGCATCCTTAAATGGTTAAGGACACTGACAGGTTTATGCTGCCAGTCACACCACATGCGGCTGCAAGTGCCTGTGTCCATTATAAATAAGACAGTTAAGAGTCCCAATGTAAAATGCATAGATTTCCGACCCTGTTATTCATAGTACAGGCTTTATGCTCAGATACATGCATGCGTTATGAATGTGCAGGGAGGGGAACAATACTGAGGACCATAAAATATTATTTTCTTTCAGACCTTAGCATGCATAATACCAACTCTAAATGCCCCAACCATGTAACCCCCCATGGTCTATACAGCAATGTGTTACCATGACTATGCCTCTACCTTGCAGACATCACCACTATATTCAATACACAGCCATGTACACTGTCAGAAGTAACTGTAGCTGCACAGCGAGTTATACTGTAGATCTACAGAATAAAAGGAGGTATTTTTGGTTTCAAAGCTAATAATACCTCCTTTTATGCTGTAGATCTACAGTACCTATAATTCGCTGTGCAGCTACAGTTACTTCTGACAGTGTATTATCCCATAAATACCCAGGGAGCAGACACTACCCTCTCCATGCATTCTGCCGCAAGAATCTGCTGTCAAATCTTTTGGTACTCAAAACGTGAAAAGATCTGTCTAGCCTCTTGGACTACATAGAAAGCACCACCTGTCAATACTAATTTACCTCTCATGATAAGGTCAATTTCATAAATCCAGCATGTTCTATACCAGCTTATTTAATACCACTACCCCTTCACTTACAAAGAACCATGCTCCCCATATTCTATACCTATGTAATACTACTATATTCCTCTCCCCTACCAACATCACTCTCCACATGTTCTATACCCATATAATACGACTATATTCCCTCACCTGTCAAGCACCACTCTCCCCATGCTCCATACCCATATACCATGGACCCCTCTCCCCATGTTCTATACCCATGTAATACCATTATACTCCCCTGCCCTACTAAGCACCACTATATCCCTATGTCCTGCTGGCATGCTGAGCTGCTCGGCAGTGTTGGACCTGACCTTGGGAGCTGCTCGCACTGGGCGGGAACCGGGGGGAGCAGCTCACAGTGGGCGGGAACCGGGGGAGCAGCTCACAGTGGGCGGGAACCGGGGGAGCAGCTCACAGTGCGCGGGAACCGGGGGAGCAGCTCGCTGTGAAGTGGTGATGAGAACTAACGACCAGCGGGTGACAATGAGTGGCTGCTGTGACGGCGCCTGTCAGCTGCAAACTAAGTCTGAAGGGGGATCGATTCAAGCAGGCAGTAGAAGCAGCCTATTGCGATAATTCTGGTGGCTCCATGTGCGCCGCCATGTTGGTTCTGTCTTAGGGGTCTATTGTGAGATATAGGGCTGTAGACTCTTACCCAGTGGGTCCGCCATTTAAAATTTCGCTGGGTGCGGTTATCAACACACTGATAAGACCCACACTGACTGGTACTTTGTCCCTGGGTAACAATCACTTCCAGGGAACACTTGTACCCAGCCTATCAGCTCTTATCAGTGCCGGCCGCCGCAACCAGCTCTAGTCCCGACTAGGCCCTATAGCTGGGTACCAGATGTGCACAAACCATAGCTTGCCAGGAACAGGCTACGTTCAGAGAGCAGAACCAAGATCTCACCACAACTGCTGTGCCAGCCTGCAGGTGTTGATCACGGGAACAAGTCCACATCAGTTACATCGCTATAGGTGGTGAAGTGACTGAGGAGCTGTCTTTGAACAAAAAAGTGACATATCTAGCCGGTGCTTCACGCCGATAGGGCTGGTAGAGCGTGTTAACACTTCAAGGGCCGTCTAGTGCTTTAATGTGATGTGCTTTTTGCAGACTGCATGCATGCAGCCCTACGCATCATGACGCTGCGGGGTTGATACACTCATGAGTGGTTGGCATGATGCATGAATGCAGTTGTGAGTAACGCAATAAAGGGCAAAGCATATAAAGGTACAATGCAGCCGTGACGAGCAAGTCGCAAGTGTCTCAACACTGTAGGGTCAGCATGCATGATGCTTGAATGCAGCACTGGTATTACTCGCCAGTAACACTGGTGAGTTACTCACCAGGGCTGCATTCATGCGTCATGACCAAGGGCATAATGCACCAAGGCATCATGCCATTCTTAAAGGGTTAAAAGGTGTAGACACTGTGAGGCATCTCATGGGGGTTGGCGTCTGAAGATAAAGATCGGCTGGATGTAGAAAAAATAAAGATTAAAAACTAGTGATGAAGAGTGATAAAATCAATTCTATCTGATGGAGTTTCTGATAGTAAAAGCACCTAGTTTTGGAGGTCATTCCATGATAAGACAATGCCTTCATAATCACAAATTTAATTACTTGTACAGTCAGAGCCTGTAAATATACCCAACGTGCCGTTGCTGTATCTCTACACTGAAAATCCATAGGTTGAAAGGGTTAGTCAGTTCAGACTAACCCAGGTTGGTCATATGAGTGTTAGTCACAATGGCAAAGTTATACACAAAAATTACCAAGGGGTCAGTCAGTAGTGGTTAACCTAGGTCCATCATTGGTGTGTTGTATTTGTATACCACTAGTTGGTGCCACCTGTGATGACCACTCAGTGGCTCCCTGGAACTAAAAAGACTAAGGTGGGTTGGTCAGCGGTGGCCAACCTGACAATAATAACTAATCTAGGTTGGTCGTATAGGGAGCCAAAAAAATGACTAACTAGGTTAGGCACTAGTGACTGAGAGGTTGGGCGTATAGGGAGCCTAGGAATATCAGTGTAGTGCATAGAAAAATGCCCGGCCCTTAGTCCAAAGTGGCTATCCCAGGTTAGTCATAAGGACATTGGTCAGGCATGACCAAGGGCTATTCAAAAATGTCTGAGGCAAAACAACATATGACAAATGCCTTACTCAAAAGGACCTAGCCTAATACTCATTGAAATGGAGAGGACTTTGGTCAGTTGGTCAGTACTGACTAACCTGACAATATTAACTAACCTAGACTGGTCGCATAGGGACCCAAAAAATGACCAACTTGGTTAGGCACTATAGTCACTGAGAGAATGGTCATATGTGACATGCACTGGGAGACGAGACCTTAATGCACCCTACACTAAGGGTCCTTTTCACAGATCATGTGACATATAGGGAGCCAAAGAATATCAGTGTGTGTTGGTGAAGGCTTCATTGTTCTTTAGGTGTAGGTGTAAAGCTTGTATGTAAAGAAGTATCCCCAGGGACTCACATATACATCTCTAACACCTCCCGGTGCCATAGTCTACCAACATCACAAGGGAATACAAGGAAGTTCCCCTCCCTTGCTAGACACCTGTACCCTTCCTGACTAAACCAGCTAAATAAGTATCCATAACATGACAGAGCTGTGCATTCTGAGTGGTGTTTCAGTTCTGTCTTGGTGTTGTTTCTTTAAATGAATAGCTGTGTCTATATTATGAGATGTTTCCTTGACGTGGATACACAGTGCTAACATTTAGGGAATGGTAACAACAGGGGGTCTTGGATTTGAGAGGATGACCAACGATTTTTGACCCCTCTTGAGGTGGCGACCAAAAGTCATAACTTAATAGTGAAATAGCCCACGATTATAATTTTGACTGGAAGGGTTGGCTGCTGGAATTCGGACCCCTCTCGTTTGGAGGGCCTGAAAGATTTTGGCGCACTTGTGCACAAACCCCCCCGATCCCCTTTTGTTTGTGGCTTGAGGTGAGATTGTCATCTGAATTTGATATGCTTGCAATGAGTAACAATAACTATGGTATATACAACAAAAGCCTATGTTTATTGAATTTTACCTTTAATTTCCAAACCATTAGAGGAGCATTTAACTATCCTCATATAACAACAGAGTATTTTTACCTTTATCTACAAGAAAAAACAAGAAATTAAAAAGAAAAAACGCTCAACATTAATTTAACTCTGTGTTCTAAGTGTAATTGTCAAGCTCCTCCCTGGAAGCCTCAGTCTAATGTTAACAGCTCTAAGAACTGTGTTTGTCATTTGAAACCCGACCTCGAATGTAAGCATCAAAGGGGACCTAGCGATGTGTGATCCTTAAAGATCAAAGAAAAGCCTGATTGCTCCAAGGCTCTCTGCTTGGACTCGGCCACCTTCCTAGATTCTTCTTCTTTGAGAATTTAATTGCTCTGAAAGAAGACGCTCGACTTTTGTGAGAATAGGTTTGAATGGCTCCTTTCGAATAGACCTTTCACGTTTTGCACCCCGGAGGCTTGCGGTAATAAGATGGATCTTTACCCGATCTCAGAAGTTTCGCAGCATGCACAGTTTGAAATACAAGGGGACACTTTAAGTATTGTATTGTAGGGGAAGATTAATGGGAAACTACACTGTAAATAATGAGACTAAACATACGTCTTTTCGTAATGTTCACCAACAGCTGATTCTTCTGCCCATCTACACTGATGCTGTAGTATAAAGTGTACATTACCATTCCACTGCTCAGCTACATTTAACTTTAACAGTGTGGAACATTTCACAGTGTATTCATGTAATTGTGAATGAGCTGTGATTGAACTAATATTAGATAGAATCATGATTTATGCATAATTCATATCAAGAACATGAACACATCGGATGATGTGCCATTCCAATATTTCATTAGAATTGATTTATATTTTGGAAGGTGCCATTTCGTGGAGAATAGAGAGAAAGAAATGGCCCGAAAATCATCAAGCATGTACGTCATTATTTCATCACATCCTTTCTAGAAAACTAAGTCTGTCGAAATGCCACATGCAATTGGTAGAAAATGTAATTACTCAGTATGGCATAGCTATAATGCAATATGAAAATCAAAGTATCATACCAAGTACATTTACCAAGATCATTTTATGGATGTGTCTGTTTTTGTAGGATGCAATAGCATGATGATGAAATTAAGAATTCTGTATTGCAATAGGCTTAATCTACTGGCATAGATTCAATTTTACATCCACAAGAGAATCCCATTCTCCCTTTCTATGACTCTATATGGCCGTAATTTCCCCCCTCAATGCACTCGTATGGGGGTCTTTAATGACTTTGTCTAATGTCATAAATGTATTATCCCTTCCTCCTTTATAACGCTTCGGGCCTTTCCTTCGCACACACCGGGGCGTCACTACTGAATCGAAATGGATGTGATGCTGGGAAAATCAATTTCTACATCATCTGGCCGACTATGGGGTGGGAACTATGGTACACTGCGCTGGGTGGGTGTGTTCAAAGCAGGCTACATCGTCACTAGATAAAGCGCTTTCTCCGCCGCTCAGTATTACCTACGTAGAAAGTCTACTTCTTGGTTGATAGGCAACGGGAAATGATTTCTGAGTGATGTCTTTTGCGAGTTTTCTAGACTATACTCTCTGGAGTACACCAAACCTTTTATATAAAATTTGTATTTTTTTAAAGTACACTGTTTGAAGTTATTCCAGCTACTTTAGTTTCACTATAATACTACGGTATTACTGTACATAAACAGTAGAAACTCTATTGGTTTACATGATAATATGACACATTTTTGGTTCAGTTTTTACAATGTATAAGAGGACTGCTTTTATTTTTAACAGTGTTCATACACTCTAAGAACAGTGTATTACGTTTACAAACGTATCAACACACTTTTCTGTAGCCACTTTTAACACACATTTTGGTGTAACACACTGCACACTACATGCTCTTTGCCAAAAGTGTGTTGATCTCAAAGGTGTGTTGCAAATATGTGTGTGTAAATCTCTATGCATGTTCCCGCAACACACTGTTCTTAGAGTGTAGGCAACCAGCTTTGTGCTTAGGGTAATATATCCTGTACTAGTCAAGGGAAGTCATCCCTTTCCCCAAAGTCTGCAATTATTTATGACCATGCTTTGGACGTCAGAGAGGTTATTACTTAAGCTTCGAGAGACCAGAACCTTCACCTTTGCACTAATATATTCCAAAGGCCCTTTTTGTATAGACATCTGCTTTGTTTATTTTATTGTATTTTTGATGGCCTTCTATCAGCATGAAAGGATGCTTTGTGTATTTTATTGTATTTCTGATGGGGTTTCACCAGGGGGCCATTATTTATGAAGAGGCCCTGCTGTCTAAGATTACAATGTATACCTACCGACGACATCTAGTTCTCCCTCACAGCCACTAAGGGGCACCACCAGATAGGTCTATAGGTCTGTTATGGAGTATCTGGCACCACCTTGAAAAGAAATAGGGAGTTCCCTGCGACAAAGCTGGCTCCCTGTTTCTACCTTAATATTTCAAAGGCCCTTTTTGTATAGACATCTGCTTTGTTTATTTTATTGTATTTTTTATGGGGTTTCACCAGGGGGCCAGTGTATAGTAACATATACTCCCTATACAACCACAGCCATTCTGCAGCTAAGGGGTCATGAAATGACCTCTCTGTGGGGTTCAGATCTCTAACATCACCACTCTCAGAGCACAGTCTACACAGAAAAACTAAATGCCGCGGCCCTTAGTCTGATGAGGCTATCCCAGGTTAGTCATAGGGACATTGGTCAGACACGACCAAGTGCTATTCAAAAATGATTAAGGCATAACAACATGTGAATAATACCTTACTCACTTAGGACTTAGTCTAATACTCATTGAAATGGAAAAGAATAAGGCGAGTTGGTCAGTACTAACCTATGCTGGTTGTATAGGGAGCCAAAAAAATGACTAACTTGGTCAGGCTAAAGTGATTGGTTGTAGGAAGCCAAAGAGTATCAGTGTTGATTTTTATCCACCTGCATAAATTTACTAACATTATATCAATCTATTTATACATATATATATGACCTTATCGGTACATAATTATGACCGTTACCATAACCGTACATATGTCCGTATCCGTACATATGACTGTATCCGTACATATGACCTTATCCGTACAAATGACCGTATCCGTACATATGACCTTATCCATACATATGACCTTATCCATACATATGACCTTAGCCGATCAGAGAGTTAATCAACCTCTGCCGGTGGCGCCACCCCTCACTACAGAATGTACCACAGCGCCGTCTGGCGGCGTCGGGAGGACACCTGGTGGCAGATGTGGACACCACATCCGGCTGCTTAGCATCCCGGCCTGCACTGCGCTGCCTGTAACCTTGGTAACCAGCATCCCGGGCTCCCTCCATCAATCACTCCTACCCACTGCATCCCCTCCCCTGATAACACTTTAAGGACTGACTAGTGGTTTAATGTGCTGTGCTATTGGTCGTTGTAGTGTGAATGCAGCCATTGTGAGTCTACTCACCAGGGCTGTATTCATGCATCATACCGACCCTTTAGGAGTGTATCAAATCCCAGGATCGGCATGATGCTTGTTGCTGAGTCATTTGCCAAGGCTGTTTTCATGCATCAAGAAACCAAAGGACACACTGCAATAACGCACTATGCGGCCCTTAAAGGGCCAACTCACCTACCCCGACATCCCCTAACGTCGGAACACACTTCTCTCCCGTCCCGACGCGCCCCCTACCGCCCCCTACCGGTACCAGCGCAGGCCGGAACTGTGACTGTGAACATCCGGGTACACAACAGAGACGCACTGCCCTGCACAATTTGGCGGCCATCTTGGAATTGTCCCACGAGAGGGCGCCTTGATCTGCCTGTGGTTTTTGTGGAGGTTGTAGGAGGAAGGGCGCATGGGGGGGGGGGGGGCTGGGGGTGAGGATAGATCTTACACCATAGGGATAGAATTGGCTGACCGCAGCGATACAATGTTGGCAGCAGTGACAGCAGTGGCTGCATGAGGGATATAAGATGTAGCTGCCATTTTTATGGTTTCCAGAGACAAGCTCCAGAATCTTAGCCTTTGTAGGGATAAGGCGCTTGCCTTTGGGTAGCAGCTCGTAAATACACTGTAAATAGTAAAACCAACATAAGTCCCTTTGTAGTGTAAGCCAACGGCAGATTCTACTGCCAATGCACGCTAATACCGTAATATATACTATATAACTACAGTATAGTGTATTGTGCAGCTACACTAACTTTTGACAGTGTAATACAAGGCAGCCAAAATAATGTATGAAAAGAAATGAAAATGCTTGAAAAAGAAAATGGGCATTGTATTGTCCATCTCAAGGTATGTGTCCGACTCAAGGTGAATCTACCCTAGATCCTACTGCTCAGCAAGATTCACCTGTAACAGTGTAGGGTTATAAGGTGGTTGTGTGAGAACCGTGGGTCTGTCAGTGTATGTACAATCTTCTTATTCCGCCTTTTCTTCTAATAGAAACGTCAGCTGGTGGGGATGGGTTGAGGATTGGGGCACACTGCAGGGAAGTAATGGAAAACCACTTGAAATTGAGACTGCTGGAGGGTCCCACACTACAGCGACCTTTGTCACGCCATGTTAGCAGATGCTTGAAAGTCTATACCCCAGATAAAATCTCCAGACGTTTCCCCTTTCTCCCTTATCAAGGAAGGTGACTGCCAGGTTTTCTTTCAGAGAATGTCGATTCATCAATCCTAAGTCTGCTTAGTAAATGCATTGCTGACAGCCGACTGTGTTGCTTCCACCGCCTTCCCAATCCATCTCACTCCAACTGCGATAACACCTGTTCTTATCCTTTCCTTTTCTCTTCGTGTCTTTGCAGAATTTCGCTCCAACTTTTGAAGGGAGCTTGACCCGACCGGAAGTGAAACATATTATTTGACCCGTCCTAAACCCAAGATGGCGCCTTTCAAGCCCCGATGGACGAAGACCGAGTCTAAAGTGGTGCAAGAGTGGATCGAGCAAGATTCCTATAGTCGACCTCTTGGTCGTTTCGTGAGGTGCCCTAAGTGCTGCTACTCGGTGAGTCAATTTCAACATTACAAAATACGGCTCCCTCATTGATTTTAGCAATGAAGGCGGTATTTTACTCTCTGTGAAATAACACATGGCCGTGGTAAAAGGCCCTGTGATGTCATCAATGTTGCGGTTTGTTTACATTTGAATGGCATAGAAGAAGTGGATAAACAGCTGAATAGGGAGCCTACTTTTCGAATCGAAAAAAAGAAAATAAGAAAATAAGAAACACAAAGGTACACTCATTTACGTCTGTTGATTGGGTTATTTCACTTGTTGAATGTCAGGCCGCATTTCATTTGGCCTATGACCTCAGGAAATATGACCTGAAATTCAACCCAGCCCACAGACTAAAACTTGTGAACCTTTGTCTATATAATCCTTAACCCTTTAACCCTTTAATGACGACATGATGCTTTAATGCATCATGCCCTTGGTCGTCATGATGCATGAATGCTTCCCTGGTGAGTAACTCGCCAGGGCTGCATTCAAGCATCATGCCGACCTTGTTGGGTTGAGACACTCCCAGATGGTTGGCATGATGCACCAATGTAGCACTGGCGAGTTACTCGCCGGGGCTGCATTAGTGCATCATGCCAACTAATATAATCTTTTAAAGACATCTGCCCTTAAAGGGTTAAAGTGGGTATATCCGATTTGTAAATTTTGTATATCTGATTTGTAAATTTTACTCGAATATCTTCCAAAAATGCTGTAATAGTATAAAGTTTAAAGAATATCAGTTAATAACCATAATATTTGGCAACAGCCTACAGCCCTGGCTAGTTTGAGCGAAATTAGAGGGAAGGAGGAGAAATGGAATAGATAGGAAGTTATGTACGTTATTTGTGAACATTTTCACTCATTATAAAATTTTTTTTAAAATTAATTGTCCCACACATCGGATCTACTAACTTTAACCCTTTTAGGAGGGCAGGGTCTAAATGATTACATTTATCACCACGATGCACCTATGCATTCCCAGCGGGTATTTCGCCGCTGCTGCGATGGTGCATCTTGTTGACCCGTGGGTGTATCTAAACTTCGTAGGGTCAGCATGATGGTTGAATGTTGTAGTGGCAAGTTACTAGCGTTAAGGCATCATGTCAACCATCAAGAGTTAAGAGTCAAATTTGAAACAGTCCTTAACCCTCTGATATTGGCACTGTGCCGATTGCTGTTGTGATGCTTGAACGACGAATTGGCGAGTAACTCGCCAGGGCTGTAAGCCTATTCATGCCTACAGTTTGGGTAAATATACACTCCCGCTGTAGCGTCCGCTTGATGCCATTATCCAGTGCCGGCGAATTACTCGCCATTACTGCATCTGAATGCATTGGTGCATAATTATCCTTAAATTGAACAATAATTATTTTCTCTAATCGAGTAGCTGTAGGTCGTTTGTTGCAGTGCGATAGGATTGTGATCCATTGAGACAGCAATCCCCGAGATCTCATAATCATCCTTGGCGGAAGGACCATTTATAATTTCACGTTTTATGTTGCATTTACACTGGCGCGAGTTGCGTCTCTTCCCAACGGGTAGCTTTTATAACTTGAAATTGCGAAGTGGCGTGGAATCACTTTGTACTGTTTTTCACCATTGTGACATTCGGTTTTAGGAATAATGGAAAATTTGCTTTGATATCGTCATTTACCAATGGAACTGTTGATATCCAGCCATTTTAGGACGACCTTGTTTTGTACGTTGTAGGTCGGTTTTTTATGTGATGCACCGATACTTTTATCTGTAACCGTTTGCCATTTTCCTTGACTATAATTATTTTATAATCACCATTGTCCTTTTCAGTGCATGTCAACGCCAAGAACCTGTTCATCTATAATACACATTTATTGTTACATGGATTTAATTTGAATACTTCTCAAATGTTAGCATCATTTTATGGATTTCATAAGGGAAAGTTCTACTATTACGTTCCTACATTACTCCAAATGACAAACACTTCTTTAAACAGTGACAAGGGGATCGAGGGGGGATGTTTGAAAACAAAAACAAAAACACACAAAAAAAAACGTGACAGAAATGTTGAACCTTCACTCATTGAGTTAAATTAAACTGAATGACTGATAGATCATTAGGAATTACGGCATAACCGAGATCAACTTGATCTATAGTAATGCATACCACCGATTGCAATGTCGAAATTCACCCCAATACAAAGCAAGAAGCACTGGAGAAAGAACCTATTTGCTCACCCCTTTGACTGAAATAGGATGCGCTAGGCCCTCCCCACCCTGCATACGGTCGTGATGCCCTGGGGACACTCCACAAAAGGGAGCAAAGGGTGTGCATGCAAATAAAGGGGGCCTGAAGTACAGGGGGGGTTTAAGTACCGACTAAAGGTTGTAAAGCGACTGCACATTATGCCTCCTTCTATAGCATCCATAAAGTTTATCACGGTCACACTGCATAGTTTTCAGCAGATACTAGGCATGTAGTTGGCTTGCAACGTGATGGCAGAATATATAGACAAAGGTGCACGAGTAGAGTTACTCATTGAGGGTTATTTCACGAGGCGAAGCAAAGTGAAATAATCCTCTGGGAAGAACTCTACGAGTGTTTTTCCATGTCATTATGAACAATATTTGTCAAATTCCACTTGATTGTTCAAAAAACGCTAATTTAGAAGGGTTACATGAACAATTCTGATGATTTCACTGGCCGTGAAATATGGTAGAGGGTTATTTCAAGGGGGTGTTAAATACGGCCTTCCTTGGTTAAGTCAATAGGAGTGCCGTATTCACCATAAAATTAAAACTACACACCCTTTCTTGCATTATGTCCCACACAGCTGATATATTGATTAATTTCAGTAGACTTAATAGTATCTGACAAGTATTACATATGAAAGTGAATCCCATTTAAATAAATCAAACGAAACAAATGGGTATAATTTCAGTTTTCCCACAGATAGAATACATATACACCACAATTAATAAAGGAAGATAACTGTCACCAGAGATCTTATTTTCTATAATGTCTGTGTGGTAACCTAAGCTGGGATTTGTTCATTTCAATGATACCAAATCTAATAAGAAGCCGACCATAAAATATGTAAATGTGGCATGTTGATTTCACTGAGTGCGATTGATGTTCTTTTTATCTAGTCTCATTTCAACTTAGATTCCTTCGGTCACGAAGCTATCCATGGCGGTTTGCCCATATTGGGGACCTTTAGCAAACCACGTAAAAGCTTATAAAACGCAGACGTAGCAGTGCTGAAAGGATAGGATACGTCTGCGTTTAATGAGCTTTTACGTGGTTGCTAAAGGTCCCTAGTATGACATATTTCCATTGATTAAGACTTTAAGGGACGTAATATGCTTTAATGTGCTCTAATTTAAGTGATATTGGTATGGTCGTCAGGGCTGCATTCATGTATCATGACGACCCTTCGGGAGTGTATCCACCGTCTATACAGGGGGTCGGCATGATGCAAGAATGCAGCTCTTGCTAGTAAAATTGCTGAATGCATCATGACGACCAAAGAAAACTGTACTATTAAAGTAGTAGTTGACCCTTAGAGGGTTAAAGCCTCCTCCAGGGGCCCTACTAGAGAGGCCGTATGAATACCTGACATGCAGGCAACTACGGTGGCCGACAAGGCTCACTCCAAAAAAAGTAGTATGAAAATTTAAAAAAAAAAATTTAAACTATAAAAGTAGGGAGAAAAAAAATTATCATTTTTTTCAGAACTGAAAATTTTTATTTTTTATTTTTTAACATTGAAAATAGTTGCTGTCAACTGTCAACAGCGGAAATTGGTGCTGTCAACTGTCAACCTTTTCAACATTCTCCTCTCCAAGCACATTCTGCCATCATCAAATGTGATTGGTCCTTGGTGGTGGGTACTTAAAGTAGAGCAAAGAAATGCTTGAAGTAGGGATTATCCTGCTTTTCTGCTGGCTCAACTCGCTCCATAGGCCTATAAGGGAATGAAGACTGTTGTGCATACAAACAGAACCCCCCCCCCCCCCGGACGTTTTCTACCAGTGACATTTTGTCAACTTCCCCAACTCCCCAACTCTTCAGAGCAGAGCTTAGCCCCACTATTTGTAATGTTAAAACTGCCTCAGCCTTCATTAATAAATTTTTCAAAAATTTCCGAGTGTAAAGTTGTCCGCTTTTCATGTCAGGCTATAACCACGTTTGCTGCTGTCACTCAGTCCCCGAACCCCCCACCCCCTCAAAAAAATCCACAGCGGTAGGCCGTTAAAAGCTGACATCCCGCACCTCTCTACGATGTCTATGACGCCTACTACGACGCCTGCCGTTTTGATTACGAAAAAATATCTTCCTCCTCCGTGGGATTGAGCCGTGGGCCTTGCAGTAGGGACCTTTAGCAACCACGTAAAAGCTCAATAAACGCAGACGTAGCAGTGCTGAAGGCATAGGATACGTCTGGGTTAAATGAGCTACGTCGGGTTTGCTAAAGGTCCCTATTTATGAAACCAATGCCCTACAGACGGGGCTACCGAGGCAACTAGACCCGAAGCGACTCGGAAGGGCTTATCTCTAGATGACGTTATTTTAAGTAGGTCAGGCCGCCTAAGTAGGTCACAGATCCCTCCTTTCATTATTAGCCCCTCATGGCCGACTAGGCAGCAGTTGTCCCTGTGGAGCAGGCAGCAGCACGCTCGCCTGGTGTGTGAGAGGCCCTGGGTTCAAGACTAGCCTGAAATTGAAATTTTTTCGTAGTGACGATTTTTTGCATAGTGACGATGTTTTGCCTATTACATTGGTTCAAATTATACTTCATTTTTTAGCTCATTTGATGACAAATACATTGGAATTGTGTTCATCAGGTATCAAATAACAGATTTGAATCGAGCAGTAAGGCTAGATTAGAAGAAGTAACATGAAATAAAGCATAGGAACGGTAGGACTATTTGTCCCACTTTCTTGCCTGCTCCATGCCTTCAAGTACCCATCGCCGAGGCCCAATCAGAAGGCTAATCTCATAATGATGGAATAATGTGCTTGGAGATTATATAGTTCCAGCGGCGTATGAATACACATGGTTGGCATCGTCTTTGTGACCCTTCTCGGACGATATTGACAGTTGACAGCACCGATTTTCGCACTTGACAGTTGACAGCAACTATTTTTGATGTTTAAAAAAAAAAAAAAAAATTCACTTTTGAAAAAAAGGATGAAAAAAAAAAATTCCCCTATAAATTGTAAAAAAAAATTTTTTTGATTTTATATAAGTACTTTTTTTGGCCTGAGCCTTGTCGGCCACCGTAGGCAACAGCTAATGATACATAAGAAAGCCAGTCATACAATAACCTCTCCTATCTCCGCTAGACAGTTGGCTAAATGTATTGTATTGTTTTAGCTTACTGTGATAGGGACTGCTATAGGGAGGATGGAGGTTGAAAGGGGGAAATACTATCATGTTATTACAGGACTCTAGTAGTGTCTATATAATGGAAGTACAATACAATTATAAGCCTTTTATGATATGGACACATTTGTTATGACAGGAGAGTTGAGTTTGGAGGACACAGAGTGTAACATTGTCGCTGGCATTCTGGATAAATTCAAGTGAAGTCCCAAATGAGGAATGTCATTTGAGATGATACTGCAAGAGATTTGGATCCATCACTTTCCCAATATGGGGCCTTCTTCTGGAAATAACTTTGTTGTAGCCCCTTCAGGCTAAAAGTATAAAATGTTTGTTTCAGGTTACGTGGAAATCTAGGGTAGATAGGGTGGATTTCTTTTTTTTTGCCTGAAAAGTATCCGGAAATTGACTCGCTAACATCAGCTTAAAATTGGATAAAAGAATTTAGGTTCGGCTCTGTTTTACTGGGTAGCCTGGGGTTACCTGAAACACGTCATTCTTTAAATTTCGCCTCATCTATCTACACAATGTTTTATTAATGGGAATTTTCGCCTAAAGCCTTATATCACTAGTCCCTATTTCCTCCATCCCCTATTCCTACCTCAACACGACCTCTGTTGAGGTAGAGTGAGCCGTACATTTAGCACTCCTCACGCTAGCTTCTGACAGTCACTGTTCACTTGTGTACTTTCTGTCAGGCGGGACATGACGCCATTAGTGGGGCTCCTTAGCCAAATGATCGTTCATTTTGTGATAGAAGCATGAGATTTGGTCCAGATATAGTTTGAAGTATGCTTTATCATATCAGGATGGGAGGCCTTCGGAAATTTTATTTATTCAGGTCGATTTTGACGACCCAAATTAGGTCAAATTTAGAAGGTGTAAATATGCATATGATATTTATATAAGATAATTCCATACCAAATTGCATTATATTTATCATCAAAATATGGCCCCATACATGCAATAACAGGCCCATTTGCTTAATTTATATAATGTGACCTAGTTTGACCTAATTTGACCTAGTTTACATATTGTCCAGTAAAAGCAGTGGTCAAAGTGAACAATGTTGTTGGAAAAAATATGTCAGTGGTTTTCCACTCTTTGATATGTCCTCTGTCAGGAAAAAATATGTTTGCCAGTCTGTGTCCCTGAAAAGTGTCTGAAATCAAACATGGCCGCTGTTAAACTAGGTCAAAGAGGAAAATCGTCATAACTATGGAACCAATCAAGGAAGAAACATGTTTAATAGCTCTATTAACATCAGCATTTCAAGATCTATCCATTGGCATTACTTCTGAAGGTCAAGGTCACATACATTTGTTAGAAATTTAAAAAGGTTGCCATAGATGAGTAAAAAGTGATGAATTTTCATGTAAATTGAATATAACAATATCAATCTGAACATAAAAGTAGGTCTATCATAACATTATCTCTTTTTTTATCTACACCACATAATTTAATCAGTATCATGTTGTAACTGAAATTCAAGATGGCAGTTATCTATAATGAACTGAAGGTGAGGAAAAGCTGCAGCAGAGAATCAGCTAGAGATATACAAACCGGTAGAAACTTAAATTGTTATGCCTAAATCTGTTTTGTCCATTCCCTATGTGTCAGCAACAAGTAAAAATCATTGATTGGAGTAGTTGTCAGTGCTATTTGTAACAACATAAATTGATTACAAGAACAGTGAGGAAGTAGGTGATCACTCTAGAAGCATTCAGACAATGGTAAATTGAATTGAGAAACTGTGCTTATATTCTAGAAGAGAAAGGTATCAAGCTCTCACTTACTGCCTTCTAAATATATTCGGTCAATTTACCATGTAGGAAGATTCAAGCTAGTGAATAATTCCCTGGTGCATCTGTGCCACTTCAATCCAGGATGACATTTGATATAATATTGTAGTGATCCCAATACTTGGGTTGGTAGGCTAGGACTAGGGACTGTCGGGGAACCGTCCAAGTATCTGACTATTAGGGAACTGTAAGGATTGTATGACTTGCAGCTACCTCCCAAGGAACAACACAAGTGGTTGTACAGTTGTAAATAGCCTTCTTTATTCAGGATATAAAGATATATGAAGCACGGTCATGGCTACACTCAGTGTACCTCTAGAGACATCACAGATGGTATGGCAGAACCTGGACCAGGTTGCTTCTACCCAATGGGTGGATGGTTTATCTGGGGAGCAGAGTCCAGTCGAAGGTTCTGTCAGTGGAGTCTTCAGTAGCAGCTACCTAGGAAGTCTCAGTGAGTCTCCTCGTAGGTGGAGCTCCCAGTGAAGAAACTGCGCAGTTCTAGTTGCAACCGTGCCGGGTAGGTAGCACTGGCCGGTCGAGTTTACCCAGACCAGGTTAGTAACCAGGCAGTGCTGCAACCGGGTAATACTAGCTGGGTCGGATCAGGACTGATCCGGTCAAGCTGGCACACCTCTAAGAGATATAGCATAATGATGCAGAATGGTACATCAGCCCACACTATACATGCCTGTTCAATAGACCCTCTCAGTATGCAAGTTGGCTCTTCCCATTTAACCATTTGAAGGATGAGAAAGTTCACACCTTAAAATCCTCCAGAGCACCATTTTCAAATATGAAATTCCTCCTGGATCTATGTGTCCCTGGAAGATAAATATCCTAAATATTCCTACACCTCAAAGCCCATAATACAACATTCATGTTTTAACCTTCCTGTTCCAATTCCTTGAACTCCTCCTCTTACCTGCTGAGTGGCTCTATGGACATATTTTACCAGCCATGTCATGCTCAACAATATCTTACTTCCCTATGGAGCAGTTTTCTCTCCAAGTAATACATTTGTTTAATGAGCACACTACATTTCACTTGATATTATCAGAATATGCTAAATTTTCAGAGCTGTTGACATGTCCAGACTATAAAAGCTTTACTGCACAGGGTGCAGCTTAATCCACTAACCAGTGTCAGTGATCAACTGGTGGTTGTATGCAAAACTAAACATGGAGGACTTCATTGTTCATTGCATGTGAGAAAATACAGAAAATCGGGAAATTGTAGAAGATATTGTTTGTCTCAAATGTAAATCCATGCAAGCTGACATGGGTCATTGAAGTATCAGGAGTTTCACAACAGGTATCTAAACAATAATCAAGTCAATGTGCTAATATTACCATTTACAGTATCTTAGGGCAGTGAATGTCTCGAATGCAGCATGTGTTTATAGAAAGTACTGCTCCAGGGCAGTATCACAAACACTCTTTCCAGCCACCTCCCTGTTGGTTTGAAGTGTTCAGAGTAGGCCTACTGCCCTTTAATGGGCCAGAATCAGCTGCAATGACTCATGGGTTGATAATCAACAAATGAAGAGAAGTGTTGCTCATCACACATGTTCTCAAGTTGTAAATACCCAAGATACAGGTATTTCCTTGCACATCATACCATTAAGATATCTCATGTTCGGGGGAAATGAGTATGGGCAGTACTCTGGACAATATCAGGTAATACCAGTATTGCCCTTCTCAGAGTGCATCGATGCACTATCAGTATATCAAAGTGCATCAATATACCAGCTGTCTGGAAAATGGAACCATAAGGCAGAACTGATCAGTGGCAACAGCAGGGTTTAGTGTACATGGTTTGGGGTCAGAGCAAGGCTTTCTTAACCACTTAACCATGCTAAGTCTGACCCTCTGCTTAAGGTTTGCTGCTGTGTGAAAAGGTATAACCATTGCTGTGTAACACAACCAATGTTCCAAGAAACTGGTCCCAAACTGGTGTCTAAGGGGGGTAAGCTCTAGACTAATGTCTTTTATCAGTCGAAAGGTTTAGCTAACGACAGGGCATTTAGTGAAAAGAATTTGAGTCAGTCGTCAGGCCTATGCGTTTCTATTTAACTTACTTTTGTGCTTTGATACCTAAACCTATTTTAGGGGTTGCCAACATGGATTTCATCAGGGAGAAGCAAATGTCAAACTCATCAGGGAGAAGCAAATGTCAAAGCAACAAGGCTAATAACAATTTAAACTTCTACCGGTTTGTATATCTCTAGCTGATTCTCTGCTGCAGCTTTTCCTCACCTTCAGTTCCTTATAAATAACTACCATCTTGAATGAA
The DNA here is from genome assembly GCA_947462335.1 of Harmothoe impar. Lineage (NCBI taxonomy): Eukaryota > Metazoa > Annelida > Polychaeta > Phyllodocida > Polynoidae > Harmothoe > Harmothoe impar. Next base: position 13,889,503 of record OX381718.1, on the reverse strand, counting down.
TTTCAGTTACAACATGATACTGATTAAAGTATGTGGTGAAGATACTTGAGAAAATAAAGAGATAATGTTATGATTCACTTACTTTTATGTTCAGATTGATATTGTTATATTCAATTTACATGAAAATTCATCACTTTTTACTCATCTATGGCAACCTTTTTAAATTTCTAGTAAATGTATGTGACCTTGACCTTCAGAAGTAATGCCAATGGATAGATCTTGAAATGCTGATGTTAATAGAGCTATTAAACATGTTTCTTCCTTGATTGGTTCCATAGTTATGACGATTTTCCTCTTTGACCTAGTTTAACAGCGGCCATGTTTGATTTCAGACACTTTTCAGGGACACAGACTGGCAAACATATTTTTTCCTGACAGAGGACATATCAAAGAGTGGAAAACCACTGACATATTTTTTCCAACAACATTGTTCACTTTGACCACTGCTTTTACTGGACAATATGTAAACTAGGTCAAATTAGGTCAAACTAGGTCACATTATATAAATTAAGCAAATGGGCCTGTTATTGCATGTATGGGGCCATATTTTGATGATAGATATAATGCAATTTTGTATGGAATTATCTTTTATAAATATCATGTGCATATTTACACCTTCTAAATTTGACCTAATTTGGGTCGTCAAAATCGACCTGAAAAAATAAAATTTCCAAAGGCCTCCCATCCTAATATGAAAAAGCATACTTTAAACTATATCTGGACCAAATCTCATGCTTCTATCACAAAATGAACGATTGAATCTATATTGGAGGCTAAGGAGCCCCACTATACCCATCTTCTACAAGACTCTGAGGCTGTATTATGAAAGCGAGGCTTTCTGTGTCATAAAGCACTGCGAGTGGCTTGATGCTGCTAAGCGGCATGTTTATCGTGCTGACAATGCACTGATATTCTTTGGCTCCCTATACAACTAATCTCTCAGTCACTATAGCCTACCCAAGTTAGTCCCCACGCCAATCAGCCATGAAAAGGGAGACCCTTGGTGGTCCCTGACCGATACAGAAATTAAAAGGTAAAGACAAAACCGCTCCCTATATGACCAACCTAGGTTAGTTGATATTGTCAGGTTGGGCAATACTGACCCTTTAGGCCTAAGTCGTTTTGAGCAAGGCTTTAGTAGTTATTAGTCATATGCTTTTTTTGCCACAGTCATTTTTGAATAGCACATATTCATACCTGACCAATGTTCCTATAACCAACCTGGGATAGGCACTAGAGACTAGGGCTATCCCCAGAGCATTTAGATTATCAGTGTAACTGGCATGTTTATGGTGCTTACAATGGTGGGTATATACATCAGGGGCTGCTGTCACTAGGGTACCAGCAGCACCACCTAATCATACACCTCCCCACCCACTGGAGTAGGGCCGATAAGACCTGCATTAACAGGATGTCTCACCAGGAGGAATGGGTTAAAGGGGCTGATCCACTGTTGTGAGTTTAATGTGAATGTCATCGGGGGAGAAATACTTGTGAGTACACAAGCAAAAATCAAAACTTTTAGGTTTCTGCGAGCTGAGTCGCAAGTTGCTTGTTTCTAGCGACGTCAATGTTGAAACGTTCTGTGCTGTTGTACTCGCAAGAGTCTCATTCTCAGGCAATTTGCAGCAAAGTCGTGGCAGTGGATAACCGGCTTAAGCTAGTAAGTAGATATATCCCCCAGAGAATCTATTTCAATAGGACTCTTAATTCAATATGTCCGCTTGGAAATATGTCGTTATGCTTGTCTGAATATACCGATAAGGGTAACAATGGGGATGATAAATGCTTTGCTTCGAAATTGGCAATTTGCAAAGAAATATGGCCCCAAGCAATTGGCAGATTATAAAAGAACAGTAACATCAAAACTTGGAGATATTGATTTGCTGAGAATGACACCTGATGGCTTTACATTGCAGAACCTGCTTTACAGAAATACCACCTATACTGAACTGTCGCGATACAGCGCTAGGACACTCTTCAATTTGGAGGGCTCTTACTTCCGGCCCTTATACAAGACAGGCGCTTATTCAAGGTCATGTTTTAGTGCTTAAGAAACATTTGGATGTCTCTATACCCCAGCGCTTATTCAAGACAGGTGTTCTTTCAAGACCAGTTACTCTTTCAAGGCCCAGGCGCATTATCGCGACAGTATGGTATGCACAATAATACAGAGACTATTTGTATTGTCTCCCCTCCCCACTCCTTAACGTTATGGGCACATGTCCCATGCATAATTCAGTATTTAATTCATAAAGTGGGGAAGTGCACTTAATTCTATTTCAATAAAGCTTAGGATTAGTCCTATCAATATTTGATGAAGGCAAGGAACATGAAAGAAGGATGTGATGTTGAGATCCCAGCATTGGACACACAGACATGCAGTTGTAGCCTGGTGGTAGTATGGGCTTCAGCTTTAGAAGGTTGGTGCTCCAATCCCCATCAGGAATTTTTATTTAATATCAAAGGTAATATTGAATGAGAATATACAATATACACTACATTTATAACCTTTTTATAAAATAGATGATCTCACATGAATCTTATTTTGATAACAATATTGTGAACAAAATCGTTTAGGAGTGTATGAATAGCGAAAGAAGGAATAACCCTTGAAGGAAATATCATTTAGAGATAATTTGAAGATAACAAAACTGATTGAAGGAATAGGTCAAGGTAAGGTGAGAAGATGGATATAATTATAGGTACTATAAGTACTAGCATAAGGAGGAAGAAGAGAGACAAAACTAAAACTGTGCCCATGACAACGCCCACCTTGAGTCAGAGAGACTTGATTGGGTGAGATCACTCATGTGGGAGCTGTGACAACTCCTATTGGACCTTGACTACCAATCACCATGTCGCACTAAGCCCCAAAGGAATTGCCTGTTTCATATCACCCAACCTTGCTCAAAAGAAAAGATACTGACACAATCATTTTGGACAATATTGGTGTATTCCTTATAAGTTAAGAATTTCTACAGTCAAAGCAAATTTCTGTGTGGCAGCTACAAAAAATCCCCAAATGTAAAATAACTAATAAATGATAGATAATTAATGCAAAATGTTGACGATGTTACCTGTAACTCACCAATCATGCTCGTTGCCGTACACTACGGTAATGTCGGTAGACGGTGATGGACACTGACAGCACCCCAGCCTCTTCTGCCTCCTCCTGGCGGTAATACCTGGGTCTTTGTCTCCATGGTGGTAATAATAGGGCCCTGTGGAGGCAGCCTAGAGGTGCAATAACTTCCAGCCCAGCCTCTAGTACCATGCCAACATGGCCATGTGTGTGATCTAGTGTCAGTGACGCCTTTAGGGAGGGTAGCCAGCGTTATGGGCTATTAGCGAGAAAAGAAGACGTAATAGGGGCATCTCGAAGGTGGATCCCCATTCTGATGGCTTAAACTGAACGGGGCCCATGAATTATTCTGTCAACAGCAGATACACTGGATTGGTAATGCATTTTGTGTTTACAAAAGTGGATAATTAAACCAAACAAGTTTATAACTATCCTATTCAAAGTCTTTATTATATAACTATCTTGCTAGTTTTGTACAGGGTGCATCATCATAGTACATGTTTTCTTTAACTTTGAAATAATTATAGCCAGAGCCATTAAATTGAATAAACAAATGGAAAATAGTGGATTCCCTTTAATGTGATAAGGATAGAGAAGGTTACAGACACAAGTAGTGAAGTAAATTTAAATATGTATTATATGCAAAGATAGTAGAACACATTCAATTGTACAGGCCAAATTCCTATTAAAATGGCACCCTATACTCTTTACTACTTGCTGATCAAACATCCTTAAGGCCTGTGTTTGGAAAGTCCCAAAGGTGCAGTGGGGAAGATTGATCCCGATCAAGGTCACGTGATCCAGGTTGCTGAAAAGAACTGCTTTGGGCTATGGTTTATGGATGACATGTGGGGCCTTACGGTGCCCTTCATGCCAGTCATTGGTGATGTAGGAGGCCCTCAGGATCAAAACCCCCCAATATTGCTCCCTGACTGGGACAGTGTGGGGCTCAGGGAGGTTGGCGGTTACCCAGAAGTAAGCTTTGCAGCTCTTAAATAGGATTAGACCTTTCCGTGTATTAGCTCATACATATTCAGTAGCAGCTAAGACATATAGTGACTAGGTCTCATGAACGTGATGCAACTGGGGTTGTTGGGGGGGCCTGGAGTAAATCCAGATTTTGGTCAAATCCTTTCATATTAGTATACTACAGATGTGGGGGCACACTACTGTGTGAGTGGATTTAGTTAAATATGTCTGCGGTTGCCATGGCAACCATTGCAATATGATTGGTCAAAATCATTTCACAATCTGACCGGTCAGATTGTGAAATCCTATATATGGGTGCATTTCTAGGTAGGGAAGATGTAGCAAATTTCTATCAATGTAAATTATAGGGAATATCAATGCACTTTCAAATAAAAATAGCAGTTTACCCATAATGCATGACTTTTTACCCTACCTTGCACCTAAAAAAATGGGGTTTTTCACATTTTTTCACATTCCTGAGCTAAGAAATATCAACCAACTTTGCACATTTCTCCTGCCTAACCTGTGATACATGTATTCTGACGTTTTGCTTTATTCAACTACGCAATTGCCTCTTCTCTCAATCTGTATCCAACACTATGCCATTTTTTTTCATTCTTTGCTAGTATTGTACACTTTCCTTAATGTATTAAAGCGGTCAGATTGTGAAAATTAAACGGTCAGATTGTGAAAAGATAGATGTGGCTGTACTGACATCATAAAATATGTAGCATGTTTCTACCTTAGTCAATGTTAGCGAATATCAATGTACCTTTAAACAAAAAAATTATTGTTGCCATACTCTATCACTTTCAACCCTACCATGCACCTCAGAAAATGGAATTTTCTCCTTTTTTCACTTGTCAGAACGCAGAAATATTCATCAACTTTGAACATGTCTGCTGCCTAACCAGTGATACATGCATAGTTATTTTTTGCTTGATTCAACTACCCAAATCCCTCTTCTTTCCATCTGTATCCAACATAAAGCCATTTGCATTCATTCTTTTTCAGTATTCTCATCTGCCAGAGAAATTGCTTAAGGTGGTCAGATTGTGATCAAACTGGTCAGATGGTGAAAAAACGTATGCAAGTCTCAAAACAGGTCCTGAAGAGTCTTAAATTACCTATTTTCTACTAATTTTCTTTATTTTCGGTTACCATAGTGTCTGTCTTACCACATATACCAATTTACTCATACATGGGGGCTCTTAATGTGTAGTGTGGTAAAGTGGTCAAACAGGTGAAAAGGAGGTCAGATTGTGATCAACCCGGTCAGATGGTGAAAAAAGTCTCAAAATAGGTCCTGAAGAGTCATAAATTACCTATTTTCTACTGATTTTCGGTTACTATAGTGTCTGCCTTACCACATATACCCATTTACTCATACACGGGGGCTCTTAATGTGTAGTGTGGTAAAGTGGTCAAATAGGTGAAAAAGAGGTCAGATTGTGATCAACCCGGTCAGATGGTGAAAAAAGTCTCAAAATAGGTCCTAAAGAGTCATAAATTACTTTTTTTCTACTGATTTTCGGTTACTATAGTGTCTGCCTTACCACATATACCCATTTACTCATACATGGGGGCTCTTAATGTGTAGTGTGGTAAAGTGGTCAAATAGGTGAAAAAGGGGTCAGATTGTGATCAACCCGGTCAGATGGTGAAAAAAGTCTCAAAATAGGTCCTAAAGAGTCATAAATTACTCTTTTTCTACTGATTTTCGGTTACCATAGTGTCTGCCTTACCACATATACCCATTTACTCATACATGGGGGCATTTTAATGTGTAGTGTGGTAAAGTGGTCAATAGGTGAAAAGGAGGTCAGATTGTGATCAACCCGGTCAGATGGTGAAAAAAGTCTCAAAATAGGTCCTGAAGAGTCATAAATTACTTTTTTTCTACTGATTTTCGGTTACTATAGTGTCTGCCTTACCACATATACCCATTTACTCATACATGGGGGCTCTTAATGTGTAGTGTGGTAAAGTGGTCAAATAGGTGAAAAAGGGGTCAGATTGTGATCAACCCGGTCAGATGGTGAAAAAAGTCTCAAAATAGGTCCTAAAGAGTCATAAATTACTTTTTTCTACTGATTTTCGGTTACCATAGTGTCTGCCTTACCACATATACCCATTTACTCATACATGGGGGCTCTTAATGTGTAGTGTGGTAAAAGTGGTCAAATAGGTGAAAAAGAGGTCAGATTGTGATCAACCCGGTCAGATGGTGAAAAAAGTCTCAAAATAGGTCCTGAAGAGTCATTGATTACTTTTTTTCTACTGATTTTCGGTTACCATAGTGTCTGCCTTACCACATATACCCATTTACTCATACATGGGGGCTCTTAATGTGTAGTGTGGTAAAAGTGGTCAAATAGGTGAAAAAGAGGTCAGATTGTGATCAACCCGGTCAGATAGGTGAAAATTTGGACTTGACGCAGATCTTGTAAGATGTTCCTCTGTTTACAAACATCTGACAATGTTCATATTTGCTGTGTGTTATGTACCCATAAGGGCCGTTTTTTGGACAAAATGGATATAGTTATCTAACATTACCCTCAATGGTACTAATAGATATGTGTAAAGCGGTCAGACAGGTGAAAAACAACATGTGGAGTTTACAATATGATGCAGTGGGGAGATAGGAGGCGGATGTGAGTAGGGTACTCTCACTACTTTGTGGTGTATAACATCAGATAGTGCATGAACCAAGGAAGACTACAGTATTATACAGTAATAGTTTGTGGGGAGTGCATATGTATTTTATTTTGTTTACTATTTACAGGCGGTCAGATTGTGAAAATTGATTTATTTCAGGAAAAGCTCTGGGGTACTTGCTGTAGTGAGAAAATGTATTAGATTTTCACCAAAAACGATGACAAAGATCAATATATAACTCATAGAGAAGAAAAAAGGTACAGTTTAGGTAAAGCTGTTTTTTTATGATATTTTTGATTAAAAAAGCTTTAAAAAACGTGAAAGTTTAGGCTCCTTTTGGCCAAAATTTCCTGGAAAAGTGCTCAGATAAGGGGTAAACTATTTATTTTTTGGTAGAACTAAACAAATGCTAACATATAGGGCCAAAAATGTAGGTGACATAAGGATTGGGTGGAAAATATTTGTGAAAAACCCCTAAAAAAGAGTTGCATCACATTGATGAGAATGAGTCTAGTACAGTATGGAATGCAGGGGCCAAGTCTAGCTACCCAAGCTCCATTTGATACTTAAGATAGCAGATACATGTGCTAGACACAAATGTTTTTTGAATTGTACATATACTAACATAGACATCCCTTGTATATCATTATCAATACCTACTGAGACTTCTTAAGTCAGTCTAGAACCTTACAAATAATGAACATAATGTGAATGAAAAACACCACTAAATCGTAAATCGCAACTAGAAATGACTTAGATGCTATTGTATTTTGACAGCTATGGAAATATATCCCTTCCATAAAATATTACTGGGTTGGGGCAGTTTTTACCATCCCTTACTTGTATAAGGGACCTCTATAGGGTATACAGAAATGCCCCATCAAACGCTGCTGTATTGCCTCCCCAGTGCACCCCACCCGAGGAGATCCTAGCTTACGCTGCAGTTCTATACACAGCCTTACCAAAGACGATATAAGAGGCCCAAATACAATAACTTCACAGAGCCCCTTCCTCTATGGGACTAGGTTCAAAGAGGGCCTGTATTCAGGTGAGAAAAGATTATGGGAGGGGAGTGATGGCCTGGTCCTATTTACTACATCCTTGCTTTTGTTTGGCCCAGATTCTTTATCGTGTAAAGAAAACGTATGCTTCTTTGATGTGAGCAGGCACTATATGGCACAGCATGGTCACATAAGCAGATTATATTTTTGGAATACAAGACTGTAGCACTGAAACGCTGTATTCAATAGCCCCCATTGAATACAATGTGGCCGTATTGAATGAGCTAAGTTTTTCCTTCATCGATAGAGACATTGGCATTTGCCTATTTATTTTATGCATATACATTTCTGCAGTATCTTGTATTTCTAACATAAACACTTTTGCACGAAGATAGGAAAGTGGGTTCATCATATCTTTACCACCTAATTTAATGTCAGGATGTGAACTGAGTATTTTGTCGAAGGTATTTCCTAGGATAAGGCCTGTTTCTAATGGCCCCCGGGTACCGGAGCATGGCCAATAATGACAAGAGAGAGTGAGATCGCTATTCTTGTTAATTAATTTTTTCAGCCTGTACACCAAGCTCAAAAATATCTGATGTTGGGACAAAGGTTTCGAACCCCAGGGATAGCAATGAAAACTGGTCCCTTGAACTTCGGTTTACGACGAACATGGCCGTCAGTTTCATCACTTCCGAGAATATGCCACTCCCTAGAATAATCACAATTTATAACCATCCTATAGGCATTCCAATAAAGAGAACAAAGCACATCCTCTCTTCTACACCCAGCCTACCTCCCCATACAGATTCCCATAACTCTGGGCTCTAGTAAAGGTTAATCCCTTCAGTAACATTGGGTGGTGTACCAGATTGCATGCTTCTTGGAAAAGTATGATTACATTATGATGTGTATGAAGGCCGACATACAGCTTATATTACATATACAATTTAGACTGTACAGCTCCCCAAGGACCGTTCAGTATATAAATGTTGACTTTGCATCATGCGAGGTAGGTACCGTACAATGCCTTACTTAGTACATCACACTTCACACTCCAGACGGTTTCCTACAATGGCAACATGCTGTATGGAAAGCCAATAACGTGACCCTATTTCGAAAAAGAAATTAAAATTATTAAAACAGAAGCAATGTTAAAAGGGCTTAAATCCATTCTTAACCTTTTAATGGCAGCAACATGTTTTTATGCATTATGCCCTTTGATCGTCAGGATGCATGAATGCATCCTTGGCGAATAACTCACCACTGCTGCATGTGAGTAGACCTGCAAAGGCTGCATCCATTCTATGCCTTTGATTAGTAATATAGCAGGAAATAGGTCGAAATTACAGAAGGGTATAGACGGGTGAAATCGATTATGCAGTTGGAACAGCCGTGCCCATGTCAATACATTCCTTGGGACTTAGGGGTCTGATTGGGTGTGATCACTCATCAGAGACCCTTTTTTCAATTCCAGCTTTGCCATGCAAATGCTAGCTAGGGATTGACAAAGGGTCTCCGATGAGCGATCACACCCAATCCAAAATCACACCTAAACTATAGCGCGGGTTGCAATGTCACATCAGGCCAACATAATGCAGTGTGTTTGAAACAACCCTACATTTTCCCGAAAACTAAGTCCAACCTACATTATGATTTCATGTTGGACCATGTTGACGTAATACATCTTCATAGAGAGTTCACGTAATAAGCAAATTCCTGTGTGGCAACAGAAAAATCTACACCGTTGACAATTTTTACAATTTTTACACCTCGGATTTTCTGACTATGTTAAATGAAACATCCAACTTTAGACAACATAAACCCTTTAAGGACATGACTTTTTTGTTGATAAAAATGACATTTGTCGTCATGATACACCAATGCAGCCCCGGCGTGTAACTTGCCGGTGCTGCATTGGTGCATCATGCCGACCCTCCAGGAGTTTCTCAACCCTGTATGGTCTCACTCAACCCTGTAGGGCCGTCCTTATGCATGAATGCAGCACTGGCAAGTTATTCACCAGAGCTGCATTCAAGCATCATGACGACCAAGGGCATGATGCATTAACACATGATGCCACCCTTAAAGGGTTAAGGGACACAGACAGTGATGGGTGATGACAAGAAGCCTGCCACCTCCCCTTCCACTGGCAGTAATGCCCGGTGCTTTGTCTCCACGGTGGTAATAATAGGGCCCTATGGAGGCACCCTGGAGGTGCAATAAATTGCAGCCCATCCGCTGCAACCAAGCTGCCATGCTGGTGTGTGTGATCTTGTATCAGTGATGCCTTTAGGGAAGGTAGGCAGCGTCATGGACTATTAGTGAGACAGGAAGATGTAATAGGGGGTCTTATGGACTTATTAGAGGTGGCGCCTGGTTCTGGCAGCGTAGGCACACCATGAGATATTCTGTAAACACCAGGTAAGATGGATTGGTGACACCATTTTTTTTTACAAAAGCTTACAATTTCATTAATACTATTGGACTAGCCAGCATTGGATTTACTATATACTGTAAACATATATTATTTCGCACTGTACATATTTTCATCGATTTATGTACAGGGCAAAATATATCCAATTTATTAATATGACTACTATGTGTCAGAATAGGCGAATTTAAATCTGTGTGAAATTGTACTTTATCGCAAATTTGCGAAAATTTATACCAGCGAAAATATCTTTGTACAATATTGCCAGTTGCACAATTATAGCAGACATGCTATTTCACATAATAGAAAAGCTTAAGTAAAGACATTTTCAGATAAACTGAAAGCAGACAGAATATAGAAGAGCTCTATGGACTACCCCCATCATGCTCGATACCATATGCTGGTGAAACGACCAAACACAAGGGCGCCCTGTTTTTGGGAAACAGGCCTTGTGTTGGACATTGATCCCTATCAAAGTCACGTGATCCACGTTGCTGAAAAGAACTGCTCTTGACCATAGTTTATGGGTGATGTAAGGGGCCTTACAGTGCCCTTTATGTCAGTTATTAATGATGTAGGAGGCTCTCAGGATCAAAATTCCCCAATGCTGGTCCCTGACTGGAACAGTGGAGGACTAAGAAAGGTTGGTGGTTACCAGGGGGGAAGCTCACATCTCTTCTTAAATATGATTAGCTCTTTCCCTTTAGTGCTTCCATATGCATGAATATATTCAATAGCGTCGAAGCAAGGTAGGTAGTACATTTTGTACTGACAGGCTATGATACTTTCTAGATATCTATTGTAGACATAATTCCTTTTTAATTCTACAGAAAGAAACATCGATTGCCATGCATGAGAGATAAAGATGCAAAATAGTATTTTGCATTATTCATAGCTGAGCTTAAGTGTATAGTATGAAGTAGTTATACTCATTAAACAAAAAATAGAAACAATGGAAATAAGGGACTTCACTAACTGACCATAACATATATTAACATCATTGACCCCTGCCTATAGACATCCACGTTCTATCGACTTGCACTCAAATCCTTTTATACCAGGGATTATCAATAAGGCACTGCTAAGGAATTGCAATGCTGATCTAGTGCCAACACTTTACTCAATTGAATAGCATGCTCCATAGACGGTTCACTCCAAGTGCACCGACCAGTGCCAACAACGCCAAAAAGTGTGATGGGACCAAAGCCATTTACACTGATAGAAACATGCAGTGGATAGTATCACAAACAAGCTCATCTTTGTCATGCAAACTGGTCTGGGAGAGAGGCCAATCTATGTGGGGGGGGGGGGGGGTCCATATCAATAAATTGCAGCTACAATGGATAAAGATATTATGCAGTAGTTGATGCATTAACTGGTCTGGTACCGGCAGCTATCAGGTTATAATCATCTCTAGTGCTGGTCTCAGTTGTGGCAGAATCATGAATATTAATGCCCATAACAATCAACATTGCGAAATTATTGGTGACTATTCAAAATGAAGTCAATTTGTGATTCAGGTGTGATTATTTGTTATTCGACACCAACATCAACTTTAAAATGTGGACCATCTAGGATCTTGATGTGTCATTATAATTATTGAACCAATATTCACGACATTAACCATTGATTTGGTCAGCATGAAATATAACATATCGATAAGGTACTACCCAGCATTGATGTCATGAGTGTATACTCATTGGGATATCTTACAATCTTTCAGAAATAATGCTGAATACTGTGTACACATGACTAATTCTTGCGCTCAGCGATAATCCAATTGCATGTGTTAACGGAGCCGCAAAAACCGATTGAAAATCCCCTACAAGTTTCTTTTTATAGACACCGGCTAATTTGTCTTGCCATTCGTGTTCTTTGCCCTTTCCGTTCCAAAGTTTCCCTGTCCTGCTTCTCCGTTTTCTTCTGCAATTTAATTCAAATTGTCTGCTGACTAAAAGGTGACTTCCGACGTCCTTAGCAATACCAGCTCAAGGTCGCTATGAGCATAGAAAGACTACACCACTACCGGTATCCTATGCGTCCTACAATTTCCCCTCATGTCCCTCCATCTCTCAACCCTCCTCCTATTCCATATCGAATCTAACTCTATGTGTATGTCCTTCTATGCTCCCATCTTCTAACCCCGACCTTCACTGTCTCACAGTACCTGCCTGACATCAAATAGGGGGCACCACAGTACCAAAGTCTATAGTATCATATATACACTGATATTATTTGGCTCCCTATACAACCAATCTCTCAGTCACTATAGTTTCTAACCAAGTTAGTAGTCTTTTGGCTGTCCAGACAACCAACCTAGGTTAGTTAATAATATTATCATGTTGGTCAGTACTGACCAGCTCACCTTAGTCTTCTCCATTACAATGAGTTTTAGGCTAGGTCCTTTTGAGTAGGATATTAGTCATATGCTGTTTTGCCTCAGTCATTTTTGAACAGCACCTGGTCATGCCTGACCAACTTCCCACTGACTAGCCTGGGATAACCACTTCAGACTAAGGGCCACAAGATTTATATTTTCTGTGTAGGCTACATTGCCAGATTACAGGGTTTTATTTAGTTAATTCACAAGGACTCTCATGACACAAGCTGGCCCTAACTTGCCCATTCTAGATTTAGTCTATGGAGATTACAATGATGAAGGCCCAGTGGAGGCACTCTCAGGTCTGTAGTATTCATGTCATACAATATGGATGGGGAGATTCTACTACCTCCGTACAGAGGTGACCCTAACCCAGCAGCCCTCTTGTCTGGTTTATCCCTCTTCACTCTGGAGGCGGTATTGATTACCTCAAGCAGCTTTGCGCATGCGCAGACTAAGCTCCCTGCCCCACAAGGGTGGACCCCCTATAGTACTGGAGATGGGTACGTGAGTGGGTATGTGAGTGGGTAGCTGAGAGGGTAGCTGAGTGGGAGGAGGAATGGGTGAGTTAGGTGTGAGATGGATAAAAACAATTTAAGTTAAAATGACTGAATGGTTCATGCAAGAAATGAAAAATGATTCAATAAAAGAATGAACAAATAACAAAGTTAAAATAAATATTAATGAATAAATTACTGTGCCAAGGGCTAAGGGTGAGGAGGTGAGTGATAGGTAGATGTGTGGGGTGTGATCTTGGCTCAAATGAGAATCTGTAAAAAAAAACAACACTACTTTAATACAGGAGTTTGAAAAGCTGAACAGCATGAAAAGGCATTGCTATGCAGCTACCAACATATCAAAGCATAATTATCATGCAAAGCCCACTGCTCCCATCCATACGATCTGCTGCCTTTGCCTTTCTCTGATTCTGCCAATACCTTCACCATGGCGCTGCAGTCGATTCCCAGCCTCCTTCCAGAGAGATAATCAGAGAGGTTGGGGAAGGGTGGGACCTGCTGAGGTTCTAGGGACCTCTGGGGCTTACAGCAATGTTTCATCAAAAGCCCCTGTATCCCCCCATCCCGCCCCGTCCCACTCCGTCCCAGCTTACTCTGAAGATACACAGCGATACCAAAGACGATATGAGAGGCCCAAATACAATAGGTTTCTCAGAGCGGCTCAGTGTGGCTCCCTCTATGGGAGTAGGTTCAAAGAGGGCCTGTATTACTGCAGGGAAGGGAACATGAGCATTGGGGAGGGGGGGGGGGGTAAAGGGGACAGCCTGGGACTAATTCACACAGAAGCTTTAAGGTTGGCCAGATTTCTTATTGTGTAAAGCAGACACGTGTATGTTTTGATGTATGAAGACAGCCATATTTCTTGCTTCCCTAGTGAAAATATATGTTGTGAGTATTATCAGGAGTTTTATTTAGTACTGTGCATATATTAATTTATGCTGCCCATAATGGGATGCTAAGGTATAGGCCGATGATCTCATCTAAGTATTCCAAAGATTCAGCAGACAAATAGATTTGTACTTTGCTTTCTTTCTTTTCTAGAATTTATGCCTACACCAATAGAAACAGAAAAATACAAAGCTTGAATCTCTTGACAAGATGTTCAATAAAGTAACCAAATCAAGTTTAATCTTCTCCTTTACCTCCCTCACACATCTTCTTAGCAAGTATCATTGTTACATAAATATAATGAGGCCATGTTTTCCATTACATCTCATGCTTCTTAGAAAAGGTTCTCAAGCAATGATACATTATGATGAGTATAAAACTGAAATTCATCTTATGAGAGATAACACACTTCATCCACTACGCCATGGATATCCTAACCAATAACAATAGGTGTACAACAACCTATGAGCTCACAGTGTACTGATGTTGTAGATGTAGATGTAATCTCTTACAAGAGGCACAGAGTGTATGCCTTGGGAAAGGCAGAATGTTTTCTTTGGAATAAAAACCCTATACATAATTCAGACTGTTTCTGTCAATAATAAAATACTGAAAGGAGAAGTTAATAAGGTGACCTAGTTCTCTTAGGGGGAATTAAAATCGATGATCTGAAATTGAAATTGGAGAGGAGGAGGCGGAGAAACAGAAAGGGCTTAACTACTCTTATCCCAAATAAAGAAAGCTGGATTTCAAGTGGAAATGGCAGGTCCTCACGCATGGCTTTAAAGATCAATCTTTGTTCTATTTCATTTCTTATTAATTCGTGATATTATTTCCACTGTGGTTTCAACATGGTTCCACTGGTAGGGAGGAGAAGAACCATGATAGGTATGAGGGGGGGGGGGACCCGTATTGCTTATATTTTATCTGCCAATCTAGGGGCTGATTCTAGTGGACACATACCTTAAAGGGTTACCCCTCACGTGTTCCTCTTTTTCTTTCTAAAGTGATGTTACGCAGGGGAATTGTATATAAAATGGAAAGTCTACCAGCTCCATCCCTCGGCAAGTTAGTAAAACATAATATTATGCGGCTTACTATAGGCAGGTGTGAGATCGAGTATCAACCATATACATTATAACCATCCCCCTTCTTCACCCCTCTTACTCTCCATCACATGCAATATCCATACTCATGAAGATACCACCTCCCAGCCTATAGAAGAAAGCAAAACAACATAAAACAGATGGTGTGTTTCATGCCAACTTTTCTGTTTCTGTTAATACTTAAAGCTAAGCACATCCAGACAGCTGCAGGTTTTTTTCCCCATACTTTATATTCAAACTATAATGAGCAAGAAGATACTCCGAACCAACCTACCATAGAACCTCACGTATGAGCCGCACCCCTAACTTTGACAAATTATATCAGCCGCAGAGGGGTTCTGAAAATTGCTCATTTGGTACTGTACCATACGTATAAAAACTCTTGTATAAGCTGCATCCTATATATAGGCATGTTTGGTATCAAAACAAAGCTGAGTCTGACCCCATACCAGCCGCGTCTTATATGCGAGGTTTTACTGTACCCGCAAATAATTTTCTGGCCATGGTACCTGAAGCACACTTTTAGTATTCAGTGGCTCATCCCACATCTATATATTTAACTGTAGCCTGGAGGAGGTGCCGGGGGTAGAGACAGGTCAGTCAGTTGGTGATGCCCTCCAACCCCCTCCCCCTCTCCCAATCCCCTCTATACCATCAGCACCAACCACCTTGGAGGCAGCACAACGCCTCAGGCTGCAGCCTGCCTGGGCCATACCTCACTCATGTCTTTTTACTCCTGCAGAAAAATCGGGACTGGCCAGCTACTGGGGGTGTTGTCTATAGAGATGGCACAAAAACAAGGCCCATCTGTCTCCATGGGATATACCCTGGAGGTGTACAGGGCCGGCGGGCACCCTGGAGGAAGTGGTGGGGAGGGGGGGTAAGAGGTGGTGTGAGGAGAAGCGCTGGGTCTGCACAGAAAATCTAAAAGCTGCGGCCCTTAGTCTGTAGTGGTTATCCCATGTTGGTCATAGTAGGGAGAACATTGGTCGGCATGACCTAGTGCTGTTCAGAAATAACTGAGGCATAACAACATATGACTAATACCTGGCACAAAAGGATTTAAAACTCTTGGCTAAATGCCTAAAACTCATCAAAATGGAGAAAACCAAGGTGAGTTGGTCCGCACTGACCAACCTGACAATATTAACTAACCTAGGTTGCTCATATAGGGAGCTATAAAAGTAACTAAATTGGTTAGACTATAGTGATTGACAGTTTGGCCGTATAGGGAGCCAGAGAATATCAGTGTGGGTCGGGCAAAATAGATGAGGGGAGTGTAGGAAAAGGCGTCACATCCCTAGAGGACAATTACTTGTCTATGGTCTACCATGGGCTGTTGTGTTCAAACCACAGATTCGATGTCTACAGTGCTAGCTGTTTATCTCCAAACAGAGTTGTTGTTATGCCCTAACCACAGTATGATATTTTATATCCATTAATATTCTATTTACCTCTCGCACTGTCTCGCCATTGCTCGCGCGTGATGTGAATAAAGGGATGTTGACTTCACTGGAAGAAATGCAATTATTGGTAAAGCTTTGTTTGGATAATCTCGATACATTTAACAGAACCACATTCAGCAGTTCAAGGAGCCTAATTTAATCCCGGCTTATTTGGCAGAGCATATATGGAGAAAAGTATTTAAAAAAAAAAGGTTAGAAACTGTACAACTTATAACATGACAGAAAGGTATAAACATACAGTGGATCACTGTTGTCAAGCAAGTATTATGGATACCCGGTAAAAGTTATCGAAGGACTGGTAATTGTTTTATAATCCAAAATGCCAAAATATAGTTGAATTGTTACAAAAAAAGCCCAAAAGCATTGATAAAGTCCTAAGTTCTTACTTCAAAAATGTCAACTGACCTAAAGGCTTTACACTAACCTTGCAATCTATCATAGGGCTAAGGTCTCACCAAACACCTGCTCATGGATGTTGCAATTTCCTCATTTAAACGAGTTTCTATTGTAATACCCCTCCTTTCCTCCAGTCATCTTAGTGGTCCCTTTTTTTGAATGTTGCATTCTCTAAGAGTAGAGTAGAGACGTATGGGGGGGGGGGATCTGGTATGATTTAGGCAATGTATATACTTACTGGCCTTAGGATACAGGGGATAAGGTTTTTCAGCATTACCAGTATTCTACACTTTTGTTATAATTATCATAGTGTAAAGGCAAAGCCTACTGCTGATTCTTTATTTATAGCTTTCCTAAACTATGCAGAAAGCATTTTCAAATACCTACTTAAAGACAAATCTCAAGCCTTGATCACGAGGGACTAACCATTTTTTTATCAGTATCCCTTTCTGCAGTCCCATTCCAATCAGCATGTATAAAACTTCTATTTCACTTTAAGCTTATTCCGCAGGGCCCCTCTATTTTTCTTCATTTCAAACATGCAGATCCCCTGCTTTGTTTAGTCTTAGGGTGTTGCCGAGTCACGCTCCCCATAGTACAGACGAGACCGATGCCCTTCTATGGTGACATTGACTGAGAAGGGAGAAGCATGCCTCTTCAACACTACATACCAACGTAGCAAGAAAGGGTGAATTTTCAGAAAGGTTGCTGATAAACTTTATGAGCATTTCTGAAGTGTGACGAAAAAAAACTAGATATAACCTCAGAATCCGGCTCTTTAATATACTATATGAAATATTATTGTCCTGTGAATCTCCTGGTATGAAATGTTTTCAAATTAAACATAGCAATTACAAAAAATGTTTTGAGGATTTTGCTAAACCATTGTAAATACAACTTTATTATGGAAAAGTCACCCTTTCTTGCTGCATCGATCTATAGCAGTCCACATGCCTTGTCCCCATTCCTTTCTCCCTGCCTGTCCTGCCCAATGGTAAGGAACATGTTCCTTCTTTGTCTGTGTTTTATGGACGTCCTATGTAAAGAAATTAGTTATTACGCTTTGTCGGAGGGAATCAGATGGAACACCAAAGAACAAAGGGTTTTCGTTACAAAAACTGTTAAAGAAACAAGAAGCTGAATACATGGAAGAAAACTCATTGATGATTACCTTCACATTATTTTCAGAAGATTTTTTCTAAAATTTCATTATCCTGTTCTGATTTTCAAAAAAAACAACAACAGGTATTTAGGATAATACGCTTACCGCGAAGTGAAAATCACAGGATTTGGACCATTTAGTCCTTTTCACATTGTTGGGGAACTTTGGCGGTAGGAATAAAAACAATTCCTGCCTCTCGAGAAACCAATACACCTTGGTTAACGTGATTTATTCCCTAATTACAGTAACAGACTGTGGCATAACGACAATGGTAAATGTACCAAACCTAATTAGTTGAAGCGTTCCTCGTTCACCCTACCCGACCCCACCTTTCTCTAGTTAAAGCGGCATTCTCTCTGAGGGTCTGCATCTATAGCTTTTCTAGTACTGTTATTGTCAAGCGATGCATGATATGCTAGTGTTGAGAGTGACGCTTTATAGATCCTCATAATTCACAACAGCAAAACATAAGAAAGGGAAGAATCTCTTTTTTTTGGGGGGGGGGGCAGGTCTCAATAGTGAATAAGTTCATAGCAAGGAGAGCCGCATTAGTCCTAAAATACATCAAAACTAAAGTATATTATGTAGGTAAAGAATAAAACTGTCGGAATAAGTATTGCATTGGCGCATGCATTATTATTCAGAATGTCGCCCGATATAATTATGTAAAAGATACCATAGAGATGATGAAAAAAAAGAAGAAATAATATGTACATGGGCTTCAACCATGTTGCGCATCAGCCTTGAATAGACAAGTTTCTTGCAAATGAATCCAGTTTCCTCTAGCTTAAGCTGACCAAACCTAAGCTTTCTGCCAGAGCTGCAGCTGAGGCCGTTTGCAGAGGCTATTGGCTTCAATTAAGTCTCGCGCCTCCTCGAGAAGCCGCGGTAATCTCGTTCCGGCCATCACGTGATCTGTACCGGATGTGAGGCCCAGCGGGTTGACCATTCTGCCATGAGAGGATAGTGGGTGCCACTGACTTTCTCTCTGTTTTGATACGGCCATCTTTATCCACTGGTTTAACATGAGGAAGTTTCTAAATAAAATTTCCGCAGGAATATGTAGTAGTTATAGGACGTGTACCAATCTGTACGCGAAATACAGTGAAGGAGCATTATAGGCTCCTTCACTGAATACCCCTACAGATTGGTACTAGTCCTATAACTACTTTATACCACTAGCAGTTAGTGTGGCTGTATGCAGAATACAAGAGGTGTGAAGTGCTTTGTTCTCCGTGCCCCCTGTGGTATAAATACATGTATGTTGAACTAAGATATTGGTAATATGTACCTTGTAATGCAACACCCCAAGAGTGACAGTAAGAATAGATATCACAAATTATGTTGTCTTTCTTTAATGCTTTCCTCCTTCACTATTGGCCAACATATTAAAAAAAAAAGTTGCATTGTCTGCCTAGTTGAAAGCTTTAATATTGGACAAATTAAATTTTCAACCAAAATGGGATAAGCCCTGGACCCAACCTCTGCAACACGAAGAAATGAAGACACAGTTAGCTATTTCCTAATTTAATTCATTCCGTCCAGATCGGAAAGTCGATCTCAATTGGGAGTTCTAAAATAAACCCGGGCGTCAGATAACTCGGCCCTGACAAGCTGGGGTGATGCCCACCATCCTATCCTTATCAAGCATGACGTAAATGCCATGACGTATACACCAAACCCGACCCTGGAGACCTAGCACTTGTCGGAGGCCATTACGGCACGTCACCGTCTCCCCACGGTGATACCCTTGATGTTATTTGCAGAACTGCTATCCTTACCAGCTAGTTGTGAGACGCTGGCCGGCTGGGTTGGCAATGTCATCAGCATGGCTGCCAATCAGGCTGTATTGCCGATTTACGCACTACAGGTACAAATGGGACACCATCCATGTTCTGGGTCTTCAGAAACACCCTCCAGGCCTAATCTGTGGGTTGCCGCCTTCTCCCTGCAAAAAAAAAACGTTGACTTTTGTAAACGCGGAAGCACATTGACTTCCTTATTTTGAAAAGGTAAGATTTTGGTCCAAAACCTCAAAATTAGTAGTTTGTATATTAACCCATTTGTTTGTTGCCGAAATATCTCTTTTGAATTTCCACAACTTTTCCCATGCAGTAAAACACGTTTTATTTGGGGGGAAACCACGACTATGCGAGAGCCTGTGAAAACGCCCTTACTTCAGAGTTTTCCGAACGTGGATGTTGTCTGATTAGGGGACTATAAGAATGCATGGGGAGCGGGGCTTTATTACCAATCAGACTTGGTTGTCAATCAGGGGCTATACTGGTGGGATAACACATTGGCTGTCTGTGTTGCATGGCCGAGTGAGACTAATCGGTGTAAGCTCCCCGGGGGGTCTGAGCTATATGGTGTGACGTCATAATTGGGGGCTGGGGCTTGTCGGGAGGTGGTTGGCTTGCATAACATGATGGGCGGGTATTGTCTCGTGTGTTTTGTATTGATATATAGAGGGAGTGAGATATAACTTTTCATGCTGCGGTTTTGTGTCACATTTTAATGTATGTTAAATTGTTCCTCTATCAATATTTGGAACTATGAAGCATGAGATATAACATACATGAATATATTAATGTACAGGTATGTTATATCTTAAGCTTTATATGTATACAATTATACAGAGTATTGGTAACGACCCGGTAGTTCTCTATGACCTCCTATCATGCGACCAGCCAATGTCAAGTAAGCCCTTTCTTGGCGTTTCCAGTTGACATGTCACTAGGCCTGCCATTATCCTAAGAGGCAGCCAAAGACATGAGCGCTACCCACTGTCACCAGTGTCAGCTCTCCTATCGGCTGGAACCTGGTGTCCAGAACAGACTGAACCCTTTAAGGGCCGCACTGCACAGAAAAACTGAATAATCCGGCCCTTAGTCTGCAGTGGCTATTCCAGGTTGGTTATAGGAGCATTAGTCAGGCATGACCAAGTGCAAAACCTAATACCATGCACAAACAGAGTTAGCCTAAAATGGAAAGACTTAGGTGAGTCTATCAGGACTGACCAACTTGACAATATTAGATATAACCCATGTTGGTTGTATACGAAGCCAAACAATGACTAGCTTAGTAAGGCACTATAGTGACCGAGAGATTGGTCGTGTAGTGAGCCAAAGAAGATCAGTGTGCGCTTTAGTGCATTATGTGTCAACTCCCCTTTGCTGCATTCGTGCACCACGCCAAGCCTATGGTGTTGATACACTCCTGAAGGCCTGACATAATGCATGAATGCAACAATGGAAAAATATTGGCCTCACGGTTTATCTGTTGGGAAGTCTGGGGATTCCTATCTGAAGAGTAATCAATATAATATGTGCCAGGAAACAACAGCTGGGGATATAATCTATATCTATGGATATAATCCTTAGATTTTATGAATGGTCGTTCCAAGTGGTGATTTCTCTACCATTGTTAATAGATTTAATCGTATCACTGCAAGGAAAGCTAAAGGGCTCTCGACAGGTTGGCCCAAATCAACACATATGCATGCATTATTTGACACAGATATGTTGAGACTATACATATTGTACACCAAAATGATGATATTTAATGTTTCTATCAGATTAGCATATGTGTTAATTTGAACCAACCTGTCGAGAGCCTATAATAGCGCTCTAAGAATATGTATAGTAAGAACCTCTGTCTTAACCCTTTTTAAATGAACACTTCAACCGACCATAGATTACAATAGTTATCGATAACAATGTACATCCAAGCCCAGTTGTAGTGATCTGAGTAGCTGGTGAGAGAGGACGCACTAGGCATATTGGCAAGATCAAATTCAAACCAGTTCTCTACGTAAGACCTAACAAGAACCACTAGCTCAGGGGGTGTTGACAGACTCAACGACACTATGCAAAAAGGCAACGAAAAATGGAAGAAATCTAAGACCCGAACACGCGAGGTAAAAGCTCAACTGCATGTTGTATGGGAAGTGAAAGGGAAGTGAGAAAGATTTAGTTTCAGTCCCCATCCTCCCCCCCCCGGCTCCTCTACATGTTTCACTTGAAATACTGAAATATAATCTTGACAAGAAAATGTGAGTTTCAGTTATCACCCCCCCCCTCCTAACACCCACGCAGAGCTTCCAAAATGAGCAAAATATCATTGAAATCAGTTCTCCATTGTATCACCCTACACACCCCGAGCCTGTCAAAAGGTTTCGTTAGTAGCTCATGGAGTCTAATGGCAAAGTATCAGTATCTACATGTTGGTGTTGCTCACTCAGAGTGGGAACACCCCAATACCCCCTCTTTTTAGTGAACAAACTTTTGAATAGGAAGCTGTTATACTGACAACCATGTGGCATATAATGTAATATGATTTGTCACTGTATATAATATCATATTCTGTTCCATGTCAAAAATCTCTTGCATATTAATTGTGGAGCTTAAACAATTGGATCATTTTAGGAGAGATAGAACAATAGATAGAAATTCCCATGTGATAAATCTATACAATCTAGAAGCATTGATTCAATTCTGGGGGGAGCCTTCCTCAAAGGCCTCCACACCAGCTCTTAGGGAGTGGTCACTTTTTTAACAGGGGGGGGGGCGGTGGCTGTGGGGGGGGGGGGGACCAAAACATCTAGGACCCCTAGAAGGAGGTGGGGGAACCAAAATATTTGGACCCCTCTTGAGGGGGGGGGGAATAAAAAAATTGCACCCCTTTTTAACGAAAAAGCCTGCGTGTTACTATAACTCAAAGGGGTCGGTCACGCTTAATTTCAACCTGCTTGAGGGGGGGGGGGCAAAAAAATGTCAACCCCTCTTGTTGTTAACAAATGACCACTCCCTTCCCTTATCTATATGGAGACATAAGAGGACGGTATGTGCTTGATGAGGCCTCCAGGCCCCCCCCCTCTGTCTCTATTGGCCCCCGGGCACCTGCTGCACCGTGCTATTACTGCAAGTGAGGCTTTTTTAGGGTTTGCCAGCCGCGCTAGCGGGCCGGGAGCAAAGCGACCGTAGCGCCGCCTTTAGGCGGCGCCAGCAAACCCTATTAATGTTTTCGGTTTGCCTGGGCCCCGCATGGGGCACCTGTGACGTCACAGGGCAGATTATGACAATGAAAATAATGAAAATAATATTGTGGGTGTCAGACCAAAAGATAATTGTAGGCCTATAGGTAGGCCTACGACGTTCAGGATGTAGAAGTGCGAGTCTGGGCCTTTAGGTCCATGATTGACAGGTCTACTCTAGTAATCATTTGCCAGGCTAGCACAAGGCAAGATTCACGTCAAAAGACCGCTTGTGATATGCCTAATGAAAACTCTTCCTGACCCCATAACGGATTACGGTACCGGTAACAAATGGCACAGTTGGTTGTTGAAATGTAACACAAAACTTGCTCGGAATACTAGACACAATCCTGGGAACATAACACCTCGGACAAATGGGTCCCGGTCAGAAGTTCGCCAAGCTCCCTTGGTAACATTGCTATAGCAACAAGCACAGTAGCGTCACGTCATGAACGCTGCGCCAGCAGTCCCAGTGATTCCCGCGCTCCCCAGGGAAGCAGTGTGTGCGTTGGCGGGAGGGGGGGGGGGTATAATGGGTCAAAATTCAGGGTGATGTACGCACATGGTATCCATAAATGTGAGAGTGCCCCCCCCCCTGGTCCCCAGCCCTTTCAACTATAGTATAGGCCTACTGCTAGTGTTTTTCTAAAAGGCGGCATCATTTTCACCTGCCCCCCCCCCCCCACCTGATCTGTCTCCGTGCTGTGTTTCTCTCCGTTCCCTACAACAGACAGCATACTGCCGACCAACTACGTTGCACCCCCCCCCCCACCCCACCGTGTAGGCCTAGGCCCTAACTAATAAATGAAGACTCATTTAACATGCAAGGCGTCACTACCTGGGGAGAGGGAGGGGGCGGGTGACAAATTTCACCTGTTTTTGACCATTCAAAAAAAACATGGTATATGGCGAGGGGGGGGTGGTTCGACACATAGGCCTACCACAGGCTATAGGCCTAGGTCACTGAGGCTTGAGCACAAAATGTGGCCTTTATTATTTAGCATAATCTACAATTTGATCAAGTTATTTTGAAATATGTACCGGTAAATCAATGTAATGGGTGTGGACCACTAAATTCGACATGGCGACATGGGCCTTTTTTGGCCTAGTGACATGCGACATGAAGAATATAAGAGATAACGACATGTGACATGGCATTTTCTTAAAATCGACATGGTGACATGGTCATTTCTTAAAATCGACATGGCGACATGGCCATTTCTTAAAATCGATAGGGAAAATTGGGACCCCCCATTCAGACCCCCAATGTAGCTATTCAAAAGTTTAGATAGGCCCTATAAAGATGTGTTTGCATATCAATCATTCATGAAGATATAAGATACAAATCACGTCAGGACATTGTGTCGCGACGTGGCGGATGCAAGAAAAATGTGGCTTTGACCACAGTCGGGTTTGCAAGCAAACCCGACCGTGGTCAAAGCCACATTTTTCTTGTTATCATTGTCCTCTCCAGGATGAAACATCTGGTTCAGCCTTCTAATTGTGATTAAAACCCTCATGGCGTCCCTTGGTGTCTCAGGGCAAGGGTGTTTGAAGCAACTTGAATTTGGAGGCAGAGGGCACAACCAGATTGATTTAGGAAAGGGAAGGACAAAGTGTGAAATTCAATGGTGCATGAATGGGAGCATCGCTAATTTATGAAGCATTGCAAGCACTCTGGACGAACTTTGAAAATTAAAACCTGTTTTGGTCCTATAATCAATTCCATTTAAAAGGCATTTTGAGGTTAAATGAGCAAATGAATCACATAATGGTATCCAAATTCTTAAGCTTCATGTTTTTATGGTGTGTTTTTGTCTGAGGGGAATGTCTAAGATTGAGGTGTTTGGTACGGTCCCCTCTGCTCCCCCTGTCCCGATACCCCCACAACCACAGGGTTCTTATTATTTTGAATTCCACACAAAAACTGGGTCTATTTTTACAATATTTTCACTGAGCACTTGGCAAAGTGGTTGCCCTTAGTCACTGACTCAGACTCAGTGATTTGCTATAATGTTGCTATTTTGTCTGATAATTAGGAATCACATAATATCCATAGTATTTCTTGAAAATACAAATGTATACACAGATCCAATTATTAATTCATGATCGACTGGACTATTCTGTACTACTACAGTACTTAACACATAGACATTAAGACTAGCTATAGCGGTTCCCCACTGTTAAATATTCTGGAAAGGCATCAGTGTTAGGGGTGGCTAGGGACTGGGCTATTCGGGATATAAGAGGTGGGTAGCCACTAAAGCTGTCCATGCTAGACTGGACTGAGGCCGTGTCCCTCTGCAGGCCAGCAGGCACCCAGTTTATATGGGGGCGTTCGGAAATATAGTACTTGGTGAATGATAGAGAACCTTGGTTGAATGGAACTTATGATAATCTGGCTGAATGTGTACAGTGTAGACTACACCCTAGTGTATATTGTTTCTGCACTGGTGCGACACAAATGCCACACGGATATGTGGATCCAGAATGATTTTTGGAAAAATAAAACGGTCAAATCACAATGGAGATATAAATATATTCAAGATGAATATTGAGGTGATTTGGAACCTTTCAGGAACTCTAGGTTATGAAGCCAGTCTATCATTAAGCATTACACATAAGACATGTACTGTTAACCAATCTTAAGAAATCGCTCGATCAATCTCATTGGCAGAAGTTGAAAAGCGTCCTTGAACTTCAATCAATACCCCTTCAATTGGGTGACGTCTTCATAAAGAGGTAAATTCATAGTCACCCACACTGTCTGTGGCAACTGTTCCCTCTTGTAAGCAAGCATTATACTATGTATATCCTGGTACATCGCATGAACCAGGGAACTGTAAAACTCACTTTCCGAATGCCCTATCTTACTACTGGTTGGCACCTCGTGCGCATGCGCGATAAGGGCCGGAAGTGGCCGTGGAGCGCCCCCGTGGCCGTCCCGGACACTAAACCACCCCCTGACCCCGGAAACAGGGTGCACGTGACCCAGGACCAAGTGATCAGACAGTCTGCGTGCGCAGCCCCTCTGAGGACTTCCGGGTCTGTGGTAAGGAACGCTGGTCAGGAGGAGGTGGGGGTGGGGGGGGGGGGGAGGGGCAGAGTGTAGAGTGGATAAGTGTTACGCAATAATATAGTCTTGGTAATCAACAATGGCGGAAGCCTCTTCATCATGTTGAACTTTTCACCCCATGACACGGATATTCGAGCAGTATGAGGGGTTTAAACCCCAATCACCTCCCCACCCACCCCCAATATAGAGTAATTTCTAATAATACACACTGTTAAAAGTTAATGTAGCCGAGCAGTAGAATCGACTGTACTACGGTATTAGTGCAATTGGACAGTAGAATATATTAGAGTTTACAGTGTGAAAGGGCGTATTTTTGTTTTACTATTTACAGTGCATTCACCTTAGCATTCTCTTCTCACTCGCCTGGCGAGCGAGAGGTCGGGATACGAGAGATAGAACATCAATGGGACTTAATTTGAGAGGTCGAAAAGCGAACGTCAATGATTTATTTACCACAGGAGAGGGTCGTTTCATCTCTAACTGCCTTCTACGAACTAGCATTTCCATATACTACTACGGGTCTCTACTCCCCCATACAATAATGCATTTTCCTATACTACTGACAGTGTTCCTACTCCGTGGTACAATCTAGTGTTCCCTCAAAGATTCGTGCTGCTGTATGCTAATATCCCCCGAGCAATGATGATACCGCCTCATAAAGGGGAGGTCATAAAATGTCAGAGAACAGCCACTCCTATCCAATTCGGGACATGCCAAAAAAAAAGAGGTTTGTTTCAGGTTACCAAATAAAACAGGGCCAACCCTACCTTTTCTTTATGCAATTTGGAAGGAATTTTCGTATTTTTACAACTATTTGGTCAATTATAGGGTATTTGGATAGGCTGGCTAGTACATTCATGTAAAAAAAAAAAATTAAAAAGTTACATGAAACAGATTTTTCTTGGCCTCAGTGCTGGAGCATCACCATCCCTGGATATCTCAAGCCCCTGACTACTTCCATAGTGTATAAACCCCTCCAGTAGGCTATCAATCACCCCGGTCTGAAAGCAAGGAAATGCACTACATCTTGGCCTGACCACTAGGATGTTCCCTCACTCTCAGAATTCTCCACTCTAGCTTTTACCTCGCGGTGCTGTAATCTAGCAGTATACAACACACTGAGCTTTCTTTTATAGAAGCAGGGAAAATGACCCTGGTTCTGGTTTCCCAGGTTTTAGTAGCAGTATTAAGGAATAAACTGTCTATGGGATACACTCAAGGAATAGCACACTGTAAATAGTTAGTGTAGGTATACAGTACAATAAACTGTAGATCTTCAGTAGAATCTACAGTTAATGTTGGGAAGGTAGTCAATTAATTGCTGCTATTTTTCCAGTACCCTAACATAAAACATACACCCTAGCCCGCGACTGCATTTCCAAAATGTCATAATGCTAAAACATACGGGCATGATTAATTGCCTTAGCAAACCAGTCTGATAAACCAATCTGCATTGACGATGCACGCTACGCAATGTTAATTAGATCACTTAATGGCTGATATTCTAGATGTGAACACACACTGACAAGCCCTGAACCCAATTGTCACTTTTTCTATTCCTCCCCCCCTTTTTCTTGCTGGTATTGCAGTAAGGTATCAGACCAATATTGTGTGTCAAAATGACAGCTTTAATGGAAACACTTAGTTATGTAGGCCGCACTGCCTCAACTTCCAATATGAGTGCAAAATTACTATATATATATGCGGTATAATGATAATAATTTCTTGTTCAGGACATATACTGGTCAACTATAGTTTTCCCTATGCCAGTTACCCCGGTACTACTTTTGGCTGTAATAGACATTTCCTTATGACTATAATCTCATGAGCCTACTCCTTCCTTTCCTTTGATCGTTCGTAATATAAAACCATCTGGAAATAGTCATTAGTCCTAAAGAGGGTGTAAGTCCCCCTTTGCCCTTCATGCCGCTCTCCGAAGTGGCTATTTCCCATGCCTATACCACCCCCTGCATAGTCCCCGGAATGGGCCGATGTCATGCAATGGCCCTGTATCATTATAGGTCTTTAAGCCACAGAATATGCTGCCTATACCACCATTTTACCCCATCTACTCATGCTTCTCCTACATAATAATACCCATACTAATGCAATATACTGCAGGGCAGACTACTCCTCATCAACTTTTACAATGGTTAATGGAGGGGTTCCCTGATGAGCAGAACATATCCAAGATGTGAAAATAAGCCAACTTCCAAAAATACCTTGGTGCCGGCTCTGCCTGAGGCCGGACATCATGATTAGGAAGGGCTTACACGACCCTCGTGGGGCGGGGAGTGGGTGTATTGATGGATGCCCCAACATTGGCCATTTACCCCGTTTACCAGCCCCACCTCTCACCGAGGAAACACTCTTTTCGGACTGCTTCGCTGCGAGCGGTGTGAAAACTCACAAGATAATGTGTGACAATATGGGAATGAAGCACTCTGTTATGGCCACCGTCCACTGGCCGAATAAGCTGATACGTTTCCTATATTACTTCGACCGTTTAGAGCCTAGTGGACGGTGGCCATTATATATTATATGGTTCTCCTATTGATCACTGTTGAGCCCATAGTTAATCAAACTATATGTTTGCTGGTACCTTCTTTATACATTGTATGCTTTCTGACATTTTCCTGAAATTTAATGATAATTACCAGAGCTTTGTACTACAGTAGGTTAAGGTTATTGTGGCCTCTTCATAACTATATCAACCAAAGTCAGAGAACAACTAATTAGGAAGCTGGCTTTCCACGGAAGCAATATAGGGGAAATGTCATGCTGATCTATTATTTCCCTATGTTGGAATCAAAATTAAACTTTCTGTGTGCTGTTTATGTAGTTCGTTACCACTGTAAGAAAGTAATTACTCTTTGCTCATCAGAACCATGGCGATGCATAGCAATTGTTTCATTGACCATAAAAATAACCTCCCTTCACCCTTTAAGGACGGCATGTCACTAAAAGATGATATTTGTCGTCATGATGCACCTATACAGCCTTGCTGAGTAACTCGCTGCAGCTGCATTGGTGCATCATGCCGACCTTTAGGGAGACTCATAGAGTCGGCACAATGCTTGAATGCAGCACCGGCGCTTTATTGCCAGGGCTACATTCATGTATTATGACAACCAAGGGCATGATTCATTAAAGCAGTAAGCGGTCCTTGAAGGGTTAAGTAGAAATCAGTATAAGGTGAGAGTATAGCCCCTCCCATCCACGGGACGTCAGTGTTAGAGTGCAGCCTTTCCCGGAGAGCTCCTCCAGCCTCTGACTACTTCCACAGTCTACAAACCCCTCCAGTAAGCTATCAATCACGGGGCAGCTCTCAGAAAAACTGACACCTGAGGGCAATAAAACACACTAGCCTGGCCTGGCCACCTGAGTCTCCCCTCGGTCCAATATCCTCCACTAGCCATACAGTATGGCTATCATCATACTCAAATACTATACAACTGTATAAGGCTATTTTCCCATAGTAGTCTAGAAATTCTTACTTACTCTTAGTTTAGCGGGGGGGGGGGGTATACATTTCTGACATTTAAGAACACAATTATGTGGAACTGCAATTGCAAACCTGACATTTATCATACATGAACTTCATTAACTGGTAATGATAGAATTTAAGAGAAATAGGAAAATGATATGTTGAATATACAAACTTAACTTCCAGATTGCTTCCCAAAAATCAATGGAACGATACATCCCAAGCGTCAGTCTGGGCAAATGTATGTTTGTGATTTAACAAATGGAAGCTCTTCATGAGCTGCACCCATGTATGGCAATATAAAAATATTTCATATTCACCTCCCACATATTTGGTAAGAACGGTTCACATATTATTGGCACAAAGAAATGCTAGGTTTTCATTGGACAGCACATCTATTGCATATGATCCTTAAGGATCCGCAAGGATCTGCCCTACAGTATAATATTGACCTTGTCCTCTGTACTATGTCATCATCCTCAATCCTGGTAGCAACACATCAAAGAATAATCTGTCTCTCTTTGCTCTCCTCATCGCCATGGCAACCAGTCTTGTGGGATGGTGGAACAGCAACATTTGTCACTTTTGGCCGGTCTTGTTTCCATAGTAACCGGAAGCCGCAGCTTGGAAAATAACTTGCAAGGTGACTCGTGAGGTATTGCAATAGACGGCTTAGGTCGCCGGACAAAGGCTAGAGACTGGGCAGACGCAATACTAGTATTAAAAGGGAAATAAACTTAGCTGGCCTAGCTATGTTTTCCCCTTTATTTTCAAGGGATAAAATGTGCAATTTGTCACAGGTAACATTGATTTCAGAGATTTGGTTTGATTTGGATTTGAATGAAACCAAAGTCTATAAATACTAAATTATATTGGCTCATATATAAGCATATTTAAAGCACTGAATCTGGCCTTGATCAAGTACTGGTCTACTATAGGCTGCATACAGGGTTTGCATACCACTAAGATAAATAAGTGTACAGGCCAGTACACAGGCCAATGCGGTATACACATGTAATTTCCTTATATTGGTTTCAATGCATGGCTTTCAATGGATTGCTGCTTTCCATACAATACCTACACTCAACATCATAACAACAATATTATGTACATAAAAGGATAACGTGGATGAGATGGATCATGTGGCCTTTGCCAATATCACCAAGCGTACAAGTTGTTATGCATAATTAAGCCACAACATTTTGTGCCATCAGATTACAATACTCCTCCCCGTCCCAACGGTCTGATTATATATACTGGGAGTGCCTAGTCGGGCCGGGTCCATACTTCCTGTATGCATGATCTTTTGTGTTTGAATATATCAGGATAGCAAACATCAGAACATCCAGACATGTGTAAATGCCTATAGAGACCAATCTAATAAAGTGATCTGCATTGAATGCCACCTGTAGACAATTTCTGCAAGCCACTTTATCGCAGATATTTTATTGTAAGCAGATAAAGGCTAGTGCTTCGTGTGATTGGATTCTTTATTTCAACCAAGTGCCCCGATTGTGTATCTGAACAATATCTCATGTTTATATTGCCTAGCGGAACAATCATCATCGGGCTGGGCCAGATACCAGTTTATAGGCATTTTGTGTTGTAGTACATCCTCTACAGAGAACAAAATGTAACCCTTTGAGGACGGCATAATGCCTTAATGCATAATGCCCTTGGTCCTCATGATGAATAAATGCAGCCCTGAAGAGTAACCCGCCAGGGCTGCACTCAAGCATCATGCCAACCCTATGGGGTTGATAAATGTCATTTTTTAGTGACATGCTGGCCTTAATTATAAGGGGCTAAACAAGCTTTTATTATTGTACCTCCCAACGAGTATGTAATGGAACAGAATATTATGACATTTTCTTGGCATCTAATGTATGTGTATCTCTATGACTTTTGAGAGTATAGCTGTGATCTTTTCTGTAAATGTTTTTCTTTAACTAACCTCGTTTTGGAAACTGCAAGGCGACTGTTCTTACCGAAAATACGGGATAGCTCTCCCAGGTGCGCGGACAAACATTAACAGTGCAATCTTAATCTTACATCTTTAAATGTCTTAATCTGAATCTTTAATCTTAAAATGCCTTAATCTAAGGCAGAAAGAAAAAAAACGAAAAAAAAAACGGGGGTTTACATGCTGGTTGACTAGCCTATCCTACAATGAACGTTTGTCGGCACACCTGGGAGAGCTATCCTGGGCATGTGTTCTTACCTGAGTTGAGAATACTGATGATGTCAATACATCTTATATTTATTGACATTCATTTGTTGCATACATTATCAACTTCCTAAATTTAATGCCCTGTTAAAAATTACCATGAACTGCCAATAACAAGTCTCTCGTGATATTAATCCTTGTGAATTCCATCACATAGACCTCTTGTAATATAAAAGCATCAGGAGGTAGCCATTACCACTTAGAGGGTGAGGATATCTATTTGCCCTCCATCATGGCTCTGTGGAGTAGCTCTTTGCCAAGGCCAGACTATTCCCAAGGAATACAAGAAATGGCAGGGTGTCATGAAATGGCCCTTTACCATGCTAATGTCTTTATGACAAAGACATTCCAATGTACCCTGATAAATTTATTATTAATCCTAGTTTATCTAGGTCTCGGAGGTACAACAACAACAGCAACATTGTGATATACTTTGCATCAGAGTTTCTCAAATAAATTGTAGTTATTTTTAGAATAAACTAATTATTTCAGATATGATAATATATAAATGTGGGCCCTACCTACAAAAATATCTTGGTTGTAACTGTGTCTCAGGTCCAACCTCATTATTAAGGAACGTCTCACTTGACCCTATTATCATAACATGAATGTCACAGTCCATGGGAAAAACAGCCTTATGCAAGTGGTACATTAGGCTGGTTTTCCCATGAACAGTATTATTTCCAACTAGGGTCTGCAGTCACCTAATGATCTACTTAGAGATGGTACTCGTTGAATGGGTGTCTCGTAAAGTGTCTATTTTTAACCCTGACATTGTGTTTCCCTGCAGCTGATTTCTTTTCTCATTTCCTTATTCACAACAGACCGGCCAGTAACAGCAGCCTTGCATCACACTTCTGTTAGGAAAGCTATAAATTCCTGGCTGCCAATTTGCTCAATCGCAAATGTAACATGTAAGCCATGACAAGCGGATTTATTTACTGAAATATAAAAAGAAGGGAATACTTTCCTCTCTATATCAATTTCCTAGTATGATTAAATCCATCACTTTGGGTAATTAAATTAGAAGCAATTGAGGTCAAGGCTGCTGTCAACAGTATCTATGTATAGTTGTATATACTGATTGCATAGGAATAAATGGGCCATGGCAATTTCATCTAGTTGGGAAATTGAATTACTATATATCGTCACCTCAGTGGAGAAAGGTCGTAGGTGAAAATCTCTTTTTTTCAGATATTTCCATTTTTAGAAACATAGGTCTATTTGGAATGCTCTCAGACATGAACTATTGAAGGTATGGCACTTGAACTTCATCTTCAAAGTGGTTTCATACCCCAAGATCATATCTAGCAAAATGACATATTATAATAATCATATTAAATAGTATCTATGGTCACATGATGAAGACAAAGCAGTTACGACCTTTCTCCACTGAGTTCAAAACATTTTGAGTTACGACCTTTCTCCACTGAGGTGACGATATGTCATGAGGAAAAACTTCTCGCTATGCTTAATTGCAATTGGAGGCCAATCTGATAAAGTGGCCTAGAATGAATGTTACTCTTGCACAATACAAGCCGAGTTGCTTCATTTCAAATATTCAATGTGTGTTTGTAGCCACTTGTCATTGTCTTTTTATAATTAGTAGCTTTGTTTGTACCAAGTATAGCCATGGTTATTCAAACAAAGTCTTGTGTTTGTATTGCACACCAACATGGTTGTGGAATGTGACTACGAGCAACAAGAGGGTCATCTTTCATAGCTACAAATCATCTAGACTACAGTGCTTGGTTCACTTGATCCAATATTTATCTGACAGAACAGACAATAGAATTGCATTTTATAGATTCAATGCGGCATATACAATGTGTAATTGAACAACAGACGTAATCATGCCCTGTTAATTCCACCGCTTGGGTATGTTGATGTATACAACCATTAATATATAAACATTGGCACAAAAGAGGGTGTAAGTCTCTCTTTGTCCTTCATAGCACTGCTCTGGCCAGCAATGAGTGGGTGTCATGCAATCCTCTATACCATCATTAAATCCCTGAGATACAGAATAGCTTTCCTGTTCCACCATTGTATGCTATAGGCCTGGTTCATCGATGTGGAGTAAACAGTGGTTTACCCTTAATTTTCCAGAAAGTGCATGAATGCATTATGCCCTTTATTATCATGATACATGCATGCAGCCCTGGCGAATAACTGTACATTGTGAAAGTAAGATGACTTGTGAAAGTATTTTGACGATGACTCTGCCTCAGGCTGATGATTAGGAAGTTTTTAGAAAGTTTTTGCACGACCTTCTATGCCAGGAGCTAACACTGTCTCGATTTATCAGACTCCTATTTCCACCATCAGTTGGGAATGGGCCTGGACAAATTCCAATCTAAATATCTTTGAACTGATTTACTGCCAGTAATGTCAAAATGGTAGGCTAATTTGTTACAATAATTGATCATCGTGAAACCAGCATTGCATATATGCTTACCTATGAGGGTCTCCAGCCTCATTAACAATGTATTATATCAGGTTTCAATTAGTTTTATCAATAATTTATGCAATTGATGATACAACTTGCCATTAGATGTATGGCCATCTTATTATGAACCTAGATATTACCAAACATCTTTCCTTTGCTTGGCGAATAGTATGATGGCTTTGTACTTCAGATTATGGCTATTTTATGGCTAATAGTGCTTGTTGGGGAATACCAGGCTATTAAGGATCTCATGCATAAAGATGACAGTGATCTCTATGGCCATGCATTCATTTACCCTCAACTGCCATGAGGAGCCCTATATTCAACATTAATGTCCTGTCTACAAAGAGGCAAGAGCAAGGCCAAAATCTGATCATCAGGGGTGGGGTGGGGTGAGGGGGGGAGACTAGATAATGCTCTCGGTATGAGAGATAATACTTCAAGAAATTATTTGTCCTTAATGTGCCTATTAGGAGGTTTCCAGTACACGTGTTTGTATAGAATAGTGCTCTTGGATGTCAAGGCTGGTAGTACTACCGGTCATACACCAGCATTTTCCTATACTACTGAGCTCGAGCATAGAATTCCAGCTGATACTTGCCATGTTCTGCTCCCTACTCTTACACTATGTCAGTCGATGGCAGATACAGCATTATCTATGTTTAACAATAAACTAGGGAGAAGCCATACTCCATGGCCTACAAGTATGTTTTTTTTATCATTTGTAGGCATAAAGGATATGTGATAAATACAAAACCACATGCTACTGGCCTATATACTCCAGTTATTAAAGCAGGGCAATATAATACTTCACGACTGCTATGTATACCAACAGCGTGAAGTTTGGTCTATGTAGTCTCACATACATCAGGGTTATACCACCGGCCTATACTAATAACTTATTATATAACCAAAGAAATAATCTAAGTAAAGGGGATGAGATGGCATAAGGTGAGAGTATAGCCACTCCCATCCAAGGGAGGTCAGTGTTAGAGCGCAGCCATTCCCAGAGAGCTCCTCCAGCCTCTGACTACTTCCACAGTCTACAAACCCCTCCAGTAAGCTATCAATCACGGGGCAGCTCTCAGAGAGACTGACACCTATGGGCAATAAAACACACTAGCCTGGCCTGGCCACCTGAGTCTCCCCTAGGTCCAATATCCTCCACTAGCTATACAGTATGGCTATTATCATACCCCAATACTAAACAACTGTATGAGGATATTTTACCATAGTAGTCTAGAGATTCTTACTTACTCATAGTTGGGGGTGGGGGGTGTACATGTCTTACGCTTTCTAACATATGTGATCAATCCTCTATTGAAGTCGTGAGTTACTAGATTTGCCCTAACCATAAGAAAAACAACAAAGACAGAATTTGCGATAATGTAATTTAATATAATGCATACAATGGGAAAATCTCCATGAACTTTTAGATTAATTCCCCAAATAGTATTAAATAGTGTGCTAACTTCCCTGGGCAATCTGGCTAAATTTACACTCGTAGCATACAAAATAAAAGCTCTTATGCCGCACCCATGTATGGCAATATCACAATGTTTCATACATCTTGTTCGCACAAAAAATGCCGGGTGTACTCTGAGCAGTAGATCTATATGATCCGTAAGGATCTGCCCTACAGTATAATATTGACCTTGTCTTCTGAACTATGTCATCATCCCCAATCCCTGGTAGCAAGACATCAAAGAATAATCTGTCTCTCTTTGCTCTCCTCATCGCCATGGCAACCAGTCTTGGGGGATGGTTGAACAGCAACATTTGTCACTTTTGGCTGGCCTTGTTTCCATAGTAACTGGAAGCCGCAGCTTGGAAAATAACATGCAAGGTGACTTGTGAGGTATTGCAACAGACAGCTTAGGTCGCCGGACAAGGGCTAGAGACTGGGCAGGCGCAAATACTAGCATTGAAAGGGAAATACACTTCTATCCCTTTTTTCAAGGGATAGAACATGCTATTAGTGAGAGGCAACATTTATTTCAGGGGGTTCGATCTGATGATACGAAGCAAAACGAATGTCAATTGTTTTTCACCCATGAATATCAAATCATATTTGCTTGTATATATAAGCATCTTTAAGGCATTGAAATCTGGCCTTGATCAAGTGCTGGTCTGTAGGCAGCATGCAGGGGTTGCATTATACAAAATAGATAGATAAGTGTCCAGGCCATTACACATGCAAATGTGGTACATACATGTTATTTCCTTATGTTTAAAGCAATGCATTGCTGCTGTCCATATAGTACTTACACTCAACCTCATAACAATAATATTATGTACATAGTAGAGTAGCGTGGATGGTATGGATCATGTGGCCTTTGCCAATATCACCAAGCGTACAAGTCGTTATGCATAATTAAACTACAACATTTTGTGCCATCAGATTACAATACTCCTCCCCATCCTAATGGTCTGATTATATACTGTTAGTGCCTAGTCGGGCAGGGGCCATACATCCGGTATGCATGATCTAATTGTGTTTGGCTATATGAGGATAGCAAACATCAGAACATCCAGGCATGTGTAAATGCCTTTAGAGACCAATCTAATAAAGTGATCTGCATTGAATGCCACCTATAGACAATTTCTGCAAGCCACTTTATTGCAGATATTTAATTGTAAGTAGATAAAGACTAGTGCTTCGTGTAATTGGATTCTTTATTTCGACCTGGTGCAACGATTGGGTATCTGAACAATATCTCATGTTTATATTGCCTAGCGGAACAATCCTCATTGGGCTGGGCTGGACACCAGTTTATAGGCATTTTGTGTTGTAGAACATCCTCTACAGTGAACAGAATTTAACCCTTTAACGACGGCATAATGCCATAATGTATCATACCCTTGGTCGTCATGCATTCAAGTATCATGCCGCCCTCATGGGGTTGAGAGAGTTCTCAAGGGTCGGCATGATGCATCAATGTAGCAACGGCAAGTTACTTGACGTGGCTGCATTGGAGCACAATGCAGAGAAATGTCATCTTTTAGTGACGTATCACCTTTAAAGGATTGGGCAATCTTATATTATTGTACCTCCCAATGAGTGTGTTATTAATTGTAATATGACATATTCTTAATGGCACTTTATGTTTGAGTAGACCTATCTCTGTGACTCTGAGAGTATAGCTGTGATCTTTTCTATAAATGTTGTTCTTTAACTTACCTCATTTTAGGAACTGCATTGCGACTGTTCATGCCTGAGATGAGAATATTGATTATGTCAATACATCTACTGCTAATTGACATTCAATTTTTCTTCTCATTTTTTTTTTTGGGGGGGGGGACACACCAACAACCTCCTAAATTAAATGCTCTGTTTAAAATGACCATGAACTGCCAATAACCAGTTTCTTATAAGGTAAATAAGGCCATTACCACTCAGAGGGTGAGGATCTCTATTTGCCCTCCATAATGCCTCTGTGGAGTGGCTATTTGCCTCGCCCAGACTATTCCCAAGGGAGGCCAAAGATGGCAGGGTGTCATGAAATGGCCCTTTACCATGCTAATGTCTTTATGACAAAGACATTCCAATATACCCTAATATATTAATCCTAGCTTATCTCAGCTTTTTGAGGTACGACACAAGAACAAGATTGAGATATACTTTGCTTTAGAATTCCTCAAGTAATTTGTAGTTATTTTGAGATAAACTAATTATTTCAGATATGAAAGTATATAAGTGTACCTCCAAAAATATCTATGCCTGAGGTCCAGCATCATTATTAAGGAACTTCTCACATGACCTTGTTATCATGATCATGATCTACTCAGAGATGTTACTCGTTGAATAGGGGTCTCTCAAAGTGTCTATTTTTAACCCTTGCACTGTGTTCCCCGGCAGCTGATTTTTTTCTCATTTCCTAATTCACAGCAGACCTGCCACTAAAACAGTAACAGGAGCCTTCATGGCTCACTATTCTGTTGGGAAGGCTATAGATGCCTGGCTGCCAATTTTCTCAATTCAAAATGTAAGCCATGACAAGGGGCTTTATTTACTGAAATATAAATAAAAGGAAACTCTTCTCTTTCTTTATCAGTTTCCTGCATGGTATGATTAAATCCATCACTTTGGGTAATTAAATTGGAAGCAATTGAGGTCAAGGCTGCTCTCGACAGTATCTATGTATAGTCGTTAATACTGATTGTATAGGAATAAATGGGCCATGGCAATTTCATCCTGTTGGGGAATTAAATTACTATATATATCATGACGAAATACTTCTCGCTATGCTTAATTGCAATTGGAGACCAATCTGATAAAGTGGCCTGGAATGAATGTTACTCTTGCACAATACAAGCTGAATTGCTTCATTTCAAATAATCTATGTGGCTGTGGGTGTTTGTAGACCATTGCCATTCTTTTTTATAATTAGTTGCTTTGTTTGTAATGAGTATGGAGATGGTTATTCAAAAAAGTCTTGTGTTTATTTTACACACCAAGATAGGTGTGCGATGGGGCTCCCAGCAATAAGAGGTTCATCTTTCATAGCAACAAATCATCTAGACTACAGTGCATGGTTCACTTGATCGAAATGTATCTGACAGAGCAGACAATAGTATTGCATTTCATAGATTCAATGTGGCATGTGTAACGTACCATAACACAACAGGTACCATTTTGTTCTGTGAATCCCATCACTTGGGTAATTTGAAATGTAAAATCATTAGACATAGACATTGGCACGGAAGAGGGTGTAAGTCTGTCTTTGTCCTTCATAGCACTACTCTAGCCAGCAATGAGTGGGCATCATGCAATCTTCTATACCATCATTAAATCCCCCAGATACAGAATAGTTTCCCGTTCCACCATTGTATGCTATAGGCCTTGTTCATTGATGTGGAGTAAACAATGGTTTACCCTTAAATTGCAGGGAAGTGTATGAATGCATTATGTCTCTATTGGGAGGGAGCTAGCATTGCCAGATGTCCTGATACTTGCATTTTCCCCATTCCTAGCTCAACCTTTAACCTACAGTTTACACCTTTTGAGCTACTTCACTGCCAGTAATGTCAAAAATGCTGATGTGTTACAATAGTTGATCATTGTGAAACCAGCATTATAAGTTATGGTTACCTATGAGGGCCTCCCGCCTCATTAACAACGTATTATATCAGGTTTCAATTAGTTTTATCAATAATTTATGCAATTGATGATGCAACTTGCCAATAGATGTATGGCCATCTTA
This sequence comes from Harmothoe impar, assembly GCA_947462335.1. NCBI lineage: Eukaryota > Metazoa > Annelida > Polychaeta > Phyllodocida > Polynoidae > Harmothoe > Harmothoe impar. The sequence continues at coordinate 13,849,962 of OX381718.1, read as the reverse complement.
CCATGAACCTAGATATTGTCAGACACCTTTCCTATACCTGCAGAATAGTATGATGGTTTTGTACTTCAGATAAGGACTATTTTATGACTGAGAGTGCTTGTTGGGGACCACCAAGCTACTAAGGATCTCATGCATAAGGATGACAGTGATCTCTATGGCCAAGCATTCATTTCCCTAAACTACCATAAGGGGCTCTATATTTAACATTAATGTCCTGTCTACTAAGAGGCAAGAGCGAAGCCAAAATCTGATCATCTGGGGGGTGGGGGGCTAGATAATGCTCTTGGTATAAGAGAAAATACGTTCATGAATTATTCGTCTTCAATGTGCCATTAAGTGGCTTACAGTACACGTGTTTATAGAGAAAGGTACTCTTGGATATCAGGGCTGGTAGTACTGCTGTTTATACACCAACATTTTCCTATATTACTGAGCAATCCAAACATGTTAAACATATGGGAGCTCAGTATGCCATGTCCCCATGGATTATGGTGTGGCCATACTCCATGGCCTAGAATTATGTTTTTTATTCATTTTTAGGCAGTAGGGACATGTGATATATACAAAACCTCAAGCTGGTGGCCCATATTCTGATCATACTGCACGTGCACTCACCGAAGCTGGTTCCACTGCACAGAAAATCTAAATGCCCCGGCCCTTAGTCTGAAGTGGCTATCCAAGGTTGGTCATGGGGACATTGGTCAGGTATGACCAAGTGCTATTCAAGAATGACTGAGGTAAAACAACAGATGGCTAATGCCTTATTCAAAAGGACCTAGCCAAAAATGGAAAGACTAAGATGAATTGGTCCATATTGACCAACCTATATTAACTAACCTAGCTAGCTTGGTCGTATAGGGAGCCAAAAATGACCAACTTGGTTAGGCACTATAGTGACTGAGAGATTGGTAGTATAGGAAACCAAAGAATATCAGTGTGTAGGTCAGTGTTAGAGCGCAGCCTTTCCCGGAGAGCTCCCCCAGCCTCTGACTACTTCCACAGTCTGAAAACCCCTCCAGTAAGCTATCAATCACAGGGCAGAGAAACTGACACCTAAGGGCAATAAAACACACTAGCCTGGCCTGGCCACCTGAGTCTCCCCTTGATGCATGCTTCTCCACCAGTGCCTCAATGGCTGTATGGCATAATTAGTTAACTCTTATTCTAAACCTAATAGTATAGGATAGCATGAGATTTCCTATTGTGGCAGTCTATCCGCACATCCATGACCAATTACTATTGTGTACTGGTTGCCCAGCCTATTCAGTACCCTAATGCCCACCATCCACTGGGCTCTAATCAACCTAAGAAATGTATGGGTTTAGTCGGTGAGGTTTCCCAGTGGAGGGTGGCCATTACCAGTACAGTATTTGAGGGTGGATATGGAATGTAACAGCCTCAAAACAGGCACCTTGACCCTTTATGAGTATACATTATTATACATAGACATTAGACAGTCATATCAGTAAGTTCAGCATCAGTGAGAGACATTGGTTAATCATTAGATATTCATGTACTGGCCTGAGTTGAGAATATGAATAATGTTACAATGAGTAGCATTGTACATTTCTAGTGCTATTTAGCCGGTAGATCTCTTGACTATGATCAATAGCTATGTGCATAAGTATGGGTGATATAGCATGATATTGGCTTTAGTCTTGAAATCCATGGGGCTTGCATAAAGTCAAATAGTAGTCCATCCTTCTTTGGTCTCTTGATCTCCATGGTAACCACTCCTATGGCATGACGAGTCACGCACCTGTGTGACTTCCGTTCAGCCTCATTCCCAAGGTGACCAGAACCGGATGTTTCAAATGTCACGTGACTTGTCAGGCGCCCACGACTGGCGTGTTTAGGCCACAAGGGACAGGGCATGCGCCGAAAGGACTCTATAGGGGTTTCTCTCTGTTCTAGAAAGTATGCTATAGATCTAGTTTTATCTATCATTATTTTCATACCTGCCTATATAGGTATATTTATTGTGTGAGGTTACTTATTATGGTATTTCCCATTCAGTGTCTTTCCATCTCCCTGCAGACCTACCCATTTCGTTAAGATAGATATAACCGATTGCAGACGCCTGTTGATAATGGAAGTCAATTTACCTTTTCTTATGAGTAAAAGGAAATCAATATCTTGCTGCTAGTCCCCTCCAACCCCAAAATAAATACAATACATGTGACATAGTTAGAGGGACAATCGTGAGTGGGGTTATTTCCCTCTGTTTACTAATTTCCTAGCGTACCTTGACAGTATTTATTAATCAGAATCTTATTTCATGGTGAATACGACACTCCCATTGACTTAATCATGGAAGGCCGTATTTAACACCCCCTGTGAAAAAACCCTCGCCTGTATTTCATAGCCTCTCAAATCATGAAAATTGTAAATAAGATCAATTCAGTGCAATTCGATGGATACTGTTAATAATGACATGAACTTAACACAAAGGAGCACTCGTAGAGCTTCCCACTGAGGATAATTACCCTCAGTGAGTAACTCTACCCGTGCACCTTTGTCTATATATTCCCCACACAATAAATGTACCTGTCGCTTACACCTTGGTTTAAAGACGATAGCCAAAGATCGGATGTAGGACTACATCTTCTGAATATCATTCAGTCCCCATCGAATTACCATAATTCATCTCTAAAACAAACGGCCAGGCATGTCTATATGCCTTTGAAGACCAAACCAATAAAGTATTAAAAGTCATTCCTAGACAATACAGGCCAGATACCTTCATTGGCGGTATTCTATTCACAAGAGGGGAATGCTTGGTATAATTAATATATCAATTTGGTGAGAATATGGCGATGGAGTATCTCCAGGACCAATAGGTCATCTTTATATTGCACATAGAGACAGTTTTGTGTAGAAAGGTTAGAGGGTCAGGGCCCATAACTATAAATCAGTTAGGCTGTACGGCATTGTTCACATGACACCACTTAAATGTGGCAGATCAATCAATATAATGGTACACCTCCCAATGTGCGTGCTTACCTTTTAGATAAATCTCATAGGAATAACTTTTTTATCTTGGATTAGATGCCCACAAACTGCCAATTCGAGTTTCATAATGGGATTAATCCAGTGAATTCCAATCACTCAGATTTTTGGTAATCTAAAACTATCTGGAATTAGCAAAATTTAGCATTGATAATGAGTATGATGGTTTCATACTTACCATTTGTCAGGTGAATGCCCACATTATTCAAATTTCCAGTCTTAAATAGCCCAATATGTTTGCTGTGAGGTGCCTTTTAGTGAGGTGTACTACATTCTTTCTCAGATGTAAACCATGATATAAATATAACCAATGCTGCAGAAATTCGTGTTGATCCTGGTTACGCCTCAGGCCCAATATCATGATTAGAATCTCTCTACACAATGTCCAGGGTGTGGGACTAGTGGGTAGGCCGACTGCAGATGGTTATTATCATCTGTATTTACCCATTTACCCTATTCCCAGCTGCACCTCCTACCGAGGGCCCATCCCATTTGGAATCCTTAATTGCCAGCTGTGTCAACCTGTGTCAACCAATAGAAAGATGATGTGTGGTGTTATGACCATGACACTTCAGGAATGTATTTCAGATTATGTTGTGCCTTGTAGACTGTCATCACTATAGCCCCTCTTCAGTGGACTAATGTGAAATAATGCTATGGATCTACACAGGAAATCTGAATGCCCCGACCGTTAGTCTGAAGTGACTAACCTGGGATATTGGTCAGGCATGACCAACTGCTATTAAAAAAGAGGCCCTTAAAAAAGAGGCTATTAGAAAAGAGGCCCTTAGTGCAGGGTGCACTAAGGTCCCTTTTCCTTGTACATGTCACAATTATGACGAATGCCTTGCTCAAAAGGGCTTAATCAAAAACTCATTGAAATGGACTAAGGAGAGTTGATCAGTACTGACTAACCTGACAATATTGACTAAACTAGTTTTGTCATATAGGGAGCCAACACATGACGAACTTGCTTAGGCACTGTAGTATAGAGATTGGTCGTATAGGGAGCCAAAGGGTATCAATGTAGCTAGGAAGTACATTATTAAAAAATGTACATGCCCAGGATACCTTTATGGGTGGGAAGGTACTATGTATATAAATCACTGCTTGTATAGTATATTTGGCATGAATATATGGAGTCTATATGGTGCATCTGGAAGCCTGCCGACAGAAATTACTTCCCCCCATTGATGCTGTTTGCATTAGTCTGCTGCTATGCGGGGTGCTTGAATACAGTAATATGTCGTAAAATCACCAAACTCTATGTTATACACACTATATTAGCATCAATGATGAATCACGCAGTGCTTTCCCTGCAATTGCCCCTACCGATAGATGTATGGCCCATTTTATCATTAACCTAGATGTTGTCTGACACCTTGCCTATGATTGCCAAATAGTATGGGGCCCTGTACATCAGCCTGTACAGCCCCTTTATGGCCACCACTGATAGTTGGGGAACACCAAGATACTCAGGACCTCATGAATAACGATGTCAGTCACCTCTAGATGGTCCTACATTCATTTACACTGAACTGTTTTAAGAGGCCCATTTTATGTTAATGTTCAGAGTTTTTGAGATGTAGTTGAGAGGTTTATACTGCAAGGGAAAAAGATATATGCACATTAAATATGCCTCTACAATAAACCTACACTGTAACAAGTTGGTTGCCATTTTGGAGGCGTAAGTAGATTCTGCTGTAGGTACACAGTAGAATTTAATGTAAATCTACAGTAGATTCTACTGTAAATCCATTGTACAGTAGATTCTATTATAGATCTTCAGTAAATTCTACTGTAAATGTATTCTACAGCAGATTCTACTGTTGATCTACAATAGATTCTACTGTGTACCTAAACCAACTATATACAGTGTAGGTACACGTTAAGTAGATTAAGTATGCCTCACCACTAAACCTATCTCTAGAGTCATTGCATCGGCCAACATGGGCAGATACTCGTACATATATATATATACAGTAGCTATCTTACCTATGATAAGTACAAATACCATCATCGAAATACATTTGTATATTCACAGTATTGTATTGTATTTTCAGTATTGCAATGTATACAATAATTCACACGCATTTCCTACATGACAATAATTGAGCAGGGAAGCTGTCGGGCCAGCTTTCTCGGCTTTGACCTTTCCAGTTGTGTACAACACATCTCATACTACCTACTCTGAATTGATGAAAGTAATAACAATTATTTTGAAATAATAATCTCCCTAGTTTTCTCTTGTTTCAGTAAGGATGCCCTTTAGCCAGCCTCATATACGTCGGTCTCTTTGAACAACAATGTGTAATGCAACCACAACCACAAACTAATAACTACAATTAACAGATATTATTGCCATATTTCAGCGCGGATGCTCCTTGGTCAGCCACATAACAAAAAAGATGACATTTCTTGGCACCATTGCAGCACTAGTGAGTAACTCGCCAGTGCTGCATTGGTGCATCATGATGACCCTTCGAGACTGTCTTAATCTCATACAGTCGGCATGATGCTTGAATACAGCACTGGCAAATTACTCGCAGCAGCTGCATTCATGCATCATGGCAACATAGGGCATGATGCATTAAAGCACTATGTAGCCCTTAAAGGGTTAAGCAACAGACCCTCATTAAACCTCAGAAATTTACAGTACTATAATCCATACTATTGTTGGTATATTTCAGCACGGGTGTCCTTTGGCCAGCGATATGATCTAGCTGTATAGCATGTTTAAGCAACAGAATCAGCTTCAACCAAACAAAGACTAACACTTTGTTATAACTCCTGTTCTTGTTGGTCTATTTCAGCGTGGGTGTCCTTTAGGGACATGATCTAATTGTATAGCCTGTTTAAGTTTAAAGAAACAGAACCTCATTATATATCAAAACACACATAAACACTATTATAATTCCTGTTATCATTGGTACAATACAGCGCGGGTGTGCTTTGGCCAGCAACATGATCTAATAGTAAAGCCTATTTAAGCAACAGAATCAGATTCAACCTAACAAAGACTACCACAATCATATGATGCCTATTCTTATTGGTTTGTTTCAGCGTGGGTGTCCTTTGGCCAGCCACATGATTTAATTTTAGCGACATCTGTTCATAAAGGGTTAGGCAACAGCGTCATAATTCACATCAAAAAGACTAACACATTGCTGCAATTGCTGTTCTTGTTGGTCTATTTCAGCGCGGGTGTCCTTTGGCCAGCGGCATGATCTAATTGTATATCCTGTTTAAGCCACAGAATCAGATTCAACCTATTAAACATAGACAACCACAATGCTATAACACCTGTTCTTGTTTCCTCTACTTCAGCGCGGGTGTCCTTTGGCCAGCTACATCTACTTCGGCCTGTTCGGTTGTGCTGCCTTCTGCATACTCTGCATGCTGTGTGTAATGATGGTACATCCTTACGTTCATTCGCTCAAGTTCAAAACTGCCACATGCGTCGCCTTGTCTAACAAGTGAGTACTTTTTATAATATTCATTAATCCTTTAAGGATGGTGTGATACCTTAATGCATCATGCCCTTAGTTGTTATGATGCATGAATGTAAGTCGCCAGTGCTGCATTCAAGCATCATGCAAACCCTATTGGGTTTATACACTGGCGTAGGGTCAGCATGATGCACTAAGGCAGCACCGGCGAGTAACTTGCCATTGCTGAATTGGTGCATCATGATGATAAATGTCATTTTTCAGCGACATGCCACACTTAAAGATTTAATATTCATTAATTCAAGTGGCATAACATTGGGGAGGTCCTGGGCCACTCTAAGGGTCTAGAGGATGTTTAATTGCCATTACCAGCAAAAGAGCAAAGGTTATGCATGTTGTTGCCTCTGAAGTACCCTTTAAATTTCTTTTTAATTGATTTCAGCGGTCAAATTGCAGCTTTAGACAATAATGGCACATGTTTAACCCTATAAGGATGGCATGTCGCTAAAAGTCAACATTTCTTGTCATGATGCACTAATACAGCGCCTGTGAGTAACGCGGGAGTGTAACAATTAACCCCATAAAGTCAGCATGATGCTTGAATGCAGCACTAGCTAGTTACTCACCAGGCCTGCATTCATGCATCATGACGACCAAGGGAATGATGCATTAATGCATCATGCAGCCCTTAATGGGTTAAGATAACATAGTTCTTGGGATTCACATCATTGAGATTATTAGATAGGTCTTAGGGTCTCGTTAGTAGTAATCGTCCTTCACGATCATTAGTTGGGTGTTTCAAATAGGATAATATTGTTTTGATACTAACAGCCAGTTGAGTTATTAATCACTAGTCTCATGTAGTAGCTAATTTAAAATTTAGAATCACGGAGTTTAGAATGCAGGGTATTTAGAGAAACAAAGCCAAGTTCAGAATTATTCACTCATATTTTGCTGAATAATGCCATGCATAATTGGGAAATGCTGGTATCTGCGCAATTGTTATACTATTCAAATCGGTACTATAAGCCCACTATGTTGTAGTTTTCAGTGTAGTGATGGTGCATTAGGCTTTATAGATTCTTTGAAGCTGCGCGTAGGGACGCAGAAGAAATGCATCAATAAATCTATTCTTAATTATCTCATAAATCCGGCACAGCGGATGCGACATGGCAGAAAAGCAATATGCTGTTGGCAAGCAGTCGATTTTAATCCTAATTTATTGAAGGTACTTTCAATAATATTTTTAATTGTGAAGCTTTAGAAGAATGGAATCTATGAACATAGAACTGTAACCAATACTATGGTAATACATTGGAGATTGAGCAATAGTTTTAAAAGCCTTACATATAGTCTCTTATGGCCACCGTCCACAGAGCATGAATCGGCCGTATATCAAGAAAATTGCCATACATTCCCTATGTAAATTGTGTATAGAATGGCCGTATACGGCCGATTTATGCTCTCTGGACGGTGACCCTTACGATTGTTAACAAGATAATATAGCAAAGAATCTAGGCCAATAATTATGCGAACCTCTACTTTCTATTTAGACACTGCACACTTAATTAATTAGCCATTAGCTACAGAATAATCCCTATTTGATTAACATTATCTAGAGCTAAGGATTCTGTCCCTTAATGGCACTAAATGTCAGGTACTCGTGAAAATCCTGTTTCATAAAGCTTTCTTTTCTGCACATGAGAATCAGAAGCAGAGTCCATTTTAATAACTATCACTACTGAGCAGTCTACCAAAAACATTTATAGGGTTCCTGTTAGTCAATATAAGACTACATCATTAGGATTGCTGGAAGAAAAATTCCCTTTGAATATGCCAAAGTCCCATACACGATAAACCTCGATTAGGTCATATTTTCCATGAATGTTTAGCCAAATGGTTAAGACCTAGCATTTGGTATACCAGTCTAACTATGTGTCTACAAGGTGTTGGTTCATTTCTATTAGAGTGCTAGTTATAATCGCATCCACGACTGTGTAATTCCTATTACCCACAGCTATAGCCTCATATTGTATCTTTAAATAAAACTAATAGAATGGCTGAATTATAACTGATTTTTTTTCTCATATTTCTTCTTCTAATGAGAGAACCATGGGGAAGGTTTAATACCACCAACAGCTATTTCCTTCCTGCACAATTAGCCCCAAGCTGGGAGTGCTCCAGCAGGTGACTTTTTATCTAATTAGATTCATAATTAGAATTTAAGGTGGCCACTGGAGAGAACCTGCGACCTTTGCACAAACAAAGATCACTTAGTGTCAGAGAACCTCCGCTGTGCCCAAAATAGCTTCCCCGGTGGCTTGAGTTTTAGGATCCTGCCTATATAAGTAGGCTATGGGCTATTCTCCTATTGCTACTGAGAAATCATGATCAATGAAACTCATTAGATCCTTAGTGTTAAAGGGGCTGATACAGTGGGTCTTGGGTTAAATGCTAATTTTCATGCGGCCTGTAGGTAGCATATGGGCTATTCCCCTCCCGCTCCTGAGTTAACATGATAAGGCCAACGGCCAAAAAAGAACATTTGTTTCAGGTCACCCGACCGAGCCTATTAAAACAGGACCGACCCTACGGTTTCTTATGCAATTTTATGCATGATTAATATTTTTACACTATTTTTAATCAATTAAAAGAAGAAAAATCCAACCTATAGAAACTAGACTTTCTTTCCATGTTACCTGAAACATACCTTTTATTTTGAAAATGTGGCCTAATGTAACTCATTAGATCCTTAGTGTTAAAAGGGCTGATACAGTGGGTCACAGGGTCAATGCTCCCTTTCCTACAGCCTACAGTTCCGGCAGTCTCAGTGGGCTCTAACCACTAGTAGGCTGAGTCTAACGACCTTAGGCCAATGTTTTTGTCTCTGACTGGGTGCCATCTCTGACCAGGTGCCGTCTCTGACCGGGTGCCGTCTCTGACCGGACATCACTTTGGGAGTTTAGTTACCTTCTACCAACAGCAGGAGGCTACTTATAGTTACATAACAACTGCCATAACGTTTTTACAAATCCTTATATATGTGAGTATAGGTTAACAATTAAAAAACACTTTACTCTGACACAAGGTCAGAGACGGCACCCGGTCAGAGACGGCACCCGGTCAGAGACGGCACCCGGTCAGAGACGGCACCCGGTCAGAGACGGCACCCGATCAGAGACAAAAACATTGGCCCAAGGTCGTGAGACACAGCCAGTATGGTGATTGTAAATAGTGAACCCAAAGTATGTGCTTATATGCTCTAAACCAACAGTAGATTCTACTGCTCATGTATACTAATACTGTGCTAGATACCAATGAAACTACAGTAGGTTCTAACGCCCAGCTATATTTACTTATTACAGTCAGGTAAAAAGATACCAAGTACAAATGGAATTAAAGGTCCACTCTCATCACATATGTTCCACCCCTTAGTCGACTAGAACTAGATGAATGACCTGTACGTTCTTGGTGACGATGCAGCTTTAAGTATTCCTCCTGTATTACCATAAAACCTTGCGTAGAAGCCGCTGCTAGTACGTGAGTCAAATCGCCAGTGCGGCTTATAGGATCGGCACACAGTGTGGCTGCAGCTTATATGCGAGTATTTAGATGTATAGTACAGTACTAAACGAGTTCTATGTGAGATTTTTTTTATGGTAAAGCTTCAATATCACACTTAACCCATTAGTAGAATATATAGAAGGCCTACTAAAATAAAGACCTGTATTTTATACACCTTGCGAGAATGCCGCTTTAAGACTGTGGTATATATACCACAGTCTTAAAGCGGCATTCTCGCAAGGTGTATAATATTGGATTAGTTATATCTATAAAGTGCATGTTTGAGATTGGATTAGTCTCACATGCTAAAGAGACATCTCATATTGTACCACCACTATACATATAGACAGATGGGGATCGATGTTAGGGTTGCATGACTGCTGGTATTGTGTCCACTATCCTATGGAAATTTGATGCATGAAGTATGAAATACAGACCATATAGGATTATATGAAATACTGTAAAACCTCGCATACAGGCCGCGCCTAGTACGCGAGTCAGATCACCAGAGCGGTTTATATGATAAGGACATAGTCAAGGTGCTGCTTATAATGCGAGTTTTTGCTACTATGGTACAGCACTAAAGCCACCATAACCAGATCGCCAGTGTGGCTTATATGATCCTCCCAAAGTTGGGGTGCAGCTAATTACGCGAGTTAGGCTTTTACGGTAATACCGATTGACTATGGTACCCGGCCCATAGTTATTGAAGATGCTATTTTGCATTGATTGATAGACTTCAACGTATTGAGGCAAAGTGTATTTCACTGGGAAGCTTTCAGCATGGCTGTTATCCTCTTTTCCATGGGATTCCCCCTCGGGCCAATGCTGGCTGGTTGGCGAGGTCATTACCAGTAGTCAGAATGATTGATTGTCGTGTTGGGAGTAGCATTTCTTAGCGGTTTGTATTGTAACCGTAAGGCAATGTATGTTGGGTTATTTGTCACAACATCCATGGAATCAATGCTTTGCATACACATACCTATGCAAAAAAGGGAATTATGTCCAGGAGCATTTACATAAAAAGGGAAGCTTTCAATGCCTGTTTTCATTGATGGTTGTAGGTAATGTGAGATGTTTATGAAACATTACCAGCGTCCTTTTTTTAAAAACCATTTTACCGTCCTTCATACCATGTCATGTCCAATGGTACTGCAATATGTTTGTCTTCGAAATGCCTACTCTTACGGTACCTTCCAATCAAATTACTGATACTAGCTGAATGTAGTTTGAGGTCTAAAGGATCTGAGTCATGCAAGTCTCATGTATAAATAAAACCGGACTGTCCATAAACCTACACCCTCAGAAAAGTGAGTCATTGTCGCTAAAACTACCCTCACCTGAGAGTCAGGCACCGAATGAATGTTTTACATGATTTTACTAAAATTGTTGCTATTGCAATTTCATATGTAGCTTCAAGGATATTCACAGATACGATGGACATCCTTGTAGACTCAGCCTAGCATCCATGTATAAGAATTATAATGTCACTGTTGAGAAACTTTCCTCTACAAGTATCATACATGACCTTCAACAGTTATATGAGATACTTTCCAATGAGAGACGTCCAACTGAAGGTCCACACAAGCAGGATACAGCCATCCAGGGGTCGATGCTCAATACATGTAGAATATGTATCTTTTTTCAATCACTTGTGACGTACTGTTGGGCTATCATAACGAAATATAAAATGAAAATATTGCCAAAATGGGGATGTCCTCCAACATGTTCAGTGATGGCCACCAGCCACTGGGCTCTAACCAGCTGAAGCTGTTTGGAATTGTACAGGCTTAATTGGCCAAAGTTTCCTAGTGGACGGTGGCCAGAATCACCGATAATCTACCGCAGCTGAACATCTCAGAGTTTGCCTCATGCAAATATAAATCCAATCTGTACAGGCGAGTTTGAATCAAAATAGAAACAGAAACACATGATTTTGGAATCTTGCCAGGGTTCAGGCAAAGTTATCCCATTTAGTGTGTACATTGATTTCATCAATCTCTACAAAAGTGGCCAGGCTGAGGTGGCGTGCTGGGAGCCCTTCTCGTGTTGCCTCCACACCTTGCAGCTCTCAGGCTGCTGAATTCTGCATGAAGCTCTACATAATGAAGCACCCAAACAAATCTCTCCACTCCCAGCGTTATTCATTTGAATAGCGAGCCAGTGGCATTTTGATACACAGAAAATTACCGTAAAACCTTGTGTAGTAGCCACGTCTTGTAGGCAAGTTAGACTCCGCTTTCTTTTGATACCTAACATGCCTATATAGGGTGCAGCTTATGCGAGAGTTTTTATAAGTATAGTACATTACCAAATGAGGGATTTCCAGAACACCTCTGCAGCTTATATAATTAAAGTTAAAGTTAGGGGTGTGCCTGCAGTGTTAATATCTAGCTCTAAAGCACCAAAATTGTAGGTTTTGAAGTAACTGTAGGGAGAGTGGTATGACTTATAGATTCCTTACAGAAAAGCACAGAGAAAATGTTTTTAGATGTTATAGGACTTTTAACTTCCTCAGAAAGACAACAATTTATCTAAATCATAAACATTTTTATGCATAGCTGGAGTTTTCCCGCTAAAGACCGTGAGATTAAGTTCACCTTTACATATTTTTACTTTATGCCTTCGGCTTTTAAATACATTTCATTTTCCCCTACCTAATTGCAATACCGTGCTCTTCTCTGCAAGGACATATTACGTTCTTGAGCTCTCTCATAAATATCAGTGTTTTGCATCGTTTAATAACGATCATGCTTACACATGGAATTTAATCAGTAAAAGTCAATGACTGCATTTTTTTCCCAGGAAAAATGAAGTATTTACTGATTTGCCAGGACACTCCTATTAGGTATGAAACATGGCCGTGGCAGTAGAATGACCCAAATTGAAGCCCAACTTAGCCAAAGGACAATAAAACTTATCCTATACGAAAGGAGTCTTTCCGATTATATAATGTAAGCTTTTGCATAAAACCAAACACTTATTGCAACTGCCCTTTACATTTTGTTCGGTTCTCAATTGACATGACATTATTCAGATCTATGCTGGAGAGGGCATGGATGTTTTTCACTGAACTGTGTTGATTAAAATTAAAGTGCAAGCCCCTGTCTTTAGGCACTAGGCATACTATATTAGCTTTCAGAACAAGTAGATCACCATCAGGGAGGGCATCTTGAAAACTAGACAGGTGGCACAAACCCCTCCTGCAGCCCTCTTTAGAATATGTTGGCTTTCTAGTTTTCCTCCTGAGTATTCTTGTCATTAATGGACCAGACAGGGGAATGTCATCCAGAAGACCCATGTCAGGCCATGATGAAAGAGTTAGCTACTCAAAGAAGGTCTGACTACAGGAGAGTAATTGCTCCCGGCCATGGCGTCCTCCGGACTAGAGTGCGAACGTCGCACCCAACACGTAAAGATGACAGCGTTTTTATGTCACATGTCTGCTACGTCCTTGCGACTATTAGACCAGGAATGTGGCTGTGTCTATAGGCCTATGCATTAACAAGGGGGCATAAAGATATCAAAATTTGTTATAGAGTATCTCTGCCCCCTCCCCCCTTTAGTCCCAAGGACATGTACATTACCACGTCCTGGGGACGCTTTGGGCGCCAGCAATTACTGTCCTGCGGTCTGGTCTATTCACTCTTAAGATACGTTTCAAGGAGTGGGTTGGTCATGTTGCGTCATATATCTTTTGATGTGCTAGGGTCTTGATTGCTCAGGATAAATATGGATTGTGGCTTTGGGATTAGACAACCTTACTGGTTTGTTTCGTAAATGTAAGGCGTTTCCTGACATCATCTAATTAATGTATAATCTTTGGTTGCATCCATGAAATGGCGTAGTTGTAGTTAATCAAATTCATGATGATGCTCAGTTTTATGTTATTTCAAAGATTAATTCAACACGGCAGGTGAATATAAAGTAGATTCGATGATTAACAGGACAAGTGTGTGTCCATAAGAAGTACAGTCAGATCGCAAATTCACATAGCTTAGAACAGTAAAGTGACACATCGGTTTCCGATGAACATTTTCTCGCCTTACTACTGACATTTTAGAAGATCTCTTCTCCCTGTACAGGCAACACCACCCCATTTAGTGTGTACATTGATTTCATCAATCTCTACAGAAGTGGCCAAGCTGAGGTGGCGTGCTGGGAGCCCTTCTCGTGTTGCCTCCACACCTTGCAGCTCTCAGGCTGCTAAATTCTGGATGAAGCTCCCAAACCAATCTCTCCACTCCCAGCGTTATATTTGTTGAAATAGCAAGCCAGTGACATTTTGATACACAGAAACTTAGTAATCTGAACCTGTACATGTACCTTCTCGTTTCTATAGGCATATGTAGACGTGCAATATGTATATCTAACTCTAACCAGAAAACTGTAGGTTTGAGATAATATAACCAGAAGTAGCTCTACATAATGTAGCAACTCGAGGGTTTCATTGATGGATGGCTATCCTTATTGTGCTCCGATTAATTATGAATCAAAGTTGCATGGAGCACTAGACTCAACAATAGACATGTCATCATATCCTCTTAGCTTCTACTAGCTACACTATAGCGATTATCATAGCTGTTATCATCGCATGGCTACCCTTACTTTAGCATAGCAGGAATCAACATGCACGATTTGCACATTGCTGAACGACCTCTACCGTTTAGTAATTCTACACTGGCATTCCATTGTGGCTACAACATAGCAAGGACGTTTTCCACACTGTGCCTTGTGCTAAAAATATAGCCTGAGCTGTGATATTTACTATTCCAGCACAATCCTCTGCTTTCAGGCACTGGTCCTTAAGCTCTCAGAGAGGGTGGACGACCCTGGAGGAGTGTCTCTTGAGACTGACGGGTCCGAGGCAGCTGTCTACGAACCCTCTCCATAAGGTGTCAGATATCTCCTTCTCCTCCTGAGTGTTCTTGTCATTAACCCTTTAAGGACGGCATCATGCCTTAATGCATCAAGTCCTTAGTTGTCATGATGCATGAATTCAGCCTTAGCCAGTTCTACATTCAAGCATCATGATGACCCTACAGGGTTGAGATACTCCCAAAGGGTCGTCATGATGCATGCATGCAGCACCGGCGAGTTACTCACCGGGGCTCCATTGGTGCGTCATGACAACAAATGTCATCTTTTAGCGACACATGTCCTTAAAGGGTTGAAAGACCAGACAGAGGGTTGCCAACCAAAGGCCCATGTCGTGGCATGACAAAAAGGGGAAGAGCTACTCAGAGAAGGTCTGGCCTCCTCGTCCCAGAAGTGACTTTTTAAAAGCGAATTGCTCATGATGTGTCAAGAATGGCTATATTTAGATTTGCTATACAGACGGGGAGTTGTCGAAAGTGGGTGCTGAATTTGTTGAAGATTAACCCTTTGTGGGCGGCATACTGGATTAATGCACCATGTCCTTGGTCGTCATGATCCATGAATGCAGCCCTGGTGAGTAACTCGCGTGAGCTGCATTCAAGCATCATGCCGACCCTAGAAGGTTGAGCCACTGAACTAGTCACCGGGGCTGCACTGGTGCATCATGACGACAAAAATGCATTGCATTAACCCTCTCATTGATACTAATCACTTGGGTTCCCGACTCATTGCCTGCTATTCTCTATCACCTAGATGGGTAGGCAAGTTAACATTGGACATTTTCTAAATAATGCAGAAACTGTCCCCAAGGGAATGTGGAGAAAGCATTCCTCACTGCGATAAATGTGGCAATGTTTCTGATGTTCACAATGGGAACAAGCGGCCCATGCAGTCATGGGGGGGGGGGGGGATTTAATGATTAAAAAGAAAAGTTTAAATTATAGCTCACGTACAACCATCCTGTCAGGACTATTCCAAAGCATGAGTTTAAGGTAACCCGACCCTAGCCAGGGAAAAAGTGGGTGGTTCAGGTTTAAAAAAAACAGTTGGCTCTGTAGGTCAATCTTTTTTGCCTATTTTAGTTTTTACCCAGTCCTAAAACGGTCCACATCAAATGGCAGCGAACAACAACATTAATTCATGAATTGTGTAATCGACTCTTTATTGCAAAATCATTGCACAGTGTCCACTCTGTTTTGCTAGCTAGGTCAGGGGAAAATACAACACCGAAGCAATGATCTGCAAGTCGACTGAATTATTTTTTCTGAAACACGTTAGTAAAGGGAATGAATAAGGAGGACAAACCTCTAGCTGCATTCTATTTTGGTGGGCCTGGAACGACTTGGCTATTTACCAGAGATGACATCACTCCATGGAGAAGGTCTCTATGTAAAAAACGTATTGTGTACATAGTTAATGAATATGTGTACTGTGTATGGGAGGATAGAGGTAGTAAATCGCACGTTATAGGACGCGAGGGCCAGAGTGCCGCAGTCGTAAAGGGAGCGGATACTGTTGCCAAGGGGTGGAGGCTATACAGTGGTCGGTAGTAGAGATATCGTAGAGTGGGGGGACGGATCATCCAGCCAGGACTAACGATACTGCTCCCAATGCTGTACAACACTGTATTTCTATTCCTTATGTACACAACACGGTCCAGTAAAAATGAGCTGTATTGTTTTACAAGGTTGTTTTACATGGTCTTGATTTACATTGATTAATTCAGATTCGGCTGGCCATTCTGCCACCTGGGCCCGAGTATATTGTATGACTTTGAATGAGCACAGGACTTAGTATTCATAATCAGAGGGTATGATAATTCATGAAAATATAGGAATGAGAACTTCGGGCATTTTTGTATGTTAAGCGCGTGTCTTTTTCTGCCTTACCCTGTGGCCTGACCGTGTAAACCACAGATAGATGTGCATGCAGGTGCCCCTCTAGGACTCCAAGTGACCTAATTACTTGATGGATCATCAATTCCCCCAGCTGCAGTAGTAGACCAGGCACGAGCACCTCCCTGACCCTGACCTCAATCAGTGGGAGTAGCTCAGGGGCCAGAGGGGGTGGGGGGGGGGGGGGCATTGAGTCTTTGAGGGTAGAGAACAACTGCCGCCCTACCACCCCTCTCATCCGAGTTTGGAAAATTTGACCGCCCTACTTCTCAGAGGTCGGAGGATGTTACTGCCCTACTTCTCAGAGGTTGGGGGATTTGACCACCCTACTTCTCAGAGGTTGGGCGATTTGACCGCCCTACATTTAGGTGGATTGGAGATTTAATGATATATTACAAGTTTAGGTCCCCCTGACTTCTGTAGAAATACAGTTCTATTCATCCCTTTCAGCAAGAAAACTTGCTTAATTTAATGATATGATTTTAAACACCCTACTTATTAGGGCCTTGATAACATCTGACCGCCCCCCCCCCCCACTTTTCAGGATCTAATGGACATTCACCGCCACCGCTTTTCAGAATCGTGCCACAGTGGTTATCCAATACATGGTAGAGTGCCCCCCCCCCCCCCGGGCTCAGGGACCATGCTGGGGTATGCACACACAGGTGCTGTACAGAATGGTATAGCAGATAGGGGTGAATCACAGCAGCCACTCTATGTACAGCTCACATGCCACCAAAGGCACTGGTTTGTTTGTTTGAATTGAATCGAATTGAATCTTCTTTTATGTATACTGCATAAGGTATGCCCAGGGCCTGTTTGCTACATGCAGTGATGTAGAAGGTTCTCCGATGTAAATGGAAAAAACATGCAAATTCCTTAATGGAAAGTTATATGATTCTACACACTTAACCGTTTTATTCAGATAATTCATTCAATATATATGTAGTCAAGACATATTTTGCTTTTCAATGAGAACCTGAAGTGGCAGAACGGATGGATGACATTTTATTTATACCAAATTATTCATGCATACAACCAGTGGCATAACCTATCCATATAGGAACAACCTCTTTCATGGTTTAGATGTCAAAGTTACACAAACTAATTCAAACTTATTAGGATAAATATTTAATACCACAATTATTAGTGACCAAAGCTTAGCATTCGCTCACCACCAGATCTTTGGAGCCGACTAGATCAGAGCCATCTATGGTTTATCGAACGCAATAGATGGCAGCGTGGGTGACATCACAAAATTGATACTTATCACAATATAAAGCCATGGAAGATAAGATTCCTCATCAAAATAGCACCTTAAAAAAGACATCTCTTGACAATTGAGATGAAGCATATCCCACTATTATGCGGTTTGAAATGTTAATTATTATATAATCGATACCTATTTACAGTTTCCTAACAACATTTTCAAGTGTTGTATATTTGAATTCTGAGCTATGAATAATTCTATATTTGTGCAAAACCAAGTATAGCAGCTAATGTACCATCAGAATCTTCCGAGTATTGGCCCCAGTTGCCTTCACAGAGAAAAGGAACAGCGTCAAAACTGAGTCCAGGTTGCCTCCAGAATGACTCCCCTTTGTAAGGGAGTCCAGGCTGCCTAAGAGAGCCTAGGTGACTCCCTGGCTGCCCTAAGGGAGTCACATGGGGAGTCACCTAGGGAGGTCACATAGGGGAGTCACCTAGACAAGTCACATAGCTCTCTGGGTCACACAAGGGAGTCAAATAAGGACCAGGACTCCTCTAGAGAGGTGAGTCATTCTGGAGGCAACCTGGACTCTCTTTTGACCATGTTTCTTTTCTCTGTGTTGCCCTAATATTAAAGCTCAGCATTCAAGTCTCAGCTTATGAAGCATATAGAAGTCTTTAGGCTTCACATGATGAAGTATATACATATCTCGTGTTACGATACAAGGGTTGGCCTTGATATCAGCACTAATCTCATCTAGATTTATATAACTCAGACCATGTGGGTTGTAAACCTTATAGTGAAGGCTTTCCAGGCACCTCCCGATAAAATTATCCTCTCCGGGTAGGAAAGTTGCATTGTAGGATACTCGCGCGATGTCAATGACCAGCTTGAGAGGTAAGGCATACGCTGCCCCGAGACAATGAGATGGGTGGCGCAGTCGTGGATATGCATTCCATGATACTGCATACTTGTGGAGCACTGTGCGAATTACTGCCGGTTGTCGCACACAATGACCGAATGAGACATTCTGTAGGATACTCCTCTGCGGTCCAGATATCAACGCTCTCCATTTGGGAATATTCAACCAAATATCTGAGTCTAGTTTGATGATGTACTGGACATTTTGGCAATTCCTTGCAACCCATCTGAGCCCGGTGACCGTTTTAATTGTTAGATTCCTGAGTGCGTCGATATGGTCGTTCTGTAGTATATCCTGATGCTGTTTACCTTCAATTGTTAACATCCGTTGGTCGTCAGAATCCAATTGTAGTTTACCGAGTAGAAATACATATCTCACAGGGCCAGTGTTATTCCTTAGTGACGCCAACCATGTTCTTCTTGATATGTCCCTTAGTTCCCTTTGCTTTATTTCTGTGACAATTAATAAGAGGATGTCGACATTACTTCCTGTGCAGACATCTTTAGGCTGAATGATTTCCTTATAATCAACCTTCAAACAATGTTCACAGTCATAAGCAGGGTGGTATACAATGGTCATGGAATACTGATAGACATTTTCCACTTTTCCCCAAATGTAGCTGTTCCAACTTGGATATTCCTCTGTGTTAGAGTCTGTGAGCTGATGTACAAACCTTGTGTTATTTATGTTATATCTAACATACAGCGCCACCATAAGGCCAATGACCAACACACCAAGTAGTATCTTTATTTTGAAACGTCCATTTGGCAATCCTTGCCCATTGCGACATCTGACACACAACCAAGAGTTCTCAGAACATCTCTGAAAGAAAAGAGGAAAGAGGTTGACCCTATAAGGACACATGTTGCTAAAAAATGACATTTGTCATCATGATGCAACAATGCAGCCCCAGCGAGTAACTCGCCGGTGCGCATTAGTGCATCATGCTGACCCTTCAGGAGTGTCTCAATCCTGTAGGGTCGGTATGATGCTTGAATGCAGCACTGGTGATTTACTTGCCACGGCTGCATTTATGTACCATGACGACCAAGGCCATGACCCATTTAGGCATGATACCGTCCTTAAAGGGTTAATTCCCGAAATCACTATTGCAGTTGATGAATTAATTTGTATGAAATGACAGAGCAATGCCAATAAGATTTGTGTAATCCCGATCATTTGCTCTTTTCCTTCCCTCTCCTGCCTTGCCCTTTTGTCAGATCTATGATTTTATATGCTTTATTTTTTATTTTACACCTTTGGTATTAAAAGCTCTTGTCTTATTAAGGGCGGTGGTTGTAATCAAAGCTGGGAGAAAGTAAAGATTCACACCAAACACCTTTACTGTCGTTTTTGCAACGAAAGGTTTATAGGCCTGCAGATGATTAGCAACATATTCAATTAATATATTGTCAATTGAGAATTCCCCTAAACCAAGAGATCCTATATATATATTACTTCTTACTTTGTATTCTTTATCCAAGCAAGTATTTTAGCAAGGTATATATATATAACAGTTACATCAGTCTCTAACTGAGATGTATTATGTATGCTTACATAAGGTTTAACATGGGAAAAGGCAAAAGGTAAACTTACCATTGTAGTTATATAAATTTCCCCGATACACACAAGTGTTGATGTAAGCCTTATGAGGCAGTGAAGTGGTCGACGCCAAGGGACTGTCCATATATGTATGTCTCAATATAGAGTTGCTACTATGGCTAACCTTTTTCCACACGTGACCTCTTTCTCGAGGGCGTGTGTGTCCCACTCATATTCAGGGCACTATAGAAAGGTCAGTCTGCTTCAACTTTAGACAAAGGACTCACTTTGCGAATTTGTGCTCTTAAAATTACAAGTATTTGCTATTTAAATATGTTTATTTTACATTGATGTCTCTATGCCACAGGGGCTGGGAATAGAAACTTACAGAGGCAGATTTGGACTTAAATCAGTTATGAATTTTATTTAATGTTTTCTTTAGGTCGGAGAATATGTTTTGATTCAAATTGTTTTCCCTCATGTGATGTTTTCCAAAAACTCATATCTTTAAGGCATCTTCTGAGTAAAAGATATGAGTCCCAGCTAAAAAAATAAAAAGTCTTCCCTTGGATAGACAGTAATACATGCATAAAACGGTTTTGGCTGTGTGAAAATCCTTCAATCCCAGCCTGCCCTTACTTCTTAAATACTAAAAAGTAAGTACTCAATGCCTAACTAAGTCATCATTAGATGAGATTGTTTGCAGGGAAATGTTGCCACTGGGGAAGGGGGGGGGGGTGTGTTTGATAATTCCCATCCGACCCCTGGGCACTGTCTGGCTAATTTCGTTAATTGATTGCACCAATTAGTCGCTTAATTAGGATGGTATAAGGAAGCTAATCGACCTGACCCAGACCAGACAAGAAAAATAAAATATCTGTGGACGTTTATAAGTTGACCTTTATGAAGAGAAAAAGTCAAAAAGAATACAGCTAAATCGGTCACCATGATTATAATTTTGTTGTTAGTGGAGATGCCATGTGGTCTTTTTATGGAGTGGTCATTATTTAGTAATAGGGGTCAGGTGGATTTCAGGGGGTAGGGGGAATTTCAGGGGTGGTGGATTTTAAAATATTTGACCCCCTCTCGAGGGCAGAGTGCAAAGTTTATTTCACCTTTTTTTTTTTTTTAAAGTTAAAACGCTTCCATGCTCATAATTTGTGTGTGTGTGTGGGGGGGGGGGGGAGGGGGGATTCAAAGGGTGTCCGTAGCTTTGAGGTCAGAAAATTCGCACTCTCTAGAGCGGGGGAGGTGAAAAATGTTCACTTACCAATTTAAATTCTTATTGCATGCCCATGTCTATGTATAGCTACCGATGCCATAAATATACTGGAGGCCTGAGGCCATACATAGTGACTCATAGTGTCACTTGTTATTAGAAGAGGGGCTCCAGAAGTCGTGGTATGTAGTCTGGGCATCTGACGCAGGCATTTGGTATTACAGCCATTACCCTGATTAATATGAGTAAGGCCAATAAATATATAAAAGGTGTGTTTCAGGTTACATGGTCTGGAAATCCAGGGATTCTTTTTCACTTTGGCATGGAAAGTACCCAAAAATAGACTTGTGAACTTGAGCGCAACTCACAAACTAAAGCCTTGACTCGTGGAGTATTAAATTGAGTTTCAAATAGCTCCTTTTTTCAAAGTTGGATAACAATTTCTTTGGTCGGCCCTATTCGGCCCTATTCTGCTAGGTAGGATCGGGTAACATGAAACACACCTTTTTTATTTGGCCTAAGGCAATCTCTTACAAAAAGAAATTTTCCTTTGTCCTGTTTTCCTACACAATATGGCCCGAGACCCCTAGATTCGACACGGCGACATGGACGATCTTTGGGGTTATGGACATAGGACAATAGGAAAAGATAGATGATGACATGGGACATGGGACATGGGACATTTTCTTTAAATCTATAAGGCGACATGGCCATTTCTTAAAATCGACATGTGACATGGGGACCCCCCCCCCCCCATCAAGAACCCTCACATTGTCTCTATCTCAATGTTTCTGTATCAATGTATTGCTGTTTGTCTGTCTCTCCCTTACTGTCTCTGCATCTCTCGCTCTCTTTCTCTTTCCCTGTCTCTGTTAGTCTACCCCTCTCTCCTGCTCTCTATTCCTGCACCTGCCTCTCCCCTGCAGCACCCAACATAACACACACATCTGTCCCGCTATAGCCCCGACCGCCGTGCCCCCTATCGGGCTTGTTGGAATCACCGGAAATCCATGGTGCTGCTCCGGAAGTAATTCAGGACCAGGCTGCTCCATGACCCCCCGCGACCCCTCGCGACCCCCCGCGACGACCGCCCCTACCCACGATCCTCCATTGCGGTTGTATTGATCGTGGTTGCTTCTAGCCTGGTTTTGGTGCTGGTAGGGGAGTCCTTACATGGATACCTAATATGACCACCCATGTTCACTTACCATGTCATAGTGGGTACACTGCCATATTGCATCTACATCTGGTGTCATATTATCAGGTTATATGAATCAGAGAGGAAAACCATCTTTCAAATGTACGTACACTGTAAAAAGTGAACCCAAAAATATGTCCTTTTATACTGTAAACCAACAATAGATTCTACTGCCCATGCAAGCTTATACCGTAGTACAGCCTGTAAAACTGCAGTAGATTCTAAGAGTTTACTATAGTAAAAAGTGACCATTCAATACGTAATAGAGTGATAAAGGTATCATTGCTTAAATGCATCAGCTAATGTATACATGTGTCATGACACAGGCTAAATAGATATGCACATTGAGTTTCAGAAAATTGATATTGGATGAGAGCGCATGAGGTATATTCTTTTTAGCATTTTAGGGTACCCCTGCTCCCAACTTTCCTGTGGCACCACATGAGGGCGGAGGGTAGTCAAGGGCAATGGTATTGAAGGTGTAATATTATAGAAGGGGCCTGATATCAGAGATCTAGACACAACGAGCTTGGATGAGAAAGTAGATGGTTGGGCGCCTCCCAAACAAGCCGCTACACCCAACCAGCATCTGACCATTCTACAGCAGAGGAGTCTTCAGAAGGCCTCTCTGTAGGATTCTAACCACCAGCGTGAATTGATTGGAACCCAGGCACACTGAACATTGTCAGTAGTGACAACCTAGGTTGTCATAGTAAATGATTCTAGGTATCAATACTAACTCAACTCGATTGAACTAACTAGCTTAATAAGTTATAAATTATCTGCCAGTAGGTGAAGTAATGGCCATGAAGGTATCGATAATAAAACATTTAGATAAAAATGTAAATCATTACTGATGACTTTGGGTCTTCAAATTGACAATACCTAGACTGACAACCGGAGGTTGTCATTTTAACAACCCAAGGTAGTCAAATCAATGTGACCATCTAAGGTTGTAATTATGACCACCTAGGGTATTAATGGATGGGATGTAATGACCTAAGGTCGTCACCATGATAACCCAAGGTCGTCAGCTTGACGACCCAAGGTTGTCAATTTAGGCATAGCCAATGTCAAAACATGAGGTCGTCAATACCGTTCTCAGTGTGCAAAGGCTGATCGACTAAAGCCCAGTTGTATAGGTTTAATACCATACTTTATCAATCACTAGATTAAGAAGGCCATTGATTAATAACTGTGGTAAAACGACATATGACTGATGCCTAACTTAAAAGGACTTAGCCTAAAATAGAAAGAGTAAGGTGAGTTGGTCAGTACTGACCAAGCTGACATTATTAACTAACCTAGGTTGGTTGTAAAGGCAGGCAAAAAATGACTAACTTGGTTAGGCACTATATGGGGGGTAGATGGGGAGGTCCCCATGTCGCATGTCGATTTTAAGAAATGGCAATGTCACATGTCATTAAGGATAAAGCCATGTCACTAGTGTCACTAAGGAAACGAATTTAGGGGCATATGGAGAGTTATAATTAGAGTTTTTGGGGCCGCAGGCCCCAGGAAAATTTAGGAATTTGAAAACCCACAAAGACCAATTTGAAGAATGGGTTTGGTAGCCTACTTCACTCTATGTAAGATTCTTTTTTCATGTCACTAAGCCCCATGCCACATGTCAATTTAAAGAAATGCTCATGTCACATGTCACTTTAATGGCCATGACCTATGTCGATTTTAAGAAATGGCCATGTCGCCATGTCGATTTTAGGGGTGTATACCCATACTATAGTGACTGAGAGATTGGTTGTAAAAGAAGACAAAGCATATCAGTGCAGAGAGGTCATTGTCTGGCACCATCTTATCCTGCAGAATGCCAACCAAGCACCTCACCTCTAAGGACGGTATAATGTCTTAATGCAGCCCCGCCTCGGTCGTTGTGATGTATGAATGCAGCCCTGGTGAGTAACTCAACAATGCTGCATTCATGCATCATGCTGACCCTACGGGGTTCAGACACTCCCGAAGGGTCGTCACGATGCACCAATGCAGCCCCGGCGAGTTACTCTTGGTGCATCATGACGACAAATATCATCTTTTAGCGACATCCGTCCTTATAGGGCTAAAGTAGGCGGTTAGTAGGCAAGGTTTGCCGTGGAATCTCCGAGTGTTTGAATCTGACTACTAGATCACAGAGGCTGTGGTCCTCCAGGGTGCAGTTTGCCTCCAGTACGTGGCTGAGGGGGCTGCTGGGCTGTCTGGATGGGGCGGCCAAACACCGGTACAGCGGTACCGTATTCTCCTGCTTATAGAACCTTGTCTGGCATATCCTAGCGAGGCCCTGACTGTGAGCGCATTAGCACCTTTATTAGTGTTGAGGTTGACACCTACAGCAGGAGGCCAGCCTCATCCCTTTGGTGTTGATGGTATTTATGGACCATAGAACTTGGGGAGAGGAGGGGAGATTTCATTAGCACTGCAGTTAAATACACTGGAGAAAGGGGCGACTGTCATTTATAACGTTGAGTCAGTACAATGCTATATTGGGGTGATAGGAATGTTAGCTTATTTTCTCTTTAAAACATTTACCTGCCAAACACAGGGTATAATGAATGCGGGTGCGGGCTTGACCTTTCAGGTTTTAACTCTTTGGGGCTTTGTCAAGAGTCTCATCTACCAGTCCCCCCCCCCCACCTTTCGGTTGGTCTCTCATTCGCGAACCCGCTCTGTATAATTGTTTTACAGTTGGTACATTACCACTTGATTTTCATGCAGACTGGCGTTTATAGAGGGGAAATACGGTATCTAATGGCCTAATAGTGATACCAGAGTGTGGGAAAGGAGAGGAGGGACGCTGGTGGGCAGTGAGCACTGTAGATTGCGATGGTTCCAGGGTTCCCCAAATCACGCACCTGCCCTGTACTTTCCCACGGCCATCTCCCGATATTGGGCTTTTTTTGTCTGTTTTGGTGCGGGTCGTACTGTAGAGAGATTGTGGGTGATTGGGCTGGGAGATCCCTAGTACTTAGTTGAAGCTTGGTGGAATAGCAAGGGGGCCATGGCTGTGTGATGCTGTGTGATGCTTATTATGGTGTATCTGCACTAGCGGGATGCAGTGATTCTACCTTGTGATACTTATAGTTAAAGCTGGTTCCCTGCATGTCTAAAATCAGGAATTTTTAGGGGTCATAGGCGTTTGAATGAGTGGGATTTGAATAGTCCAGATTGGGGGAGTGGTTAGGACACTGGCATACCAATCCAGTGATTATTACTTTGAATCCATGCCAAGGCTGCATGGTTAACTGACAATTTCTCCTAGGTGGTCAAAAATAGTAATAGTATTTACAAAATAAAGCTTAACATTCATACAAAATCATTGTACATAACCCGATATATATATATATATATATATATATATATATATATATATATATATATATATATATATATGTTTTTCTTGTGTAAAGGATCTTTACATGTATATAAGAGTTAAAAAAGGCAAAGACACATATTAAATTAGAATTAGTTGTTGCAACTTTGGTATGAAAATGAACCTCTCTTGATTAACCCAGTTTGAGAATGAATATAGCCAATCAAATCCTGTATTAAATACCCTCAGAGAACTAAACTATAAAGGTTGGTTGCCTTTTTGTGGGTATACAGTAGAATCTACTCTAGGTGAACAGATTATTATAGTTACTGTAAAACTACTGTAGATTCGACTGTGTACCTACAATAGTGTATATACAATGTATGTGGGTAATGTAACAATAGTACAAAACCAACACAGAGAGGCACTGCAAGTAGATTGAATAAGGAAAAAAGATCTATAGTGGAAAGTAACAAGGGTGCTCAGTAATGTCAAGTACTAGAAGAGCCAGGATGACAATGGTCCCACATCTATACTTGTTGTATACAGGCATTATGTAGTCCAGGATACTGCATACAAGACCGATGTAAGACTGCTAGAACCATTGTACCCCTGCTCCAGCCCCACACAACCATCCCCCTTACCTCTCCCTCTATATTGATTTTTTACTGTGGGCCCCTCAGTAGCCTCCTTTCCCCATCCCCACAGCAGCACTGAAGCTATATACTAACCCTATACAATGCTGTTATGTTATGCCCTCACCCTCACCATCCCATATCTAACCCCATATACACTGAAAACCCATAGGTTGAAAGGGTTAGTCAGTACAGACTATCCTAGGTTGGTCATATGAATGTTAGTCACAATGGCAAAGTTAAATTCAAAAATGACCAAGGGGTCAGTCAGTGATGACTAACCTAGGTTCATCGTTGGTGTGTTGTATTTGTATACCACTAGTTGGTGCCACCTGTGATGACCACTCAGTGGCTCCCCCTGGAAATTAAAAGACTAAGGTGGGTTGGCCAGTAGTGACCAACCTGACAATAATAACTTGCCTAAGTTGGTCGTATAGGGAGCCAAAAATTGACTCACTAGGTTAGGCACTAGTGACTGAGAGATTGGTCGTATAGGGAGCCTAGGAATATCAGTGTACATCCCCACCTACCTCCTCCAGCACCAGATTGCCTGAGAGGAGGCAAGTATCGGCCCAGGAGACAGACACAAGATACCTTATCATGTGCAAACTGGATTATGATGTCTTCCCTGTGCCGCTGCGGCCCCTCCAGGCTGGTGGTATAACACCGTGGAGGCGGGCTCCTCCTGTGGGTAATTCCAGCAGGAGGAGGGGAGGGTTAGGTGTGGGTCCCGAGGATAGCAGCAAGCAGGGCCATCTTGTGTGGTTGCTGAACGCTACTGGTTAGTCTCCTCCTGTGGGTAATTCCAACAGGGGGGAGGAGAGTCCTGGTCCAGACCCCAAGTTAGGTGTGGGTCTTGAGGCTAGCAGCAACCAAAGCCATCTTGTGTGGTTGCTGAATAGATCGTTGACACCTTGGAGGCGGTCTCCTCCAGCGGGGGGAGGAGGGGAGGGGAGTCTTGGTCCAGAGCCCCAGTTAGGTGTGGATCATGAGGCTAGCAACAAACAGCAAGCAGGGCCATATTGTGTGGGCGCAGCATGATGGTGGGATAACGCCCTTGAGGCAATGCCCTCCTGTGGGTAATTCCAGCAGGAGGGGAGGGGAGGTCTGGTCTAGATCCCAAGTTAGGTGTGGGTCCTGAGGCTAGCTGTAATCAGGGCCATCTTGTGTGGTGGCTGAAAGCTTTAGACAGCCCCCTCTTGTGGGTAATTCCAACGGGAGGAGAGAGGGTCATTAGGGTGCAGACCCACAATAGAATTACCTACGAAGGAAATATTATACACAAAACACGTTATACAACGTTATATAACGTTACTCTATTGCTCCCCATTGTGGAAAATTTATATAACGTTAAAAACGTTTTTTTATGTTAGCTGGGTTGACCCCTCAAAGATGGCGTTGCTACTGCCAACCGTAGCCTACATATGGCAGCGCTAAGCCCGCGGCTCAATGTCAAACCTGTGGTTGATGTAAAAATGGCGGCAGCAGCCAATAGGGCCTCATCCGTTTCCATTATGGTGTATTGCACGTACAGGCTGTGATCCCCCCTCTCACTGCCTCCACCTCTCCACCTCTCCACCCCTCACTCCCTCCTCCCCTTCCCTCCCCCTCCTCTTCCCCACCCCCCATCCCCTGCCCCACCCTGCCCTCCCCTGCCCCCCCCTCTCGCTGCCTCCCTCTCCATCTCTCATTCCTACCTCCCCTCCCCTGCCCTACCCCTAATCTTACCCATCTAGAAGCCCATCTCCTACCCCCTCCCCTCCGATCCTCACCTCCTCCCTCCTCCAATCTCCTCCCTTCCCCTGCCCTGCCCTACTTCTCCTCTCCTCTCGGCTCCTTTAGTCTCCTCCACTCCCCTTTCCTCGAGGCTCTTCCACTCCCCTTCCCTGCCCCTGTCTTTTGCCCCTCACCTCCCCCTGTCATTTCCTCCCCCTGTATTCTCTTCCCTAGTCATCCCCTCCCATCCCCCTCCCCCTCCATCTCATCTCACCTCTTTCCCTGCCTCCCCTTCCATCTCACCTCCTCCCCTTCCCTTCCCTCCCCTCCACGTCCCCCCTTCCCCCGACCCTCCACTGCCCTCCTCTTGCACACCTCCCCTCCCCCCTCCCCTCCCCCCTCCCCTCCCTATCTCCTCCCCTTCCCTCATCACGTCCACTTCCCTCCCCTTCCCTACAACCCCATCCCTTCCCCTCCTCTCCCCTTCCCTCCCCTCCCCTCCCCTCCCCTCCCCTCCCCTCTCCTCCCTTTCTTCCCCTTCCCTCCCCTCCCCTCCCCTCCCCTCCCCTCCCCTCCCCTCCCCTCCCATCCCCTCCCCTCCCCTCCCCTCCCCTCCCCTCCCCTCCTCCTGCCCCCCCCCCCCTGTATGTATACAACACGATAAGCGGTGTAGGGTGGGCTGGTTATTGAGTGAGGGCTGTCACTAAGAGTTGTGGCACTAGACCGTTACGTGATGGCGGGAGATTGGCTGGATTCAGGCGGACGAGACACACAGGGGACCTCTTCTCTTTAGGTGTGTCTTATGGCTGTCCCATTCCCAGGCTAATCGATAGCGCTTATCAATATGATTATTGTGGTAGTATAGCAATGCATGGGGCGCAGGGTATTAAACAATGATTGAGGATGCTCTCCCACTGCCAAGAGGAGGATAGCTCTACATCAATATATATAGGATAAGGTGATTGGATATACATGATAATATTAGTATACTGCTCCATTTGTCTGTGTATTGATCTTGTTTGTCATGAAATGTAACATTATGTGTTACGCCGCTGTCACCAATTATTGTAGCTGATATAATGTTATTGGTCGGAGCTGTTAAAATGCATTTTATCTTGAATAACAAAAAAAGTCAAGTTATATTCTGATAAGAACCAGCTGCACTTGTCACCATTAATAATGTATACTGAGCAGGTCTTGGCCAGGTTCTGATGACATGAAAAATGGTTTATCTTGGGAGGATTATATATTTAACCATCCATAACCCACATTTTGTCAGGTTCTTAACTCTTTATCAAAAATGGCTATTATGTGGTTGTGCATCCAAACGCTTCATAGGAATGTGACCTGATTGGTTCCACGGGTTTCTAGAAGTGTGAGAATGCATTGGTCTTTACCACACAGAGAAAAGAAACAGCGTCAAAAAGGAGTCGAGGTTGCTCTCTAAGGGAGCCTGGTTGACTCCCTAAGCGACCTAAGAGAGTCACCTGGGGAAGTCACAAAGTTCTCTGACTCACCTAAGGGAGTCACATAAGGACCTGGGCTCCCTTAAAGAGGGGAGTCATTCTGGAGGCAACCTGGACTCCCTTTTGATGCTGTTTCTTTTTTTTGTGCATGTACAAAGATGTAGGGCCCCGACTCCATGATCGATATGATAGTTTCCCCTTGTTTTCTGTCATAATACAACACACATATCCACTACCCCCTCCCCCACCTCCCCTCTGACACAAAATTACCACGATCTTTTCCTAGTCCCTCATCGATTTTCATTAACCATCGTGGCACAGCGATTATAAATTGTCCGTCCAACGTCGCTGACTAATACCGCCCTATCGTCGATACCAGAATGACTTCCGCCTCGCTTGTGGCGCCATCTGGTGTATTGCAATTACCAGATTCCCCGCATCCCCACTTTCCTCCCCTACTTAGCTCTTTAAAGGCCGCATGATGCTTCTAATGCATTGCAACCTTTATTGTGTGAAGTGCATCATGCCGATCTTTCAGGAGTGTATCAACCCCAGGTCAGCATGGTGGATGAATGCGGCACTGGTGAATTATTCGCCTTAGCTGCCTTCATTCATCACGTCGACCTATAAAGGATATACTGCCTTTAAGGGCCGCTGCTGCCTCTAGGCAGCATCTAAAATACCCTTGAAAAACCGCTGCTGCCATAGGGAAGCAACAGTGCTGCCCTATGAGAGCTATAACATTAAATTGCAGCTCCTGCTATGAAACAAAGAATGAGAATTTTTTAATCAATCCAAAAATATTTGACATGAGTATTACATCCTCTTGTCAGAAAGATGTCACTTATGTCTCCAATACAACTTATTTTACTACTTAGCCACTATCTCAAGGAGCACATAAGCGCGAAGTTGCATATTCCCATGCCATAGGGCCGGTGGTTAAGGCCCAACTCACATTTTTCAAGGCCAGCAGTTAAAGGGTTAAAGCGCTATGCGGCCCTTAAAGGGCTAGCTGCCTCCTCCAACCCCCCCCCTCTCCCCACACCCACACACACACACCCACACCCACACTGCACCACGGGTCACGTGATTGACGTCAACCCGGAAGTAATCCTTCAAACTTCCGGTCGCCACTGGAAGGAATATTTCTTTCGTCCCTTATCTCTCTTTCATTTTTCCTTCAATCTCTGAGAGCTTGGGTTCCTGTTCCGGTGCTATCAGGCGCATGCGCTCTGGGTAGGATGGTAGGGGAATGTCTGAGATCTGCAGGGAATTCCCGCGTCCACTAAAATTCTATCAGAAACAGCTCAAGCGAGAACTGAGGATAGTCGCTGGAAGGAAATATATAGGATTGAAGATATGGGAATTCTCAGGTGTGTATGAGAGATCTGGAGATAAAAGCTTGTATGCCAATTAATTCATATAAAAGGGGAGGAAAATCCACTCTGCACTAGGATGGCGAGTGACGTTATCAATCAAGGGGATTGATTACTTTGGAGCTATATCTTAATCGACCAGTAACTATCTAATTACAAAGTCCAAGCCAATGCCTTGATGGTCCCTAGTTAACTTAATTATTTCAGTTGATGTGCTCATGTACATGGGTAATGTACATCATAATTATATTACCCATCATACACAACTGATTGTGAGAAAGATCAGTATGAAACTGCACTGTTAAAAGTGAATTTATCTTTTTTACTGAATACGGCAGCCCCATTGATTTAACCAAGGAATGCCGCATTTAACACCCTCGTGAAATAACCCACATCCGTATTTCACGGCCCTGTTACGTCATCAATATGGCGGTTTGTTTACATTTGAATGAGGTAGATACGGGATGGAAATAAGCTATTCAAGGCTCCCCCTATCATGGTTGTGGTCAATTCAATCGAAAATCATAAAAATAAACGCAAAGGTACACTTTTTTCAGTCTGTTGACTGCGTTATTTCACTTGTTGACCATTGGGCGCCTCGTAAAATGCGGCCCAAGGTCAACTCGTGAAATAACCCAGCCCCCAGACTGAAACTCATGCCCCTTTGTCTATGTAGCTAAGCAGTAGAATCTACTGTAGTTTTACAGTATAAAAGGTTTCAAGAAATCAAGGGTGAGAAGTCAGAACTGCAGACAGTACAATGGAAACTAGTAATCACTGCTGTCTTCATGCTTGGGTTCTTTTGTTTGCTTTATGAAATGTTTTCCTGACCACACATCAATACTTATTTGTATACGAGATATTATACACCTCCACACAGAAAATCTAAATGCCCCGTCCCATGGTCTGAAGTGGCTAGCCCATGTTCAGATGTTAGGCATGACCAAGTGATATTCACAAATGACTGAGGCAAAACAACATACATATGACTAATGCCTAAAGGACTAAAACTCATTGAACTGGAGCAGACTAAGATGAGTTGGTCAGTATACTGATCAACTTGACAATATCAACTAGGTGCTAATGTCTTATAGGGAGCCAAAAAATTACGAACTTGCAATTTGTTAGGCACAATAGGGACTGCAAGATTGGTCGTATAGGGAGCAAAATTATATTAGTGCAGTATACTAAGTATGAAGAGATGGCTCACTCAACATGCGCCGTCGTCAGTGTATTGAGGAATATCAATATCGGGGGGGGGGGGGCATTTAATAGATAATGATGATAAATATCCATTTCTTGAGGAATCCATGTTATCATGCAAAAGTAAACTGTCCGGATAAGAGGCCATTCAGTGCTAGGCCCATGATGAATACGATCATAAACCCCTCCAGCTAAAAAAACACTAAATAAAGGTCAAATAGTTTGAAATGACAAAAAGTTAATTGGTTGCAAAGAAACGATGCACTTTCCCCATTTCCAGCAGTCACTGTGAGTGATCGATGGGCGGAAGTTTTGATTTTATTGCTGCACGTTACAGAGTGCTGCAGATATTGGTCAATAATTACTAACCACCATTTCAGCAGTGGCGGATCCAGGATTTGGAAAAGGAGGGGCCGCCCCTTTACCAGGCAAAAAGAGGGGGCGCACCCCCTATTTTTGGCCAAAAGAGGGGTCTAAAAAGGACAATTAAACTCCTAACTTCCAGCCCCCTCTAAATCCGCCACTGAAATTCAGGGTAGCGTAATGTTTTAATGTGCTATGTCCTATAGCTGGGATTCCACTATACGATTTTCTCATTCTCATGAAAGTAAATCTGCCAGATCATGGTCACATGGATGATCAAACTTAAGTGTTCTTTGCATTTGAATCTTTTTCAAAGATGTTTGCATCCAATTTATAATAGTTGTAGATTTCAACCCACAGTGACATTTAGTGTGGACATTTATGTTGACCATCATTAAAAAGTAAGAATGTTTAAATATCCCTTACATGTCCAGAACTAAAAGAATGCACGCTTTAGCATGTACTATATGTTATATATGCAATATCTCGAGCCCCGCCCACCCCCCCCCCCCCTTCCCGGTACCAGGGTCTGGGGCCTCATGTAAGGTAAGATGTAAAGTGTTTAAGTCTGACCTGGGCCACTGATGTGGTTCTGTGGTTGACGTTCTGGGCATGCCGCCCCCTGCCCCCCCCCCTACCATGCACTGATATTCCTAGGCTTCCCTATACGCCCAACCTCTCAGTCACTAGTGCCTAACATAGCTATAATGCAGCATGCCCGGTGTCATTATGATGCATGAATGCAGCCTTGGTGTAAATAAACAAGAAAAAGAGCTGCATGTAAGTACCATGTAGACACAACGGGGTTGATACACTCCTAAGGGACCGGCATGATGCCTAAATGCTACCCCAGCAACACACTCGGCTATATAGGGGGACCTACAAAGGGCTAGATTGTAGATGGAGAATTAGGTGCCGAATCTGTGTTGTATACCTGACTGGTACACACACAGAAAAGTGAAAGTCATTGTCGCTAAAACTACTGCCTGACTCTCAGGTGAGGGTAGTTTTAGCAACAATGACTCTCACTTTTCTGAGGGTGTATATCGTGCTGCTAAAGGCTATACCATCATTGTGCTATTTCATGATTCTGCATTATTTATGTGTGTGGTGTTGTGTGAACTACATTATGACACAGTAAGAAGTAGATAAATAAAATTCAAAAAAATATCAAAAATTAAAATTTCAAGTTAGAAATATGGTAACTGCAGAATGGTGTTGCAAAATAGTGAGTCCATTTTATTACCACCTCATTACAATATTCAAAACTATGAAACCCATTTCTGTTTCACATAAGATGGCTTCCAATATAATATGGCTTTAACCTACGTTATCATTTCACATCCGGGCAAGCGGTTGAAAGCTGCATTGGGGTCACATGGTCTCTGATGTGGTCACGTGACTTGTGTGAGCGATATTAGGGTAAGTTGGAGTGGGACCCTTGATGTGTAAAACTCGTTATTTGACCGGTGGGATTAGGCATTGTGTGTGTATCTGTCCGCACCCATGTCACGTGCGCTGAGCGGAATTAGGTTTTCCTTAGCTAAGGGAATGGTCTGTATTTAAGAGTATGGGGGGTGGATTTTTGCACGAGCACGCAAAGGTTTTTTCCGTCCACACCTCCTTAAGAGGGGTCGAATTCTTTCTTCCACATCCCCAATAGTTTGGAATTTTTCTGGTCTCGCCCTCTTTGGACTGTATAAATACGCATTTTTTCTGCCAAAAAAGGGCAAAAAAGTGTCAACCCCCCCATTCTACCAAGCCTTTCCCCCCACCCCCTACCCGTGGATAAATAATGAATACTCCTTAAGATCAACATGAAATGCCCTGGCTGAAAATGCTACATATAGGGTGTCGTTTTGGGTTATTATTTATGGTTCGTCTGTTGACTAGCAGTTGAATGTAAACATGCCAAGATAACATTAGATAGATTTCTAGAATAAATGAGCTTATATAGAATATCAAGGGGTATATGCAGCTGTATAGGCTATGCAGTACACCACTCAGTATGGTTACGAGACACTTTTTTTTACGACCTGCCATATTTTACGACTTGCTGGGGGAAACAGATTTGGAGTTTCCGGTTTCGCCGAACTGTGCCGCTACCGTCCCCATGGACCCTACCCCTTCCCCAAACTGCCTCCCACCCCTCTCCCCACTCTCGCCTTAGGCCAAAAATGAAGATTTGTGTTCAGGCATCCCGACCAACCCTATATTTTTGGCCATACCCCAATTTTTATTTCTTTGGAAGGCTACCAAAAAAAAAGAATTTCAACTAAAAATGTTTTTCTTTTAACTCAAATTAAATGTGAAAAGGGAGACTTTCGTCTCATAATAATCGTAAATCCTTTTAGAAAATTGGGGAAAACATTGACCTCCCTACCTTTCTTTTTGGGTGGGGGGACAATTTTAACTGAACACAACTTCTTCTCTTTTTGGCCTTAGCCCCAAATGATCCTCCTGGACCCTCACATACCCGTTACCCACAGTGGTACCAGTGGTAGCAGGGTCCAACCACATTCCACCCGACTTACCTCTAAACCACTGGCTGTCCATCGTGTATGTGTACACCCAGCCCTATTTTCACCGTCATTTTACTTTCGCACTGGCCACCAAAGCTCACAGACCACTCCACAATGGCCGCCCAGAATTAATCGGCGTTAATTATTCATGACATCTCATCTTCTTCAGCAATTACGGAGTC
Organism: Harmothoe impar; assembly: GCA_947462335.1. Lineage (NCBI taxonomy): Eukaryota > Metazoa > Annelida > Polychaeta > Phyllodocida > Polynoidae > Harmothoe > Harmothoe impar. The sequence goes on along the minus strand of OX381718.1, from coordinate 13,814,291 downwards.
TCCGCACAATTCGGCCAGAGGGGAGCGCTCCTGTACTGGCCAATTAAGCGCGTCTGGAATGCGCTGAAATTTCTCACTGCCCTTTAAAATAAATGGCTCGGTCGCCCGAAGGCGCGGGTTGCTGACCCTTGCAGGCAGCAAGGGCCTGGAGGAGCTAGGCTGGGGCTGGGGGAGGTTGAGAGGGGGTGGGAGGTGAAGGGAGGGGGGGAGGTGGAGGGAATCAATGTCCGGTTGCTGTGGAGGGAAACTATAGTATGCAGTGCTTACAGCAGAGCAATTGCAGCGGTGGTATGGTAGTCAAGAGATCCCATTATATGCAGTAGATCGGTGGTTCGAAGCATACGTGGCAGATTACGTGGCAGATCCTAGAGATGCGACCATATCAAAATGTTTTGAACTCTTTGCCATGACTATATACAGAATATAATTCCCTCAATGACAGTGTGAACTGTAAATAACAGGAATACTTTTTATGGGAAAATTGTGGTAGATCGCATAAGGGGCCAAGGCGGTAGACCACATAGAGACAGTAGCCCTACGAAAAGTGTGGAAGCCACTTCTCTTCCAGACAATAGGTTCAGTGATCCCTTTGGTACCATTTAGTATCCCCTGTACAGGGTCAAACACAGAGAACAAAATAAATGGCTTGACTGTATTTTACATACATGGCTGTATGTTGATGCGGTCCATTGAGCACACTCTCCTACACTGAGTGCAAGTCAGATATGATACGCCTGACTAGCTGCATAAGTTATACAAGCCTTGGACAATGGTAATTATCCGTGGCTGGTGCTTCGGATGATTACCCTGTCCTCGGCTTATAACGCTTTTACAGCAAGTCATGCGTATCATATCTACCACACACACACACACATATATATATATATATATATATATATATATATATATATATATATATATATATATATATATATATATATATATATATAGTACTAGAACAAGGAGTAATCAGCAAGCTCTACAGCCACCCCATTGCCTAACCTAACACTACCTCAGGGTTTGGAATCCTATGCTCCCCATACATGGATAGCAGTAGGCAGCAGGAGGCAGCCATGTTGAAGAGACTGCTCTGTTCTGGGACAGACTGGAACGTGCAGTAAATAGGCAGTTCGCACACACTAGAGTTGCTTGCCCACAACCTCTGACGACCCAATCTCTAACAGTATATTGTGTGTATACTGTGTGCCTGCAGTGGTCTATGACCCTTTAAACTTAAGGACCACATACTGCTTCAATGCGATATGCCTTTTAGAATAACCCAGCCCTGGCGAGTAACTCGCCATGGGTGGATTCTAGATGGCATAAAGCCTGTAGGGGTGATACACAAAGGAGCAGTACGATGAATGTTTTAGCTTTGGCCGAGAGCAGTCATTGAGGCTGCATTAATACATCATATTATGACAAAGGGCATAATGTATCAAAACACTGTACGTCCCACACTGTGGGTCTTAAAGCCGCAGTATCCCTATCGTTTGGCCCGCCTTTTTGCTCCTATACCTTGCTACTTATCATACTAGGACCCGCCTTCATGTAGTAGGACCCGCCTACAAATCACTACAAGTCGTATAGGGCTACCACAACATCGTATCACCCACCTGGTAAAGGCCTTTCCTATAAATAGAGGCTATAGGCATTACTCAATAGTAGTTAGCAGTCAGTGCTATTTATGGGTGATTGGTGCGTGCTGAGGGTCCATATGGGGGTCAAATAAAGCATAGTAGACGGGTAGATTCAGGTAGAATAAACCAGTGAGGACCTATAGTGCGCCCCTTACTCCAATGGCACCCAGGGAATACTGTTGGTTTGTATGATGGGGGTGCAGAGGGGTCCCCCACCTCAGGTCGGAAAGTGGCCGAAATTAAGACCCCCAGGTTGCAAGGTCGTTTTTTTAGACCCTTTATCCTATTACAGGGGCGGCGGAACCATTTAAAAGTTGGGAGGGGGGCGAAGGTCTGAAAATATCTCTGGAAGGGGAAGGTGGGGGGGGGGTAAAAATAGTGCTAAAGAGCAAAGATGATTATGGGCTATGGGGACAATTTTAGGGCGTACCCAAGTGTTCGATGCGCAGCGCAGCAAATTCGCAAGCGAAGCGCAGTGACCAGACAAGGGGGGTCTAGGGGCATACCCCCCCAGGAAATTTTGTGTTTCTAGAGGCAAAATGGTGTATTCTGGTGCATTTTGAGAGCTGTCAGGGATATCCCCTCTACTCCAGAAAATCTTTAAAGTCCAGAACTAAAATGGTGCATTTTGGGGAGTTCTAAAGCCACTATTGAATGCTCTATTCGATTTAAAAATTGAGGCTCCATAACGGTACAGTCAGACAACCCTCAAAACTTGTATAATTCTGGAAAAAGTGGGGGGGGGGGGCAAAAACATAGTCTTGCCCCCCCCCCCCAACAAAAAAGTTGGGGACATATGCCCCCCCCCCCCTACCCCCCCCCGGTTCCGCCGCCCCTGCCTATAACCAATTTTGTGCAAAAGTCGCCAGGTCGCTTAAATTATTGCCCCAGGTCGAAAGGCTGCCTGGAGAACGGCCCAGGTCGCCAGGTCACCAAAAAAAACCTCTGCACCATGATCCCCTTGGGTGTGTGGTCTATATATACTGAAACTACCCGGTGCATTGTTTGATCCCAATAAGGTGCCTGGGCATACGGACTGGTCAAGTATATTGCCCTCCTCTAGTGACTACTACATTGTATATGGGTCAGAGAACTCGGGCACATAACCCTGACTCTGGTATAACTTGGGGCACTCACTGTATAATTATGAATTTCATCTATCATGATGCATGTCATATATATAATATCTAATAAACACATCATCCCAGCACCTGTTACTAGGACGTGTAGCAACTCATATTCAGAATATGAATGTTTGATTAGGAAACAAAGATAATTGTGAAGCTATACCACCTGTATAACATAAAAAACCCTTGCATACAAAATATACAAACCAATGATAGGAAACTTGCCAGAGGATATTTCTACAAAAAGGCTATATTGGCCTAGATAATTTCAGTAATCCATGTTTCCTTGCCATGTTAGTAAATGTACTATTTCCAATATAATATTATATCCCATTCATATCTTGTTGGGAGGGGGGTGCTTTGTTCAATTCCGAACAGGGAGGTCATACTGAAGGTGTTTCTCAGACCCTTTATTCTTATACCAATTTGAGAGATTTTATTATACCCTACATCAATGACTTAAACAGTTTTACACTTGGCACTCCAAACTGGATATAACCAACACACCAATATTAATGCTGCAGCAAGGAGTCTTCATCACCTCACAAGTGGTCACGGAAAAAGATACTGTACACTGGGTACCACTGGAAAGCTGTGAATGTGCAGATTACAACCCTGGTGAGTGTAAAAAGCTACGTGGGGGACAAACTTGGCAGTTGTACATTGAAAATATAAAGTTGAAAATAAGCTTTTAATTAGAAAAAAAAATCAAATAAAAGCAAAAAAAGACTTTGAATGCATATTTTGCCACATGGGGATAAAGTAGCATTGCCATGAATGAAATCTAAGATTTGAGGTCCAAGGTCAAGGTCAAAGGTTGACCATTTGGTATAATGATCAGATGTGTTGTGACAACTCTTTATGTGTGGAGTGTGACATTTATTACCTAATACAATGTTATGTTGGAGTGTATGAAATAAGTTCCTGTTGATGTCATTTTAAGGTCATGATGTCATGTCAAGGTCATGACCTCATGATACTATGTTTCCATCCAGCAGCAGAAAAGTGATTGCAAGGGGCCTGCTTACATTGAAAGTACATGTAAATACATGCATAACATATCTTATGATAGCCTGATGGTTGAGGTGACTTATCTTTCCTTTACACTATGAACAACAAGAATCACCTACTTTTTCTCAGTGCTGTGTCTTATATGCATTCTTGACCTTTTTTACCTTTCTTACATTAATCATCCTCAGAGTCATTGGTTTCTGGTAGCATAGAATACATGTTTAACATGTGTCAATGTTGTTTGCACTAATACAGCCACAGGCAGGAACGCAGGGTTGTTTATGACTAAAACATGCCCAGTTATCCGAGCATTTATTTGAACATTCAAAGATGCGATCATTCAAAAGTTATGGGAACTGCAGGCTTGTTACTTGGCTTTTGGGATGAGCCTACCAGACTTCTGTTGCCAACCATTTTCAATCAGATTTTCTAACTTTTGAAAGCCAATGTGGGCTAACTTCCAGATCCTTAGCTGAAATGCTGCTCGCTGGACATGAAGAATAAAGCTGTCCTCCATTGGTGGTAGTTTCTTTCCAGGTACTTTTGACTTTTGACATGAGGCCATGGAACAGCATAGGTTGTTGAGGTTGCTTGCAACATCTTTGCTCCAATACAGCAGGGGTAGACACTAACTTTATCAGCCATGGGCCACCCAGGCCCACAGCTTCAAAATTCTACGTGCCCGAACCTAAATCTGCGGGTCCAACAAAGGCATTTACTTTTTTCAAAGAGAAAATCATAGTTATTATTGATTAGGAACAGCAAAATGTTATCAAAACATACATATTTCTGTCAATTCATTCTTTCCAATGGCATATTACATGCTTGTAATGATAACAGGATATTTTCCATGGGTTTTCTTCCCCCCTTCTTGTGGGCCACCCGGCCACCCGGGCCCATAGGAAGCTAATTCTGTGGAAAACTACGGGCCCGTAACAAGAATTACGGCCATTGGCTCCCAGGCCAGCGTTAGTGTGTGCCTCTGCATATATAGTATTGGGAAGACTGTTTTTTCCATCCCCCACTTCCATACCAACATTTTTAGTACTGGACTGTCTTCCACCTGACGCCAATCTAGTATTGGGCGAACTATCATTTCCATCCCCAACTACCATACCAACACATGAAGTACTAGACTTTCTTTCCAAAACATAATCCATGTTATAATGTCTGACATAGGAGGACTGACAACTCATGTGATACTTTACTATGAGATTCCCAGTGGATATTTCCTCCTTGTGGCAGATGATATCACGTCCAACATGAATTCTGCATGCTCCATGGGAAAACACACCATCTCACCCACCCAATCCCCCTTGTTAAAAGAATGATCACTCCCTAAAGTAACAATAGGTGAGTTCGGTATCAGGTTTTTATTGACCGGATCTACCAGCCTGCCTACTCCCCCAGGCCACCTCTCACAAAGACCCAGCTTCAGCAAAACTTAGCTGGGTGTTTGTGAGTGGTGGCCTGAGGTAGTAGGCAGGCTGGTATATCCGGTCAATAAAAACTTGATACCGAACTCACCTATCATCAGGTCTAAGCAATGACCAGGAAATGACCCTGCAAAGACTTATGAAGCCGGGGCCATTTCTCTACATGCCTCCCTCCACATTACCCCCACCCCTCCCACCTACCAAGGTGTGAATGCTCAAGGCAGGGTCATTTTTGGGGCTGCCTTACCCCTCTGCTTGTTATGTAATCCCATTGAATACACCTCCCTCTAGGCCTTTCTGGTGTATTAGTAAAGAATACACATACAAATGTAATTTAAAATTCAGTTTTCTCAGCTGCTATACTTCTGGTACCAAAGTTCTCCCAGATTTTACTAGATTATATTGTGGTTCTACTGATGGGGTGCTTTATTCCGTCACAAATTTGGCACACCAGTCACATTTGCATTCTTCTGAGAATAGAGAGCTACTCTCTCCCATGTCTTGTGCAAGTATTTAGCATACTACTTCGAAAAATCATTGGGAGATATTTTGAAATACTTAATTGCTAATACATATAGTTCTCCTTCCATTCATGATGATTTCACAATTGAAAAGTGAAGGCAAATATCTGAAATATCCATTACAAAAAGGCACTTACTATGATTTAAGAGCAGGGTCATTTTCCGCAATGGCTTCATAAGCCAGGGTGAAAAATGACTACAGGTTCAAAAGTCGCTGGCATAGTCATTTTAGGGAGTTGCCAGCACCTGAATATCACCACTCACACTTAACCACATAGGAAACTAGAGACTAGAACAGTATGGTATGTAAGATGAGGCGTATTACGCTTTTGGATGCGACCACGCTTAGAGACTAGAACAGTACTAGAAATGTGAATTGGACATGCTCAGTGATTATGCCCCTTTAAATTGACAAGGCATGGATATAGTTTTGACCTTTACCTTGTATCTCAGTTGGTTTCACCTCATTGCTTTCCCAAAGTAGGCAGCCCTTTTCCGTCTATGATGTCGAGCTGCTTTCCTGGTGTGCCATTGCAGACCCAGACAATCATTTTTATGTGAAATTGATATAATGACCTTGACCTTTATGTTAGAGGTCTCATAAAAAACTTGTATCATAATAGATGTTGCCTTTGTGTATGGAAGGTTATGATTTCAGATCATATCAAAACACCGGATACTTGACCTTTGACCTTTGAACTTAGACCTTAGACCTTTGACCTTTGACCTAATATTTGTCAGATTCATGTATTAGCATTATATGATATCATGCCAAGACACAATGAACAATTAATCTGTTGAATTGCAGCAAAATTTATATTTTCCTATTAAAACCTCATTTCCAACTTTTTATTTTCAATGTAGAAGTGCCAAGTTTGTCCCCGAAAGAGAGTTTTACACTCACCAGGTCTATAATCTACATATTCAAAGCTTTCCAGCGATACCTTGTGTCTGGTATCTTTTTCTATGACCACTCTTCTCAGAAATAATGCCCGTAGCAGCCCAGTGCTGCAGCATTATATAGTTCAGCCTAGTGTAAGAGGCGGGGGCTGTTCTCTTCATATGGTTCTCTTACCTACTACACTGATATTCCTAGGCTCCCTATGCGACCAATCTTTCAGACACTAGTGTCTAACCTAGTTAGTCATTTTTTGGCTCCCTATACGACCAATCTAGGTAAGTTATTATTGTCAGGTTGGTCAGTACTGACCAACCCACCTCAGTCTTTTAATTTCCAGGGGGAGCCACTGAGTGGTCATCTAAGGTGGCACCAACTAGTGGTATACAAATACAATACACCAATGATGAACCTAGGTTAGCCACTACTATTTTTGAATATAACTTTGCCATTGTGACTAACACTCAAATGACCAACCTAGGATAGTCTGTACTGACTAACCCTTTCAACCTATGGGTTTTCAGTGTAGTTGCCACATGCCTGACCATTGAAGGCATATTACATAATAAAGGGAAGGTGAACCCAAGCAATTGACGACATGCCCTTATATGTCACCCAGAATCAAGACAGCCACAGGGGGAGGGGCATTTGGGCATTATGAATTAGTGGTGACAGTAGTTCCCCCTGGTGTACAGAAGCAAAAGGGTTGGCCACACGACAGGGATACTGCAGCTTTAAATAAATAAGGACCTTTTGTATGGACAGACTGATTCAGCAAAGGTCACGTGTCGTGGCTGTACTATTGTATCCAGGCCCGCTACCTCTATGGGATATTTAACCCTTTAAGGACGGCATGATACCTTAATGCATCATGCCCTTGGTCGTCATGAGGCACGAATGCAGCCCTGGCGAGTAACTTGCCAGTGCTGCATTCATGCGTCATGACGACCATTGGGGGTTTGAGACTCTCCCCTGGGGTCGGCATGATACACCTGAGGCTGCATATTGGTGCATCATGATGACAAATGTCATCTTTTAGCGACATCTGTTATGACAGGGTTAATGTTCTTTAATGTTCACAGTGGCTTCCTCGCAGGTTAGACCCTGCAGACTTGTATTTGCCCATAAAACAGACATACATAATGCTACATAATTGCACTTCCAATATGAAACAGCTCTCATTCTAGAAGGGAAAGTTAATCTCCTTGTTTCTCGCAACCTGTGACCTTTACAACGCCTACTCTGTAACTTGACAAATGACCTTGGCACATGTCTCTGGTACAACAGGCCGTACAAACAAGAGGAGGAATGACTAATCGGCAATCTGTGTTAGCGTTACTGAAAAAGGGTCGTCATTTTGACAATACCTAAATTGACAACTTTAGGTAGTCAAGGTGACGACCTTCGGTCGTCATTGTAACTACCTAAGGTAGTCCTTCAGAGAAAATTTGTCATAATGACGACCTTAGGTAGTCACATTAATTGTGTAATTGTTTCATGTAATGAATACAGCCCTGGTAAGTAACTCGCCAGTGCTGCATTTAAGCATCATGATGATCCTGCAGGATTGAGACACTCCTGTAGCGTCGGCATGATGCACTAATGCAGCCCTGACGTGTTACTCGCTGGGGCTGCAATGGTACATCATGACAACAAATGTAATATTTTAGGGACATGCCATCCTTAAAGGGTTAAAACAACAATAGATTCTACAACTCTGGCCAACCCGACCGACCCTATCAAAACAGGGCCGACTTTACTTTTTTTTATGCAATTTTGAAGAAACTTATGTATTTTTACCCTTTTTTGGTAAATTTTTGGGTTTTCGGAGAGGCCGGCTAGTACTTTTATGTTAAAAAAAAAAAGGTAAAAAAAAGAAAATCCGACCTACCGACCCTACATTTTCTCGCCATGTTACCCAAAACAAACCTTTTTTTTTGGCCTTAGCTCTATTTAGTCCATATATATATTGCACGATGACAGGAGACAAAATGCTTCCCTTAAAGAGCTACACAAATCACCATTCCCTTACATTATCTGGCAGCACAATGTGCGGAGGACGCCAGTGTAGACACGGCACATGTAGACCCGGTGTATGCCTGTCACAGACGGCATCCTCCTTATTCTCATTACACCGACATGTACCGCAGTCTCCCGGGTATAACCAGAGCCCTATGCGGACGTGCCGGGCTTTACAGATAGCCTGGGTTAACCCTTAAAGGATGGATGTCGTGAAAAGATGACATTGGTCGTGATGCACCGATGCAGCGCTGTCGAGTGGTGCTGCATTGGTGCATCATGCCGACCCTATGGGGTTGAGACACTCCCAGAGGGTCCACATGATGCTCTGATGCAGCCCCGGCAAGTTACTCGCCAGGGCTGCATTGCTGCATCAGAACGACCAATGTTAATGAATAGCGACACATGTCCTTAAAGGTGTAAGAGCCCCATGGTGCTTTAAAGGCGCACTGAGTTGAGGACCTAGCCCTGCCGAGTTTTGTACGCAAATGACGTCGTGGGTTTAGTGCGCCTTTAATGTGATAATATGCACTTGGTGTGTATGATGCATCAATCCATCCCTCACAACCCCAGTAAGGTTGGCTTTATGCTTGAATGCATGCAAGCTTTCATGGCCTCTTCCTTCATTCAACGGTATATTGCATTAAAGAGCGTATAGCATTAAAACAGCATAGGAGCCCTAGAGGGTTAAGGGAGTATGTCTTGAGTGCGGTAGTGACAACAGCGATTGGATATGTGCAAGATGTAATATCAGTAGATAAGAGGAGGTTGTAATGGCGGTATGAATCTGGGTGCACACTTTTGAATTATCTACATGTAATCGGATGTTCTCCAGTTGACGTATTCAATGGCGATACATCAAATGGTAATTAACACTCTAGGGTCCCCAAACTGAGAGCCTTGGACCTGCCACCTAATGATATTTTGATGATTATACTCCTCTGTTGCTGAATTAAAATAAATCATAGCCTTTGGGCTGTCCAGGAAATAGACAAAGGTTCACGAGTATAGTTCCCTACTGAGGGTTATTTCACGAGGCGAAGCCAAGTGAAATAACCCTCATTGGGGAACTATACGAGTGCTCCTTTGTGTTTATTTCATGTCATAATTAACAATATCTATCAAAATTCCACTTAATTGGTCTGAAAAAGCAATTTTATAGTGTTTGAATCATCAATCTCAATGATTTTAAAGGCCGTGAAATACGGGCGATGGTTATTTCACGGGGGGTATTAAATACGGCTTTCCTTGGTTAAGTCAATGGGAGTGCCGTATTCACCATGAAATAAAATATGTAATTGCTGAATAATCATTAGATTTTGCATTATGCGAACATGGCGTACACTGTAGTGATATTTCATGGCCAACTGGTTGTTGATTTTTCTTTATTTTCTTCATTTTTAGACAGAAGGGATATGTAATAAACTCAACATCCTGCTTAATGACAGCTACATCTTATCTCACGTGTTTAACTTGAAACTGCATCATAATTATCACACTTAGCTTTCAGCTTTGTGAGATTTGACCCAGCCTTAACCCCTTGAAGTACGATGTACACGTGTGCATGTCAGTGGCCAGCAGTTTCATCCTAAAATACTGGTGTTGTAGCAAAACAACTTATGTTGATTACATCCTCTGGGTCGACTACCAATAACGGTGATGTTAAATATTTAACCTCGAAGCGGGGCGTCTATTCGTTTCCCTATTTTCTAGGAGCCCCCAGGAGACCTTACGTTTGTTTACCTCATAAGTTGTTTTCCCTGGAGGTCATCATGACGTCACGAAGCCTAGCTGATCCTTGAGTACGTCAATATTCTATCTGAGAGAGGCAGAGTCTTACTCTGAACCCTTTAAGGATGCATGTCACTAAAATATTGCATTTGTCTTTATGGTGTACCAATGCAGCCCTGGTGAGTAACTTGCTGGGACTGCATTGACCGGTGCATCATGTCGACGCCTCGGGAGTGTCTCAACCTCATAAGGTCGTCATGATGCATGAATGCAGTACTGGCGAGTTACTCGCCAGGGCTGCATTCATGCATCATGACGACCAAGGGCATGGTGCATTAAGGCATGATGCCGCCGTCTTTAAATGGCTACGAGAGGCAGTTTGATGGATGATGTTGGTCGTCTAGTGAGAGTAAGATTGCAGTATGGGACAGCTTTATGTCGACAGCCACTGCTGGTTCACAGAAAACCTAAATGCCCTGGGCCTAAGTCTGACGTGGCTATCCCAGGTTGGTCAGAGGGCTATTGGTCAGACATGACCAAAATTAATGCTATTCAACAAGTACCAAGGCAAAACAACATATGTGACTAAAGCCTTACTCAAAAAGACTTTGCCTAAAATGGAAAGACTTGGTGAGTTGGTCAGTGTTGAGCAATCCTAGAATGTTATACCTAACCTAGGTTTAGTCGTATAGGGAGCCAACAAATGACACTTGGTTAGGGTACTATAATAACTGAGAGATTAGCCGTATAGGAAGCCAAATAATATCAATATAGTGAGAGTAAGATTACATGATCATGGGACAGCTATATATCGCCAGCCACTGCTAGTATTACTTGGGAGATATATCTTATTAGTAGACACATGTGTTTATAGCATATCCTTTACTATAAATGTGAAGATGCAAACAACATAAAGGTTTTTTTCTGTACAAACACCCCGAGACCAATCATAGCATTACGGTAGCCGAAACAAAGGGTACCCTTTGCAATCCCTAATGGTATGAAAAATAGGAAGTCTTGAGTAAAGATGTTTTGAGGATTTCATCTAACCATTACGAACCCATAGCTAGTTTTTTTTTTTTTTCAAAAACGGCATTGAGAACATTCACGAGTAGTTTTCTAGAATGGCAGCATCATCCTCAACACCCCTTCCCCATCCCCCGACCCATTTCTGTGTGACAGCATGAACATTGATGCTACACACCCGTGTCACACCCAAAGCCACATTATAACAGAAGAACCAGGCCAGCATGGGATACCTATAAAGGCTATCTTATCCACCTTATATAAGGAGTATGACCTGTGAGTACCATCCACTCATAGTAACTATTAACCCCAAATACCCCATTCCACGCTACACGCCCTGGAGCCACTTCCAACAACCTGCAACATCACACTTTAATGGCTAGGGCAAAAAACAAATTAGTTGTGTTCAAGTATCCCGACCGATCCTATTTTTCCTTTAGCCCTACCCTAAAAAAACTTTTTCTGGAAGGCATTTTTGGGGTTTTTGCTTAACAATTTCTTTATCTATATTATGAGAAAATTCAAAAATTTCCACTCACAATCCTTCTTTGAGAAAGGCCATTGAAGTGTTTTTGATGACTTTACTGAGCAAGACAGGACCGGCCCTCATTTTGGACACACTGTATAAAGCCCACTCACCCTGTATAAATCTTAGGTCCTCACTGTACTCCCAGTGTGAAAGAGTAAGCAACTTGTGGGCTCTCAATTACAACACAAAACACAGAACCCTACTAGTCAAATCAGAAGTATGCGAGTCAATCTGAAGATGTTGACACATTATAGGCAGAGACAATTTCATCTTACAACGCAAGGAGAATTATAACGAAAAAAAACCAAGACTTCCAGATCCTGTGGCATGACACACAGTTTTCTTCTTTCGGCCTCTAAGCCTCCCAACCTGTCTCTGCTTCCGAGCGCCCCGGGCCTTAACTCGTGTGTTACGACCGTTGGCTTCTAGTGGAGTGTTGGGTCAATGAACCCAATCACGGCCCACTGCTTCAAGTAAGCTTCCAATTACTCGGCTTTAAGGAGTGGTTCCCAGGAGCAACTCGCGAGCGACTCACCATAGAACTGATGAAGGGCTTCGTCGATAGCTAGAAACTCACTCCTTAAGCCCAGGTAATGACCAAGCAAACCTCTGCTCTTCGTCTGGTTCTGGATTTCGCTGTCGCAACCATGGTAAACAAGGAATCATGGCATGACCTAGAATTTAGTCCGATCTCCAATCTCTTTTCTAGGCTGTGATGAGAATAGCTTAAATTATACTTCCAAATCGTGCAGGGGGAACCTTCCTTTAACCATTTTAGGATGGATGTCGCTATAAGATAACATTTGTTGTCATGTTGTACCAATGCAGCCCTGGCAAGTAACTCACCAGTGCTGCATTGGTGCTTCATGCTGACTCTTCGGGAGTGTCTTAACCCTGTAGGGTTGGCATGATGCATGAATGCAACCCTGGCGACTGTAGGGTTGTCATGATGCTTGAATGCAGGCCTGGCGAGTTACTCGCCAGGGTTGCATTCATGCATCATGACGACCACAGGCATGATGCATAAAGGCATCATGCCGTTCTCAAAGGGTTAAGTCCAGGTAATGACCCAGCAAACCTCTGCTCTGCGTCTGGCTCTGGATTTCACTGTCGCGGCCGTGGTGAACAAGGAATCATGGCATGACCTTATGCAGTCTAGAATTTGGTCTAGAATTTGGTCTCCAAACTCGGGAACAGTGCTATTCTAGGCTGCAATGGGAATAGCTTAAATTATACTTCCAAATCGCGCAGGGGAACCTTCCTTTAATCATGCCAATTGTACCGGCTTTAGGATGTTCAGGATTAAGTTCTAGAACCTATCACATGTGTGATGGGCCCGTTTCCGTAAGCAATGCATTGATTATTAGTCAAACTATCTACATTCTTTTTATAGAATTTTATCAAAATACATTAGATAAAGTATGTGAATACATACAATTATATTGACTATATCAGAAGGATTGAAGACAGAGAAAACAAGTATGCAAGCCTTGGCAAAAGAGGGGCCCTTTTTAGGGCCGCATATATGTAGTGATTTAATGCAGTTGTCATGATACATAAATGTAGCCCTGGATATTCTACACTCCAGGCATTATGGTTACAGGGCACGTGTAACTTGTCAATTGGAATTGGTCAACAACCTGAATGGAATTCAGTATTACTCTCGACCCTGCATTAATGTACATGTGATACGGAGGGACATACTTGCGTACTAGACTGTGGGATCCAGTAGGCCCAGGGCTCTCAATTTCATGACGGTATTGAAAGTGTGTTCAATATTGAGTCGGGACTAGTGCACCCATTGCATTTTAATGTGATAAATAGGAAGGTCTGGTCTGTAAGTACTACCCAGACAGCATTGATACCTGGGTCCCATTTGTGTTTAACTTGGGCTATAGCTAGATTTGCCTATATCTGGGTCATGGTCATGTTTTGTCATGGGTTAAAACTGGGAGCCAAGAGAGCCAGCCCAGGAAAACTCTTTTTTTCATAGATACATTGTAAATATTTCAAAACATGCTGACATCTGATTTGACTCCACAAATCACCAATTATGAAGTAGAATACATCTAGGCTTGAGTTGGGCACTTCGAATCTGGGCTGAACCATCTGGGCTCCAATCTATAGCCCTGGACAAGAAGGACCAAAATCCAGAGTGGGAACATCAGCTTGCCCAAGTAAAAACACATATAGGTCCCCACTAAGCAATGTTGGCTGGGGTAGTGCTGTGAGAATTCTAGTAATGCCCTGGATAGGGTAGGTGTGTCTAGCATACCCCTGTATACAATACCTCCATTGCCTGCCCACTCTTAGTACTACTGTGCACAGCGTGGTGGCGTTTGCTACCGGTGATTTTTAACACTCATGATTTTGTTGAGAGATGGCACCGGAAATCGATAGAGCTGCGTGTGCATTCTACCGTCGCTGTTGAGGGCCAGACCCCGATCGAGTTAAGTCATTTACATACGCCGACGACGGGAGAGGGAAGGGAAGGGAGGGGTGGTGAGAAGTAGTGGGATAGATAGATGGGTTTCTTGCTTGCATATATATAGGCATATATAGCTTAGATATATAGGGTGGACTAGTCTATGGGCACAGAAACAAATTAGGATACATCGCATGGGAAAGGGATTGGAGGTGGGATGGGAGGCAGGGAACCTGAGGAGTGGGAGGAAAAGATAGAAGTATGAAATAATTACAGTGAGCTTGGGGCAAAGCAAAGAAGTCAAGGCTGCTTGGAGGGATACTACCTGAACTTCACTACCGCAATGTTATTCATTATTTGACTAATGCACCACTTGAAAAGTTACATATAGACCCTTGGTCAGAATGTTGCCTTAGGAAAGGCTGATAAGTAAGTTGGGATAGCCGATAGCAGTGGAAGTCAAATTAGTTTGATCTATGGTAGCATCCATGCAGAAGGACAATCTGTTCAGAAAATAATTCATACAACGTTAGGATACAGCCCAAAGTATAATCTACAGGTTGCAATTCATGTATAAGTGTTACAATAGGCCTGTGTCCACTAGGATTTATCAGACTGCTTTGTCCCTGAATAACCTGTTTTGTCGGCGCCAAAACCGTTTTGTCAGCGCTAATACCGTTTTTTGTCAGTCAAAACGCCAAAATTTATTTTTCGGCCAAAAAAACAGTCATATTCTTCGGTGACCAAACAGTCTGATAAAGCCTAGTGGACACAGGCCTATTGGAAGAGGAGGGGTAGTAGGGGGAGGCAGACACACACTGACAGTGTGTGGACGTGTTGGGAATGGCGTGTGGTATTTGTGCCACCCTGGAGGCCCCAGGTTGTGAGGGCTGAGGGGATTAGGCTGGTTATCTAGGTGGAGGTCCGACCAGTGGTCACCACCGACGCTGGTCAGAGCCCCCCCCCCCATACTTCCCAATCCACAGACACACCCAATGCTACAAGCTAGAGAAACTGCCCCCCCCCCCTCCTCCCGAGGTCACCCATTAAGATTGTCCAAATGGGTAAAATCAGCATTATTTTCATATGTGATTTGAAAAATTGAAACACCACATTTATATTGTGCATTGGAAAATTGTTAGTCAGAGCCCTCCACCCAAACCTTCCTTTGTATGTATGTTCGCATTTAAGCAAATTTGAGACATATGAACAGAACACGTTACATGGTTTTCAGTTCAATAATGCAATGTAAATGTCATGGAAAGATCTGTACTGCGTTTAAGCAGTTTTAAGGGGCATTTACTTGAATTGAATATGTTTAAGTGTTCCTTTAAGCAAATAATCTCAATTTACCAATATGCAAACATCCATGCAATGTTTCGATCCACCCACACACAAAATCTTGAGAAAAATAAACCCCCTGAGATCAGCCGTCACAAGGTGATGTCCACCTGGGTAAAGCTAGTCAGCATCATTTTAAAATGTGCTTTGACAAATGGATGTGCCATATACATATTGAGTGTCGGAAAATTGTAAGATTCCGACAGGTTACATAGTCTCAACCAATATGTAACGGTAAGTTGTGCCTTTACATGGGTCCCCACAGTTTTGACCATGTCGCCGTGACAATTTTCAGCCAAAGGGCCGTGTCACTGTCTCGATTTTTAGCTATATAAGAACTTAGAGAAAAATCCCCGTGGGTCGATTTTTACCCCCAACTTTCCTGTGTCTGTCGAATTTTGAAAGGCCTAAAATGCCTGTGTCGATTTTTACCCATGTAGAGGCACTAAGTTCTGATACCTTAGCTATTGCCATAATGACAAAAAATACCCTTGATATTTAGTGTTGTAATGTGCAAAAGGTACAATGTCTAGGGATTATGTGGATTATCTGAAACAATGCCCCATCCATACCATTAACTACATTCTCAGAACAAGAACATTAACCCTTAAAGGACAGCATGATTCCTTAATGCATCATGCCCTTGGTCATCATGATACATGAATGCAGCCCTGGTGAGTAACTCGCCAGTGCTGCATTCAAGCATCATGCCGGCCATACCAGGTTCAGACACCCCCAAAGCGTCGTCATAATGCAGCAATGCAGCACCGGCGAGTTACTCGCTGGGGCTGCATTGGTGCATGATGGCGACAAATGTCATCTCTAAGCGACTTGAAGTGTTAACAAACAAAAACCTCAACGAAAACAAGCTCAGTTTGCTCTCTGCTCAGGAATCAGACACCCTGGGTTTTAAGACATTGCCTCGGGGTCTGCGCAGATATTACTTGTGATTAAGTATCATGAGATGTTTCAGGTAGTCGTTCTTTACCATCTCATACAACAGAATGTGGGAAAAGGAAAGTGTATTGCAATGTCTGCTCAACTATAAGGGAATGTGTGGGTTTGAATTATAGACAAATCTATAATTTAGAAAGGTCTTTCCAGACCTTGATGGAGTGAAATAACCAGAGCCACATTAGAAAAGATGCCATATGCAGTGCATTGCAATACGTAGCAATTGTGATTAATACACTGGGATGAATTACATTTGCTGCAATTCTGTCATATTGCACTATCGTTTTACGGGGAATGACATCTCCTTCTTTCCTACTCTCTCTTCCCAAGAGCTCTTTCTCTCTGTCTCAATATCTGTCTCTCGTGCTCTGCCTCTCTTTCTGTCTGTCTCTCTCGCATCCTCTCTTTGTGATTGCTTCGGTTATTAGATATCCCAGGAAACCAGATCTCCCCAGGTTGTACTGGCTGGCCTCAATATTAGCAGTTGCAGGTAATCATGCTTTTGTTTGTTTCCCTCAAAGGTTTCTCTGTGCTTTAACCCTTTAGGCCGTTTGCCCGTTTGTGGTCATGATGCACGAATGCAGCCCTTGCAAGTGACTCGCTGGTGCTGTATTCAAGCATAATCATAATAAAGGGCATACTGCATTAGATAACTATGTATTCTTTAAAAGGGTAGGCCGCATCTTTTTCACCATTGTGTCATAATGTTGGTGAATAGATTACCCTATTTCGTTCTCCAAATGTCTCTAATTATCTATGACAAAACGTCCCCAAGCCGTATTCACTAATACATGATTGCGACAAAGATTTCAGCATTTCAAGGTAAATCTCAGCAACTACCTTCTCAGTATTAGGGGATATTGTTGTGTCACATATATTAGGGATATTTGTTGGATACTAAAGTTAGTGGAATTCTATCTCAATGGATTACCTCCCTCCCATTGCAAGGTATTATAGACCCAACTACATCTAGTGCCAAATTATTATCCTGTTCTTCTCTTCTCTAACCCTTTTATTTCGTTGATCGTATTGGCAATATCCTATTTCATGGTGAATAACCTCAACTGTGCTTTCACAATGTCGTGTTCAATCTCTGATTCAATCTTTCATAAAGGGGTCAGTAGGGCCAAATACTGTATTTATAAAACCAATGGTTAGTCAATTATTCCAATGGCTAAGCCATGGATAGAATTAATATCATTATATATTTTTGTTTGTATTGTTAATGGTTTTAGTTTTAATTTCAATTCTCATGTCCTCTTTTGGAGTTTGGTAACTCCCATCTTAGATATTTATCTAAAGTATTCGACTACTGTTTCTCTGAGTAAGGTGCCATGTTAAAATGCATTATTTTCTTTTAGGACGTTTTGTTTTCACTACATTTTCATGTCGCAGATTCAGAATGTCTACTCAGATTAAAAGCATTATGCCAGAGCGCAATGTGTTCTTTCTCTTAAATATGCAAAACCTCAATCCCTATTCAAATGAGGTTACACGTTTAACAAAACAACAAGCATCGACTGCCAGATTTAATTAAAATTCTGCCATGGGTTCTCAAACCGAGCCAGATAAGAAATTAAAAGAAATGTCAAAAGTTACTTTTGTCACAATTTTAATGTTGACGTGATGGCGGGCAACTTCACACATGTGATTACCGTTATGGAATTAGTTTGACTGGTTTTTAAACCTTGTTTTCTAAATTGACATTGGATTAAATTTCTATTCAGGACATGAGTAATAGGATATTCCCAACATGAACTAGATGAGTTGAAATGGAATGGAATGGATATTACGAAAAGCATGTAATTTGGGAAAACCTACACTGTATCGTATTAAAGCCATAGCTTTATAAAAACAAACCCTCATGGATTTGCATGCTATGAGAGTAAAGGAAAATCCCCATGGTCTGGCAGAGACTAGAGCACCCCCACCCCTCTCCCTACTACCTGAACC
The DNA here is from genome assembly GCA_947462335.1 of Harmothoe impar. Taxonomy (NCBI): domain Eukaryota; kingdom Metazoa; phylum Annelida; class Polychaeta; order Phyllodocida; family Polynoidae; genus Harmothoe; species Harmothoe impar. The sequence goes on along the minus strand of OX381718.1, from coordinate 13,795,680 downwards.
TACCCCCTTTACATGTTCTGTTCTGTTCTTGACTTGGCTGGGAATGGAGCCGACTTCTGTCAAAACAAAGCTGGGTGAAATATTAATGGGTTCCCGTTGTCTATTGACCCCCTCCCCTGGAGGATAGAGCAGGAGGAGCACAGGCTAACCAGGGGTATGAAGCTGGTAGAGTAGTGGGGCAGTGGGGAGGGGGGGGGGTTAGACCATGGGCACAGGCTTAAACTGGTCAGCCTAGTCATAATGGGAGTGCTATATATAGCACAAGGTATGACACAGCTAGTTCAGGTTCAGTCCGAATGGGCCCTGTGAACCTGCTGACCAGCCTTCGGCTGTGTCGGTTTTAAAACTGTATCTATCACAGCGAGACGTCAACCATCGTTATACCCTAGATCGCACTACTGTACCATGTATTTCGCCATAGACAGGTGGCACCATCTGAAGTCTAAAGATGATGGTTAACTAAGCAGTTTACTAACTAGATGACGCCACCCTCTATGACCCGACCGATGGTACAGTAGGGCCATTTGCGTATAAAGATGATGGGCGTCTAGTTGTGTCATACCTTGTGCTATAGCATTCTGGAGTCTCTGTACTACAGTGTAACATTAACTACAGGAAAAGGCTGCTGCCCTCGATTAAACATAACTGCTAAAATTCAGCCCTTCTTAAAAATGTTGTCAAAGGGTATAATTTCTACTAACCAGTACATGTTGGACAAATTGTTTGTGTATTATCAAGGATTGGTCATTCTTTGTCATGAAGGATAAAATTGACTTTGACCATTGTGATAATGGTATGATTCATTCAACATCTGATATACACGTTTGATTTGTTAACTATTGTTTTTTATTGTAAAGTTACTTAAAGACATAATAAAGATACATCTACTAAAGAAGTTTAATAAAAAAGAAATAAATAAAAAAGTAGTCATCCACCCCCAGTTTAACCAGGATGCTGATCAGTTTAAGGCTGTGGACAATGAGAGGCAGGCACTGCTGGGTATGGATCCACGGTCAGGTAGGTGCACGCCAAACAGGGTAAACACCGTGCAGATTGTAAGACAGGCTAGACTACTGTACTGTCTGGTCTGACTCTACTTAATGAGGGTTGGTTCAGTATAAATTATAGAGGTTGTTTCAGTATACATCTGTAAGCCTGAACCGATCATCAGTACAGATGCTTGTACAGTATTCTCATTAACCTGGAATTGTTTGCATCAGCCGTTCTCATAATAGCCCAGATACCATGAGAAAACCGCTTAGATTTAGAGCTAGAAAGCACTCCCTTTATCTGTGACTTGTCTGGGTTCTGGCAAGATAGACAGTCGTGAAACATGTGTTTGCCCTGAAAGATATACAATGTCTGATTGTTCTTTTATGGTCCAGACAGTAAAACTAATTATTTATCTCCATGGCCAACCTCAACCAGGCACTGGGGAATATCTTGACTTCAAACTGGCTCAAATACCCAAATAGGAGATTATTTCATTATCCAGTTTCGCCTGGGTTAAAGAACAAATAAAATTCTGAAGCCACAATCACAAAAAAAAGCTATTAACATTGGAAAGCCTGCACGATAAAAGCAGTGCGGTTATAGTCAAAATGCCCTAAGGCTGAATCCTGTAGCAATGCTTTGACTCACATGCTCCACATTGTACAACATAACACAGTCTACTGGAAGTGCCAGTATTGGAGCAATTAGGTGAGGTTTTGAATTCTCAGCCCTAATTCTTAGGCACATACTGCTTCAATGTGATATGGTCTTGGTCGCCATGGTTCATGAACGCAGCCCTGCATGGTTAGACTGCTTGCCAGTTTTCATTCAGGCAGCATACGACATTTTGGTTCTGTATTCCCCTTGTGGGGTTTTGTTGAATGCAATGGATTCTTTCAAGTCAAGGGGCATAGCACATTAAAGCATGTATATACGAAGTGTTTGGATGCAAAGCGGCATGAAAGCCATTTTTGGAAAAGAGGCAACAATCTGACAAAAATATGGGCTAGGGATGGTGAGATATAATCCTCAAGCAATATTCCTGATATGATCTGTATAATACTACCATACATATATAATAGGCTCTTGTCATACACTATTCTGTTGAGATATTCTATGCTAACTGTAGACATATATATAGGAGCACTGAACATGCCCACATAATGACACGAACAAATTAATAAGTTTTCAAGTCAGCTAAGGGCTATGGTGTGACCTTTACTTCAAAGAGGCTGCTTCCATGGCTTATTACTGGCACCTGTGTACCCTGTAGGCAGATAGTGTGGACGTGGGTAGACTCACCTAGGCGCAGAGCTGCTTTTTCATTGCTTATAACAGTCAGTATATTCAACAGTCTTCTGCCTATCCCTGAATACATTGGTCAACTATTGTTTACCATAAGACAGCTGCTCCCCAGGACGGTCAGCTAGAATCAGGACAGTTGCTTTCTATGATAACTTGGCATTAGTAGTAACGGGTAATCCTAGTCATTTAATAACTGCACGACCTTGTTTTATAGAAACCAGTTGACCCTTTAAGGACAGCATAATGCCTTAATGCATCAATCCTTGGTGTTCGTGATGCTTGAATGCAGCCCTGGGGAGCAACTCGCCAGGGCTGCACCCTTGTGCTTATTCAAGGCACAGCGTAAACTTGGTTAGGCACTAGTGACTGAGAGATTAGTCGTATAGGGAGCCAAAGAATATCAGTGTAGAGCTATCCTCATACAGGGACTAAAGCATTGTGGAGTGGGCGTGAGTGGAGGCGTCCCTGAGAATGGATGAGGGATCCGGGTGGAGATTCCAGTAGGCGTGATTGCTCCAGCTCCATCACCCTCAGCTGGCACCGCACGGGCACCGATGGCAGCCGCAGCTCGGGGGCTGACTTCTCAAGTTTCTACGATTTAAACCGTGTAGAAAACATAAGCGATCACCTAACACGATTGAGAATGCCATTGCCCTTGTCCAGGAAGAGAGTGACACAGCTGGGCCACAGCTGGTCCTCCTTTCAAAGGGTAAAGGTCCTCAGGCCTATTCTTTCCCTTATTGAGCTGAGTTGTATGGCCCCTCGGTCGATGCACTCTCAACAACTACATTACAGTCTTCAGGGAGTATTCCACGGCCATGATTTTTGTCTGTCTGACGAGATGCACCTATAAGATTAACATTATAAACTTTCATCGAAAGACAGAATCATGGCCGACCGACATCAGTGGAATACTCCCTGCAACCAGCACTTTTTGGGACCTTTCTCAAGACCCCCCCTGCCCCCTCTCACTATGCTGCTAAAATAGTGAACGAAAATGCTGTCAGGACAAGTACCCCCTGACATCTACCCAAAGACATCTACCCTTTAGGACATCTATCCCCAGGAAATTTACCTAGTACGCCTACCATCTTGGACATTAACACCTTTGGCCTGTTACACCTAGAGCTTTAAACCCTATGACATCCATCCCCTCCATATTCAAGCCTTTGACCTTGGAAAAAATAAATGACCACTCTCTTATCATATATATACATGTTGAATATTTCTAGGATGTTCTAGATGATTTCATATAAACATCAATCTAGATATAAATGATTGATGTTGCTGTACAAAATATATACTGTCCCTCGTTAAAGGTTAAGTTGCTTCAATGTTGAACGATAGTTTATGGGATATTTACAGAAGATTTTAACTGTATAAATCATGAAGTTTATGCAATGGATGATACTAGTGTTAAGCATTCAGATGGACGATTCGCTCAGTTGACACACTGGGCGACTAGATATATAGTACGCTTATCTATAACCATAAAACATGTCCTGCAACTTATATCTTCCTTCTTCTTTATCTTCTTCAGATACGTTGGCGAGAAGACGTGTTCGTGTGGCTCCAACTGTAGATCAACCTACTCATGTTTGCATCTAAAAGTACGGATGACCATGCCTGATGGCCAAATGGTTGATACTGAGATTTACCAAACCACAGCCAATATGATGGAAGCACATGTAAGTATTTACAATGATTATTAAATATATTTATGTATCATTGATTAATTATTAATTATTCAATGTGTATTTAATAAGTTTTTTTACGTACAACTAAAGGTTGAGTGTGTAGGAAGCAAATGTGTCAGATTTAAGCATCGACTGACAAATAGGATTTGTAAAGAAACATAGATTTCGGTTCCCTTTAGTTCTGCATGGCGCCAAGGTCCCAACCCTTCCCTATCTGCCCAACATTTGGATAAAATGGTAGAGGTCGAGGGGAATCATCTTCATTCATTCTAATTGGTCTTGGCAATTACTTTTGTGGCATTACATAACATAATATTCTTGTCTTCTCTGTCACAAGTCCCCTTTTCTTTTATGTCACTTGCTGACTAGAACATATCTAACCTTTATACAATGCAGCCTAGTCTTGCAGTGGGTTCACCATAATTATTTGAAATTCGCTGGGTACAGTGAAAAACACTGATAACACATTACAATGGGTACTTGTACCCCATTCCCCTGGTAGAGCACAATGAACTGTAGGACTTGTCCAGAGCTTACCCTCCTGTCTCATATAATATCATAAGCAGGTCACTCCCAGGTATTATCAGGGGCTAGAAGGAGCAGTTTAATAGAATAGATAATGCAGTGCAGAGAGTTCAAATGGACTGGAGGGCACATTTCTGATGAATGGTTAAGGCTGCTGTTTTCCCCCATCATTGCACCAATCCCACTACAGTAGAGCTTCGACCCACTTTGTGTCTAACTGCCTACCTAGTCTGGATGCTTCTACGCTTCTATCGTGTGCCGCAGAATATTGAGGTCAAAGACTCGACCTCTCGCTTGTCTCTCCCTACCGTCTCCGTCTGTTGACTCTGCCGCTGAAACCAGCTTCAAGGGCGCCGCCATTTTTATCACGTGACCGCGCGCCATCTTGGTCACGTGGTCGTTTCGCTCGCCGTGTCACCTCATGGCTGGGGATGTTGATTCTGGCGTCGATAAGACAATGGCCTGGCAGTCTCCAGGGGGAAGGGTGCCACGGTGGTTGCTGATCTAGTCCTTCCATGGTCCTTCACCATCGGGGAAGGGTCCTGAGGCTGATTTTCCCTAAATTCAACATGGCGACATGGTCTTTTTTTAGTAAAAACGACAATTGTCATGAGGTCTAGTGACATACGACATGAGCCTCGAAAAAGATAGTGATAGGTGACATGAGCAATTCTTAAAATCGACATGGGACATGAGCATTATTAAGCGACATAGACATGCGACATGTCCATTTTTAAAATTGACATGCGACATGGGGACCTCCCCCATCTTTACCCCCTACCTGAGTTGGAGGGACTATACTATAGGCCGATGTGGACACAAACAGTTACTTTTGATATAGTTTCAGCATCGGTATGATTTCCCTTCTGGGGGATCAAGTAGCCTACCAAGCTGGCCTCACCTCGACCTTTGTTCCCGAGCATCATCGCTGGCACCAAAGGTTGATGGTAAAAGCTGTTCCAGTACGCTGTACTATTAAAAATGTGGATGGGTACGCATAGAGATCCCCCCCCCCTAATATACGGGGTAGGTGAGGCAGTTATGGCCCCTCAGATACCAGTGATGTCGCTCGAACGCATAAGAGGACGAGTTGGGGCCAGCTTGTGATTTCCCTTCAGTAGGTACAAGTAGCCTATATTTCGTGTCATATGGTGACGCTACCCACTGGACTTACCCCACATCAGCAAGTCGGCGTGCCATCCTTGGCGGAATGTATATAGCCACTATAGACTCTGGTTGGTAGATAGGGGTGGAGGGGTGAAGGGGTGAAGGGGATAGGAGATTGGTAGTCAGGCGACGCCCGAGCTATGTGAGCTTAGAAAACTGCTTACTCATCACTTCCGGTATGGAGGATCCATGGGAAAAGGCAGGATTTATGTCCCCTGGGGACAGGGGGATGTGTAGAGGGGGAGAGGGCTGTGTAGTTTGGGACACGATGGGAAGTAGAGAAATTGATTGTTAAGAAGGTATGTGAGAAAGGATGCCCGATTAAGCGTGGATGTTATCCAGCGATGATGATATGAGGTATTTTCTTATAATGCTGAAAGAGTTACGCTAGCTTATTCATACTCACATAATTCAGAGTTAAGAAATAAGTTATAATACATGGGCTTAACCTTTGAAAATCGCATTGTGAACTGTGATTACTAGTTCAATAAAAATCCCTTCATTAAAAATCTTATAGATAACATCGTTAAAAACTATAACCAAACTTCAACATAAATGCTTCCCATTTCGAAATAATCATTTAGCTAAGAGTATTTTACCATATTTGTAGTGTCATGATGAATTTTGACACCCACCTTTTCTATGACAACCATATTTGGTTTTTATTGTTATCAATCTCTTTTAAAAATTGAACTGAATTTACACCAAAATTTCATACTTTTATATTATTCCAGGAACGCGACGAAAAGGTGGGATCAATGATATATTTATACATAGCTATCCATATTAGTGTTTTAAACGTTCCGTTGTGACTGGTCCAGCACTAATAGTCAACGCGGAAAATGCACTATTTCACTAACCAATTAATCCAAAATAAATATTCAGATTTAATCAAAACTAACGCCCATTCGATGTATGGTGTATGAGGAAAATAATATCACCAACGTTTTAATTAGGTAGATGTCAGGCCGGACCCAGGAAATTGAGAAGGGGAAGGACAACAAAATACCTGAATACCAGAGAACCAGAAAAAGTGTCGCCCCGAGACTCGGGCGAAATGAAATATCATTTTGAAAAATCTAAAAAGGGGATTCTGGGGTCCGGGGCCGCTGGGTACGCCCCCATAATATTCAATATGCACACTTTTTTGGATGTGTGAGAACAAAGGAATTTTCGATCATGCGTGGTAGCAATCTAATCAGCCAGGAGGGAGGCTACAGGAAAGGGCATATTGTGTACTATCTCACACTACACCTACTTAAGTGCAATCAGACAGGTCACAAATATTTCTCTTAAAATAGAATTAAGACGTCTAGCTGCGGGATAGCATTAGCCTAATGGTTAGGAGTAAAGGTGTCACCTCCTTGCACTCTCTGCGGACAAAAAAGGTCAACCGAAGGAAGTCCAAAATTATAGTGTGATTCTTCATCTTTATCTTCATCAACACATTTGCATAACCAGCCTAGTCAAGTGTATGTTTGATGTTATATGCAACTAACCAGCTAACCCGTTGAATATTAACACTCAAATCTTGCCGGGTATCAATGAAATTTTACTGGGATTAGGATCACTAATGCGCCATCTACACTGTCAGAAGTCAATGTAGCTGCACAGTGAGTTACACTGTATAAAAGGACGTATTTTTGGTTTCCAAACCAAAAACATATCATTTATACTGTAAATTTAATGCAGTGTAATTGGGGTCGTGGTGAGTGGCTTTACATCCTTGTTTATTGGCATTTTAGTATCAGGATGAAGGAGGCATCAGTGTCCAAATGGCTAGAATGTTGAATCAAGGACATAACATTTCACACCTATTGACATACGGTGACCACTCGGTACTATTGAAAACAGCGATTAAATGAAGATGTACAAGTGTGTGGGTATTGCAATGTTTATTCCTCCTTTACATTCAAATCAAATATAATATAGTCATTAGACATAATGTTTGTAAATTCATGAACGCCTTTCTACACACATAACATCAGATTATGAATGATATGCAATATTCTACACCCCTAATGGATTTCTCATGTCTCATACCTCAGCAAAATATCATGTTCTGATTTAGTTCTTCGATAAGTCATGGATAAAAAGTGCCTCGGTGGGTCATGGTTAAGGTCGCACGTGTTAAGAAAGGCTCAGGTGTAGAGCATGGTAGGGTCAAGTGGGGGGACGTTGAGGTTTTACAACTTCTAATGGCAATCGTGACCGGACTCTAGAGCAGTCTCAAACGATCTGTGGTTAAAGCTGCTATACTACTTGGCAGACTCAAACCTATAGTATCTTTGTTTGTATCTCAGATGATTGCATAACCCTTTCCCTATTATAATATGTCATTCATTTTGACAAGAGATTCTTAATATGTGCAATACAAGACTCTAATTCCAGCTACTATTTATATTCTGGTGGGCTTTGATAAGTTAGTGTTAAAAAATGACATCAGGTGGCAGCACCGAGTGGACTGTCTTTCATTGCTGATCTTACCAACAGAGTCTACTATTTCCTGTAGTAACACTGCAGATGGCGCCAACTTGTTGATATAATTAAGTGCTGAATAGAATGCTGGAAGCATTCTATTTTTTCTGATCTTTATCTTTGAATTTAGCACAGTTAAAAGCCACAAATTTGATTGAGATCTTACCAGTACACTGCACTAAGGAGACGCTTTATAAATATGCAGAAAGTGAACGTTCTATATATCTGAGGTAGTATGGCAGCTTTAAGTCTTGGGCTACAGGCTAGTGGAAAGGGACTCTCATAGCCATCTGTCATACAACTATATCAACATAATAAAATGTTAGTTTGGATATAGTGCTGGGCCAGAAGGAACAAGGGGTTTTGATGAATCAAGTGGGGAATATGCTACTGCTAATTAAACAAGCTGTTTCTTAATTTGAAAAGGTGGGGGGGGGGGAGGGGTCAAATTACATATCACCACACTACACTCTTGCTCTCTCATAGAGATCTGGGGAACTTTCTAGATTATTTTCTCCACTAGTAATTCACTTTATTGTAGTCATAGTTGTAGTATATGTAGTGTCAGCTACACTTTGCCCCAACTTTGACCCGACCTGTAGTATTTTTAACATTTTCTAGTATTTCTAAACGCAGCATAAACATCATCATTAGCTATACAGTAGCATTTCTAATGGAATTCTGATTAGACAGAAAGCATTTAGAATCTAAGGAGACGAATTCAGAATATTACTTTGTATCGATAACAATGCCGATAATTCAGATATCACAGATGATCACATCAAAAGGGCATGATCACTACAAATATAACCCTAATATCACCTGACAAACTGTGACCATCTCTCTAACACATCCTATAACCCAATGCTTTTTACGGGGGGATTTACCTAGGGGGCATCACCAGGGTTAAGTCGTAGTTTCCCTTAGCAAAAGGTTCAGGGGGATAGTATCTGAGGATTGGAGGGGGGTGCGTCCAAAAATATTATTAATAGAAAAATCATGGGTATATAATGTTGATGGACAACGGTGAGACAGTGCATTTTCCCGATGCTCGTTATGTACGCTCATATCCAACGGAGAATTCATACATGTCCGGATACTATGTTTTTCTCCGATTGTAGAGGTACAGACCTCCAGAGCCTTTAACAAGCTGGATCTGTATTATAGATAGACCATCATCATTAGGTGTACCCTTGTGATGTTAGCTAATGGTAGAGCCACATGCCAGGCCCTCATCTCCGTTCCACACCAAGACATAGAGACGGAGGCACATCGCAATCTCTCTCTGTCTGTCTCGGTCTATCTTTCCTTCGCTTCCTCTTTCTGTTTCTCTTCTTCTCTCTATTTCTCTCCTCTACCTACTCTTTCTGGACAGCTCACCCTTATATGCAGGCATTATATGTGTGGCATATTTGGGTGGTACATAGCATGGCAATTTTCAGCTTGATAATGTTCAGCCGATATTATTTACTATGGGTATGATAACTAAACGTGAAAGCAGAATATAATGGACATTGTATGTATATACATATTTTATATACTACATAGAGTGCATTTTTTTCTGAGTAAAATACCTTGTTTAGTAAACTTCCTATGCAGAGTTTCAGCAGATTCTACTACCCTCTGTGTAAAACACCCTATTGAATACACTGCTCACTCAGAGTGTCAATGGATTCTACAATCCCCTGGGTGAAATAACGAGCTTAATATAATAGTCAATGTCCCTAATAGTATCGCCAGATTCTCCTGGCTAAAACATCTCTTTTAGTATACTACTTATGCAGAGCTCTAGCAGATCTATACTATTGTCTCTTGGCTGAACAATACAATAAAATTGTTGAATCAAAGTCACACAAGGGATTCACAACTCTTCTCTCTTCTCTATGAAATAGCCTGCATTGTAAATTAAATACTCAGTCAGAGTGTTAGGTTACCATTTTATTAGTATGCTATTCAGTCAGAGCATTAGACTTATTGCAATAAAGAATAGCTCAATCAGGTTTCTACTACTCACCTAGAACATTAGGAGTCTATGTAAACCCCTGGCTGAAATACCCTAGTATACTACTAACCCAGAGCACTTCAGGCTGTGTCTCACCAAATCAATACAAGTTGATAGTCTATGACCGGGTGCAATCTATGACCCTTGCAATCTATGACCCTTGCAATCTATGACCGGGTGCAATCTATGACCGACATGAAGGAAAACCGTTCATTTAGGGCTGGTATACATAGAAAAAAAGCCGAAAAAATTAATGGATGTTATAAGACCTCATGATACTAATTCTGTTGAATGTTAAATAAAAGAAATTCACGCTTGCCAGTCATAGATTGCATCCGGTCATAGATTGCACAGGGTCATAGATTGCACACTGTCATAGACTGCACTCGGTCATAGACTTTCAACTTGTACCGATTTGGTCAGACATGACCTACACTGTCCCAAAGGAAATAGCCTATGTAGTATACTACTCACAAAGCATTAGCATACTCTACACCCTCCTGACTCAAATCCCTTGTTTAGTCTACTACTCACACTAAGGACTACAAGTCCATACAACATACTGTGTGGAATACAGAGCATTGTTTAGACTAGATCTACTATACTCATTCAACACAGTTTAGGGAATGTCCTCACATATTATGAAAGGGTCATATATATATATATATATATATATATATATATATATATATATATATATATATATATATATATATATATATATATATGTGACTATTTACTACTTTGCTATACTATATTATACTATACTATACTATACTATACTATACTATACTATAGTAACGTTGTATTCATGTGTTTCGCTACTATGACTTCCACGTACCTTTGTCTATAATGTATACACTCTGATGTCAATATAATGTTATTAAAAATTGATTATGTATATCAAATCGCAATATTCCTATATCAAATTCGAGTTTCCACCATAGTCAGGCATGTTCCTCACATTATGATTCTCAGCTTGATATATTTTGTAGGTTTCATGCCACCATTAGAACACTAGTCTTTTTGAACAATTATAGCAGTATCCATGATAAATTGAAGAAACCATACTGGCTTTTATCGTTTGAAATTGATTACCGTATTGGCCTGTATACCAGCAGGGGGCTGTTTCAGAAAACAAGAAGTAAGAAATAACGTAAATATGGCTAATTTATATTAATGCTTAATGCTATTTAATAACTTAGGCCTGTTAATGTCTTCAAATTTAAAATGTCTACAAATTGATGCTGTCTAGGCTAAATATCAGCACCGTGTCTGAGGTCTGAAGGTGGTGCCAATTTTTACATGAAAATTTACGTTGATTAACTTAAAATCAACAGCGTGAATTTTTTCTGTAACACCTGTTTGGAAAAAGAAACTTTCTGTAACACCCTACTTACATTGTTAAACTTATGTTGTTTTTTCTTTAACAGCCCCACTGGGGGCATAATAACTTTAGATTATACCTCTGATGCATATTTAACCCACATTATAGTGCATTAGTTTATTTCAAAACTTCTCAACCCCAGAGCTTCAATACTGACTCTTATAAAAGAAAATCCTGTAGTTTATCTTCTCAACTTCCTTAGGGGCTTTCTACTGTGTGAATATCATCCCATCTTTTCTTTTTACTCCACAATTCAATGCTGAAATTAACCAAAATTGTGTTCTGTTTCTCTTTTGCAGCCTTGTGCTTACAATCCAGTCTGCTCACTAGATCCTAAGGAGACTGAAGAAGATCTAATACATTTTAAGCAGCAATATGGACGGAAATTGAAAAAATTCTCGTGCCTTTATAATCCTTACAAGCCGTCGCAGGTAGTGGTGCATAAGATGAAGGATAACAGTGCTATCATACATGCCGTTCTATGGCCTTTTCTGGGATTCCTTATCTGTGCAGTGGCAACAGTAGTCACTTTCTTTATCTGCGGTTGTAAGTACCTCGTTATACTATGGTTATGGGGCCTATGTATGCATAGTGTAATATAAAAGTGCATTTTACGGCATCTTAAATTTGCTTAAATGCAATTATTCATGCAGTGTGAAGAGTGGGATGTGGGTTTTACAAACTAAAATAAATCTCTGGGAACATTATCAAAAATAAATCAGAAGTGGGTAGGTCTGACAATGTTTTTTTTTTTCCATATTCAAAAAAATTATTTGAATTTATTGGCTCGAAATTATTATGCTAAACAAGGTAGAGGCACCTGAAAAATACCAGTATTTGAGCCTTTACACGTATTGATGTGATAGGCGTTCGATCCTTGATAAATCTATAAGGTCTCAATACGTTGCTAATGAATTACTGTGCAAGAATTTGTGAATCTTGTGCACTATTTCTTTCATGAAATTTCATAATGAAAAATCAAACTAATCTGCTGCAACACACAAAAAATATTGAAAGAATATCACATTTCTTGACAAACTAGATAACGGAGGCACTGTTTATTAATGCACTATGCAACCATAAGTTCTGTTTACAAATACACCATTGCAAACTTTCTATCATTTATGATGTATGTGTATAAGGTTTGCTTCTATCATCGTGTTGTACAATCATATATGTAGTGCTGTAGACCTTTTGTATGTATACATTCTAGGTATATTGATGTTAATGATATATTTTATGTGGTTAGGTTGGTTGGTACATTTCTTAGCTCTTCCCCAAGGAAAACACTTCCAATTAGTTTTAGAATTGTTACTATTCATGTTAGATCTTTTCATATGGCACTAATGGCATTGATCAGTAACCGTATATCCAGCATATATATATGTTATAACTTGGATGAACAACACTTAAATTGAATTGGTGCTAACCAATAAGTTAAAAATACATTGGGATATCATCACAAGAAAATTGATTTGTTTCAAAAGCAATATCTAGATGCACTATGAATTCAATTCCAACAAAAGCAGTAGATTTGGTATCCTCGGTATGTTAATACATGTAGCATGACTTGACCCGTTCACTGGATACCTGCAGTGGCGGCCATAGCCTGCTAGTCTATGGCGCCCCCTGGTGAGTTTTCAGGTAGTTACATGTACCAGTTATCCACTGGACACAGTAACACTAACAGAGACAGTGTGTATTTCCTGGGAAAAGCACACAAGATAGACACGGGAGATTCCTGAAAATAGTAAACCTTCCTAGTGACATGTTCAATGGTGATGTGTATTTCCCGAATTCTACCTGTGCAAAAAAAAGGGGGAAATCTACAAGTATAATGAAAATTTGTATTTTTTAAGTTTCACTACAAAAAATGACAGGAACATGACGCAAGAAAATGTCCAAAAAACATTCCAGAAACATTTTGAAAGTATTGAGTTTTGACACGAGAATGGAGTTCCGCGTGCGATTTTGTTTGCAGGGTAGTTCTGGGTCATGTATTGAACCCCTTGAATGGTGAGTTAGGTGCTCAGCAGCCCAGATACGTCTAGGTCTGGATTCAAATTCCCTTTCGAAGGGAAAACCTTCCAGCCGAACCACAAGATTCACTTGCTATTACCAACAATTGATTTAGTTACACATATGTATTGTTCATCTGATAAGTACTGTACTGTTTCTTGTGTACATACTAAACTATTCGTCTTGTAAGTTTAATTTTGTGTGAGGATCTTTGTATCATGGTTATGTAAATGAGTTTTACCTGCATGGTTTTGAGATTTTCAAGTATTGGTATTTTTATTAGATGGCTATAAGAACTCACACCTTTGGATTGTACGATTTAAATGCCTAAATTGTATAATATGATATAAAATAGAAGATTAAAATTTAATCCTTGATGATGGCAGCATATTTATATCAGTTGAATGTTTTGGTATCCATGCAGGAGAGAAATTACACATCTTATCATTTAACCTTCATACCATACAAACTTTATTCCTTCTGATCATGCAGTAGATCGTATATATGAAGATTTGTTTAATTCATTTCCCTTGTAAATGGCCATCATAACATGATGCATAAAAAATGCTTTATAACCTTGAAGATAGATCCAAAGCTCCTATGTGTCTATATCAGACACAACATACACATTTTACTCATTCACTGTTGATGGTTTTAAGGCAAGTTCGTATGCATTGGGTCACCCCCATCGGAAATAAGGGACGAGGCCCGCCGACGTGATCAAGGTCGTCTATGGAACGACCGACGAATGTCCGATGAACAACAATACCTGCCAGTTCAGCGTCTCGAGGAGGAAGGTAAACTAGACAACACAAGTGAAGGACCAGGAGAAGGTAAGAGAGAGTAACCAACTGCTCATATAGACAAACACCCCAATTATCGCCCGACATCCCCCATTATCGCCCAATCCCCCCAACCCACTCTATTATCGCCCAGTCTGTGTGATCATTTTGTGGCCATATATTTCTGGATATATATAATCACCTATGGCTCTCTAACCATCACTCAGTGATGGTAAGAGACCCAGTTAATCAGTTTATAAAAGGGCGGTTAATGAATGAATTAAATTTGATTCTATATTCTGAACGAAAAGCAAAAGAAGAAATCGTGTGTTCTCTCTGTCTCGAGCATTTCTTTTTTTTTTGTCTTGATCTATTTGTGTCAAGTACCTTTGTTCAAACCCTTTATGAGTTCCTTGTTGTATGCATCAACTGTGAGCAACATTTGTATGTATGCCTTGTCATGCATTCGAAAGCTGATTTTCTTGACGAAATGAGGAACACGCTTATTCAGAAACTAGACCCAAAGAGGAGACTATTTCTTAACTGTAAAATTTAATCTTGAGTCTAATTATCAGAAAAAAAGAAAATATTTTCACCCAAGGAAAATGACAAACAATAAATTAGAGAAACTGAAAGGATAGAATAACAGCAGAGTGAAAGAGAATTAGCTTGACCTATGAGAACTCTGGTTACTCTCTCACTACTTCTACCTCTGGTCGATTATTAAATAGAGAGCACCTGCTGAAGTAGATTCAGAACTTTTTCTGAGAGTTCTTTTACTTTTTAATTTTCTTTTTTCATTGATTTGATTTCAGCATACAACCCAGGCAAGACGTGCTCATATCACGAAGCCATGCAATACGGTGCTATGCGGTCAATTGACAAAGGTAATAGTAAGGGCGTGCTCCAGACTGACCTTACCAATCGTGGTTACGTTGTTAACTGTAACCGGATGTCACGGCAGTTTGTGACTGAACTCACCAGTGACAGTTTGCATAGTATATCCATGGATTCACTTCCCACCAAGGCCAGCATCTAATTCAGAGATAAACCACAGCTAGGACTACACAGTATTTTCTTGGACTGTTAAGTCTGCTATATATGAATGCAGCCAAGACTATCTTGCATATATAACATATACTGTATCCGCCACATGCTATATTGCGTCACAACGACAACTCAAAATGGTTTACGGATAAACATAAACTATTAAATACCAACAAATTTACAAAATATAAAAACAGTAGGCCAACACCCCATTCTCTTAGTTAACAGCATGGACCACTTGGGTGCGAAAGACATTTTTGAATCGCAAATTCCAAAAATTAGATGCCGGTTCTGCCAGTTACATTCAACAACGCAACCAACTATAGTCTGGAATAGGTGGTTGCATGCTCTGACAACTGGCCGGGTGCAACTGTGCAGTGTGGAACATGCCCTGAGAAGAAATAAGAACAAAGGATAGAGTATATTGCAAGAGATAAGAAAGACCGTAACATCCAAGAGGGAAAAAAGAGAAACAAAAATATCAAAAAGGCTTCAAAAAAAATTAGCCTCATTTTGGTCACCAAGACAATTGTGACGTCACACATGTACATGACACACACGCCAATACACTTATGGTGGATGCTTTAAAGAATATGATATACTAGCCGCTCGGGCAGTGGTTAAGTACGGTGTCGGTGACGTTACGTACGGCGATCGTGCAGTTTGAATGCACAGCAATTCCTGCACGATTGCTGCCCGCCCAGCGTTCTCCTGTTTTGTTCTGCAAACTGGGTTTCGTTGATGCTGAGCATGTATTGCTTGCCCTGATTGTGTGTTTTTTTACCTATTATTATCACCTTAATTCATGTTGTTGTTCTCTTTTATTCATTTTGTTGATTTTTGTCTTCTTTTGATTCTAGACTTGGTTGTTTCCATGTTATTTTAGTTTGTTCCTGTGTTAATCCGTGTACTCCTGTGTATGTAGGTGCCTGCCGACAGATCACTGACTGTTTTCGCTGCGCATTACTGGAAGACACGCTCAGGCTCTGCTGTTTTGGATTTTCCTTTTGTTTTTGCCCCTCTCCGATGATTGCATTTTGGAAGTGCGTGGCATGGGCGTGCGCATGGGTGTGCAAACCAATGATCAATCATCCGGGGGTTTTTGTGCTGGCTTTTTTAACTTCTGTACGATAGTTTCATTGCTCAATAATTATTATGCATGCTTGCTGGCGTAGCGAAGCCTGTGCAATTGTCTGGTTGGTAGCAATCGACCATTTAGATTAAGAACATGGAGTAAATTAACAAATTATACACCACTCTCCATTCTGATATAATACACTTTGAGGTGGTTTCTCTGTCAATAGATAAAGATGAAGCTATACAGCTAGATAAGGTGGTTAACTTGAGAGCCAGAGAGAAAGAGGGAGAACTAGAAGTGACAGATTATGCCACAGAGGTCGACTGGTGGATGAATAAGAGGCAGAAAAGCTTTAAATACAAAATTATGGCCAGTGAGTGAATGAGTGAGCAAATGAGTGTATGAGTGGTCAAGCAGCAAATGCGTGAATATATGAGTATCGCTTAAGTTAATTAGTGTATGAGTTCATCGAGAGCCGCGAAACAGACTGATTGTGTGTTTCTTCTTCTATTCCCTCGTATCGCCTAACTTCTGCCAGACGTCATCAATGAGGGTATGATAGATAATGTCTCCGACGTGGTTGATGAGAGCGGTATGCCAGATGGGGCGTCCGACGGCAAGTGCAGTGAGGTATAGTCCGAGGCAAGCCGCCCGCCGACCAACCACTTGACGTCAGCCTCAACTTCAACGTCGGTTGAGCGTTCTCAACCGTGTTCGTTACTTTGAGATGGGGCTCCTGGCAAGAAGAACGGGACTCGCTGAGCAAATCTGAGAAATACACACTGACCACAAAAAGAGAGAGGTTAAGTAGTAGTGGAAGAAAGAGAATGGGAATCTAATAAGAGTGATGGCATAACATAAGATAACGTGATAAAAGTGGATATATATATAAGTGAAGCTAAATTTTTTTGTAAAGTAACGAAGAAAATTTAGGATAAATTAAAAACAAATATGAAAGTGATATCGAAAGTGATTCTCAATTGGCATTATTGGATATTCTACGCACGTCACTTGGAAGTGGAGCAGATATCTGCGTGTATGTGACGCAATGGCAAAGGTTCCACTGGGGTGACGTGCTACGGTGGTTACCATGGAAACCATACTAGCGTGGTTCCTTGATATGCGGACGCCCTGAACTCACAAAACGATGTTGATTAGGGTGGCAGAACAACACGCGTGGGCTCTGAACTGGTCCGTCTTTAATACCTCGTCTCATCTCATGCCACTCGACATCACTGACAACCAAAGATGGGATAGTAGGCTGACGTCGCCCAGTCAAGTCTGACATGTGTGACGTTGCTAAGTCAACGATGACCTAATGCTGACGATGTCGAGTCAGCAATAAAGGGGTGTTCTTATCACAACTGAGGAGAAAGCAATGCCAACACAATTCTGAAAGTTTGTTTACCTTTTACATATGGTTTTTATATTCTTCTCTCTCTATTGTTTCTTTTTTTCTACATATTGAAATTGATAGCATTTTCACCCTTCACCCTGACCCTGGAAGCGGGTGGAAACACTTTCAAGGGGTATAACCAACGAAGCGCACCCTAACGGGGTCAACGACTGATTCAACATGTGTAGACTCGAGTCTATCAGAACTACAGTTGAAAAAAAGAAAGGAACCAAGACTATTAAGTAGGCGAAAAAACTAAAGAACAAATAAAGAGGCGGGTAAAAAATGGGGTCAACAAAGGCTGAGGCGCCATCGATACAAATAATGGAGACTTAATTTGAAGGAGACGAAAAACCGGCATACATGTATCTAGACACATGAAAATGCTCTCCAGCTGAAGTGGGGTTGCTTCACTGGTGCACTTCTAATCAAAGTCGGACATACAGTAATGTTGATGTATATCTTTTCTACGCTTAGCTCTAGTTAGGCCCCTACCCCACAGACACTACCCCTTTTACACCACCCAATGTTCACTGACCCCTAACTATCTAGAGAATGAGCTTTCCTGTCCCAAAATCAAAACCCACACTGATTATGATGATGATGTCTACCACAAACACTATTAGTACCCATTTCCCTCTTACAAACCAATATTCCTACCTAAGACAGCATGAGGGTTTTCTTTTTAATCTCTCTCACTATGCTATACATGGTACTATGTTGGTGATCCTGAACAGACATTTTACATAATATATGCTTGTAAACAGTTGAGACTCTTTCCTTTCGGAATTCAAAGTAGATGATATTTCATCGACCAAATACTTGGTGTTTGTCAACTTTACAGTATGTGCAACTCTATCAAAGCACTACCCCTCATAAAGTACACTCCTCACAAAGGAAAGTCTCAAATACTAAGTAAAGATTTGCAATTATATCTCTTATTAACTCAGTATAGGGCTGATTTCTACTTGTCACTCCCCCAATAAACTAGCAGTGTGAATTGGCAGCTTAGGAAACAGCCCAGGTAGAGAGTGTAGTCTTTGGATCCTTTTTGGGGAATCTAATTAGATTTTTATACTGCTTGTACAATGTCCAGCATCATCACTGGTCAATGGTTCTAGCTGTGGTATAAAGTTGTGAATATTTTGAGTCTTTGCCACAGAGTCTTTTTTTTTGTTTAATGCGATGCACTCTCTATATGGCATGAAGTTGTGTTTTTGGCACTTCAAAGTGCAAATTAGGTCAATGATCAGCCCACAATGGGTAGACAGATTATATTGTGGTGTTCATTTATTATCATGCTTTACATAGCTGATCTGACATTAGGTGTGATAGTATTGATCAATGTGTGCTATTTTTGCATTCCAGTTTTTGTCCTCTTTTTGACACAGTATTTCCCATGTTAACTGATCATGGTACACTCCTTTTTGATCCACATAAATTGAATCAATGCAGTTTGTTGCTGTTGTTATTGTTGAAGATCCACAATGTTCTATTCCTTTGTTGAAATCGGATATATTTATGTTGTTACTTAAGGGAGTGGTCATTTTTTAACAACAGGGGGGGGTTGGTGGATTTGGGGGGGGGACCAAAAAAATTTGGACCCCTTGAAGGGGGGGGACCAAAAAAATTTGGACCCCTCTTGAGGGGGGGACCAAAAAAATTGCACCCCTTTTTAGCGAAAAAGCCCGCGCGTTACTATAGCTCAAAGGGGTCGGCCGCGTTCAATTTCAACTTGCCTGAGGGGGGGACCAAAAAAATTTCGACCCCTCCCGTGGGGGGGACCGAAAAAATTTCGACCCGCTCGTGCAAAAATCCACCAACCCCCCCTGTTGTTAAAAAATGACCACTCCCTAACACAATGGAACAGTTGCTGTGCAGCTTCAACCATGTGTATATTATATATCATCATGATAAAATTTGTTTCCATTTAGAAAGTGTTTTTACGAGTGTCAAGGATAACCTACTCAATCTATCCTGGTACACAAACAAGACTGAAAACACTCATTTTGTTGACTCTGCTTTATATGAACCAAAGATATGAGTTTTGGTGATCAATTAAAAACTAAGTTACTTGATAAATGTTCTTCACGGCATGAACGGTGTTATAAATACTTGTGTCTAGTAATATCCTGTTAGTTCAGGTGTTGGACAGTTTCACTTTGATGTTTATATAGACAATGTGATTTTTCCTTGTCTTCAATGTGCTAGAATTAATCAAAGGGGACCACTTTGATTCTATATGTTGGGGAGAAAGACTATGCTTATTGTACGAAGAGGTCTAAACGATCTCCTTGCTAAGCACCCACACGTCTAAGCACCAAAACACAAGGGCACCATTCAGAAATTCCTGTGAGATATAAATGAGATGTTACACTGTATTGAGTTTGTTGATGAAGCTAGCGATGTTCATGGTTACTACTGGTAATATCTGCATTGAAGTTGTACAAACGTTCATGGAATTTCTTGGAGCAGAATTGGTTGAATGAATCCTTGTCTACGTTATATGTGTATTGATAGAAAGTAAGGAAATCAGACATAGAATTCAGGTTTAATCCCAAATGATCAGATCAATTAAAGCAAGGAATAATGGGCAATACATTATCATATTTATATTTTCCCTATCTTGTGCATGTTGAAACAAAATGTAGTCCTGTGCTGGATTTTGATTCCGGTAACACACAATAAACCGAGAACTTCCATACGAATGTTAGTTTAATTACCTTGCTCCAGTTTCATTGCATAGATTTTCTCTCCAGATAAGTAAATAAGTTACCAAAATTAAGGTATTGGAATTTCATTAAAATGACAGTTTTTTAAAGTAATGTTGTGTGGTATGCAATTAGTTTGTCTTGTAACACTGATCATCTGGACATTTATTTCAAGTGACCCTGTCCTCTTTGATGACAAATGTGAAATATCCAAAATTGTTCAAGGATATACCTAGTTGCATACTTCACATATCAAACTCACTCCTGTCAACAATAGTATGGATATCCTTCTGTGTATAAGATGTTGATGTGCCGTACTTTACCCAATGCTTCTGGGTGGCCCGTTGTGAAGAATGAATTGACATGGAGAAACATTTTGTGATTTAATTTCCTCAATCTTTGCTTCTAAGTAAGTGTAATACTCATATCCTCGAAACCTCCTAGAACTTTCAGTGAAATGGGAGCGTCACATAAACACGTTCACGTTAGGTTGAAGTCAATGTGTAATATAAATGTGTGCATGTAACACTTAGTTGTTCTAAAGGGTGATAATTAAAATCTTGAATATTTCAAAATTGAACTCAGAGACCTAGAGGGTCTTATCACAGTGGTGCAGGCTTTATATAAGGGGAAAATTGTATGAGGTGCAAATAACATGAGAAATTTATATCGATCCCCCATCGCGAAGTCCATCGTTGAATCAGGAATATGATAACTTTACTTTTATTTGCAGAGGTCTGAGATACAGGATCAGCTAGATACCTTTTTGTGAATACCCCTGTTATACAGATGGGCCTAAAATGAATGTACTATCACTCAGAGAAAGACAGAAAGACATATTACATTGTAAATACTAGTGACCTTTCCCAGACCAGTATATATGTTGCAGCACATTTAGGAAATACTTTCTAAATGAGACTAAAGTCGATCTCTAAAAATGTGACATATTACTTGTACAGACCACAATAAGATACAACATATTCAGAGGTCCATTCTGAAGGAATGAAAACTGTGCGGAATCCTTTATTTTCAGTCCCAATTCGGTCCATGACCTTGTAAATAATTGGATATTCCCACGAAGTCCTGCCTAGGAAGTTCTAAGCTGTATGAATACCATAAGAGTAATATTTTATATCCCTCTCATTGCAGTAAGTAAAGGTTATTTAGTTCTTTGCTGTTGGAAACAGGTATGCTGTGTACATAGACGTTACCATAGCAGATCCAATACATTCAATATTTCTACCTACCAGCAAGTAGATAGGAGAGCCTTTCTCCACTTTAGTATGTTCTGCAGATGACTCAGACGTTGTATTCCTTGTCACATTATCACTAGGGAAACAAAATAAGCTCGGGAACAAGGAATTATGAATAGTATGTGTTATTATAAGACAGGTTCTTATCTTTAGATACATAGCGGCAAGAACTGGACTCTCAAACCAGGGAATGCCAACTTGAAACTTCTATCATGAAAACCTGTTATCTCAATGCCTAAGATTCACTACATTAAGGATGTTAAGATCACAACATGTACGTTGCTGACTAGACCAATGTTAAAGATAGGCTAGCCATTGTCGTACAAGTTAAAAGGAGACTGATCTTAACCTCTCTATTGACTTGAAATTCCAGGATAAGGATCCATATTTGGTAAATACATATATGGTCCTATTTCTAGGATAGTGATGAATGTGTATACTCATAACAATGGCAGAGGTATTCAGAGATTACATTCTGATTATCTAGTGTCCTAGCTTTAGGTGGTGATGATTTAATACGAAAATACCAGGTAAACCTTGCGACAATGTGCAGGTATAGGAATGAATGGTGTGCACTTCAAACTAAAGGGGGCACCACCAGGTTCCATCCACTGCTCAAACTCTGATAGATCCTTTCATGTTGACTGGAACCAGGTCTCTTTGAACATCTCCCCTCTGGGTTCTGCGTTGTTATACTTGTCATCCAGGGGTACATCTGGTACAGAGATACTATAATTGATTATTTGCAGATCTGATCAAATTAAGAAACTAATTATATTAAATTGAAGAGAGGAACAGCATCCCATACCTAGTTGAACCCTGTCATTATTTTCTAGACATGTGAAAATAAACCATGGTTTCACCTTTACAAACTCTACATCGGTGTTGTTTTTAATATTAAGGAAATCATGCATGGTACCTAAAGATATTTTAGATAGAATATCATTAGACCAATATTAAATAAAGTAGACAGACATGAAATAACAACCAAAGTGCTATTCCTATGGCGCACACGTACAGACCTGTTTCATTCTATAAGATATAAGTACTTTTAACTAACTGTCGTCATAGTAAATGACATGTCTACAAAGACTAGATACAAGAACAACTCTAGTCACGAGAGTTAGATGTTCTTGTGTGTCTCCAAAAATGACCGGGTAAACAATCCCATTTTCACATTACCAATCTATCGCGAGATATTTACGATAGATGTCTCCACCGGTGGGACTGAATTCTGAATATAAACTATGCAAAATGACTACAACCAAGATTGTATCCTTCAAGATCTATCATAACTACAATAACAACAACCCTAATGATACTGTCCGTAGCTGTACATCTTTTATGTATTGTTTATTGAGGTTATAATGGATCTTGAAGGATATAATCTTGATCATAACCTGCTATATATAGTATACATACTTGGAGCCGCCAGGTCCGATGGCCAACAGCATATTGCCTGAATTCTATCTCTGTAGGCTTCAGAGCTTCCTCACTCTCCAATATCCACCAATAGATAATGTCTGTCATTTCCATCTAGTCAGTACCAAACATCTGCTGGAGAGTGAGGCTAGGTTAGAGATTTGAGGTGCTCGGCAACTACTCTGTCGTAGACAGGGGTAGTACCATCTTTCGCTGCCGAATGATTTGGCTATACAACCCATGCCGCCACCTAGTGAGAGACTGCTACACTGATATTCCTAGGCTCCCTATACGCCCAACCTCTCAGTCACTAGTGCCTAACCTAGCTGGTCATTTTTTTGCTCCCTATACGACCAACCTAGATTAGTTATTATTGTCAGGTTGGTCACTACTGACCAACCCACCTTAGTCTTTTTAGTTCCAGGGGGAGCCACTGAGTGGTCATCACAGGTGGCCCCAACTAGTGGTATGCAAATACAACACACCAATGATGGACCTAGGTTAGCCACTACTGACTGACCCCTTGATCATTTTTGAATATAACTTTGCCATTTTGACTAACACTCATATGACAAACCTGGGCTAGTCTGTACTGACTAACCCTTTCAACCTATGGATTTTCAGTGTAGACTAAAAGCGATGCAGCCTTCTATTTTTCCACATAATGGAAATCTTCGCTAACAAATGACACTGTTGACAAATGCCATTTTTGATCAGGGATTAGAGGTATTGAAGAAGTTCTGGCCTATTCTATTGTATAGCAGAATATAGTGCTGTTCAGGTTAAATATAGTGTATAGGGTGGACAGAATGCCTCACTAAGAGTCACAGAATCTTCTTAACTTCTCTAAGAATTCTTTCTATGCAATTGATCCCAGTCTTCTGGACACTTGAAAATAAATCTTTCATCTTAATATATTCCCCTCTGATTTTCAATCATATTTTCATTTTATGAAATGCGTCCCGCGCTAGCTAGGTCATCAGACACTCTCGTTCATTGTATCATATTGTATGATATCATTTAAATACTAAAGGAGATTATGATCAAAGACCTAGAATTATGCCACATTCGGTATGGTATCCGTTTCATAATACAGTTACAAATACAAAATCACTAATAGTGACATAAAATAAGGAACAATCAATAAATTTACAGGTGGAATTCTAACACTAATGTTTGCCTTTTTTTATCAATTCCAATTAGTCTTCTGCCTTGTAATTTATATAAAGACAGTACAGGAGACTTCAAGAATTAGGGATATGAGGCCACTGAACTATAGTTATTATTGAATTCACAGGACCAAGCTGACCCCAATTTGTCTTCAGACACGTCTGAGCAACATCGCTGGTATCTGAGGGGCCATGACGGCATCACATCCCCCATATATTTGAGGGATCCTATGCGGTACCCATTCACACTTTTAACATCCCAGCACCAAGCATGCCAGAACTACTGAAGCTCGGGAACAGAGGTTGAAGTTGGGCCAGCTTGGACAAGTAGTTCACTGTTTGACCCCTACCCCCATACCTGGGCGGTGTCCATGCCACAGGCTTTAACTGAGTGGTATGTTAACCTTTACAGTAGCTGGCAGTATATATAACAAGGTATGACAGAGTTATTTGGCCATAGACATGTGGCTCCATGTGAAGGATAAAGATGATGGCTTGCATACTGCTAACTGGTGGGTGCTACTGTCTATGCCCAAACACATGGTACAGTATAAGCATGCTACTCAGTTTAGGCCTGTTGTTTGACCCCTACCCCACATACCTGGGCAGTGTCCAGGCCCAGCTGCTGCCGCTGTTAGGGCAATGTCGGACCTGCACAGCCTCTGACCTGCCACCTTGTGGTTGTTACTGTCACCACTCTGTCTGAACAAGCAGTGGATGCAGATAAACTACAGCAGGAGCCTTGTTGAGACCAGTCTCTGACCAGGACTCTATAATACACAGAGAGAAGAAGTAGAATCACTGTAACTCTCAGCCCCGATCACTGAGGTAACTCTCCTCCCAACTCTAAAGTGACTCCCAATCATTAGGGAGTCTTCGAATATGAGTCATTATGGAGTCATTATAGAGTCCTGCTAATGTTAGGGAGTCACTTTAGAGTCCTTAGGAGAGTTACCACAGTGATCAAGTCGGGAGTCACAGTGATTCTACTTCTGTGTGTAGTGGCAAGCTCATAGTGCACCAAAAGCTTACGAATATGCCGCAATATGCCCTAAATATGTATTGACGTAATTTTTTACCGGTTTTAACTAACAATTCCTACATGTAGGTTAACCTTAACAGGTCCTAGATTTGGAAGTTTAAAGCTCACCTCCCCTTATTGGTGGAAATATAGAAAGAAAACATTTTCGACTGTCCTTCACGCTTGTGAAGCACATTCTTGGGACCTACTTCTGTGTCCTATATAAAAAGATTTGTTTGACAAATTTGTCTTCAGGAATTGTCTAATCACATCCTGTGTACAGCATGGCAGGATCCAGGGTCTAAATATAGCAGTCTGTCCACTCCCATTTGTAGCCCTTGTCGCAGAAAATGGAATTGGACCTTGAGGCTGTGTTGAGATCGGTCTTAACATGAGGGTCTACGACATGAGCCCCATGTTATGTTTTAGTTAACACATGGGACTAGTGAGACTAATGTTAAAGGGGCAGTATCACCACTCACACTTAACCACATAGTAGACTAGAACTGTACTAGAACTGTGAGTGGCATACGCTCGGTGATAATGCCACTTTAAGTTAATACGGGATCTGTGGCAGATGCTGAATCAACAAATGAGTCTGGGACTGACTTTGAGTATACACATGGGTGTCTCACGGTATAGCACTGACGGTAAGTCAACATAATATAGTGTTGCTGAGCATCTTGCAGGGTACTGAATGCAGTTAGTTTTCTATATTGTGATTGAACATTATCTCAGTCCATTGTGACTGAACATCATCTTATCAAAAATTTGCTGTTTCAACATGGTTGTCTTCAAGATGAATACCGTGAGTGAAAATTACATAGTTTGCTCAGGCTTTAGTATAAATAAGTCATCAGTTGTAGTCTCCTTAATCAGTTGCAGCATCTCTATTAACACAGTGACATGTTGCCGAGATGGATTCTGGAAAGTAATCTCAGAGTCATGTTCATAAGAGAGGCTTTTCATCAGAAACACTAGAAGCACAGTACCAGAGTAGAATTATAAATGAGGTCTGTATCCATAAATAGCTTAATTAACTGAATCTGAGGTGGGCAGTTCCATTTTCAAAATTGGCATTTCAAGCATCAGTCCTCCTTTTCTATCGCCGGTTATATTATGGACAAATTCAAAATAGAGAAAATTTAGTATAGCCATGGTATAAGATGAAAAAAGACCGGCTGCATCAAAAGTGTGAAGATTGTTCTATGTGTATGTAAACGCCAAGAAAACTAGTGTGAGCTTGTGCAACCCATTTTGTATACAGAGGCAAACCCAATTGGGTGCCCCTGTGAAAACACTTGTACAACTCACACTAGTTCGCTGGTTACTATGACACATCATCACACAACATCACATACTTCTCATTTGTGCCATAGTGTCTGCTTTATATCCTAAATAAAGATGCATTATATACAATGTGTGGAATATGATCACGCTGATTTAATGGCCGTCCATCGCTTCAGATATACCATGCTAATGCATGGCCATGGGTATATTGCAATGATATTATCTGGGTTGACAAATTAGGTCTCTACGTATCTATGGGAAAGAGAACACCCCACTCCTATAGACAATCTACATTTTGTGGTTAACATAAAAGAGAACTCCACCTGAGCAAATAGTCTGTAAGTGGACTCCCATAATACAGTAGATATTGATTGCTGGGCTGCTCTTGTCTTATACAATCCCTCATAATGTTTTCACATTCAAGCACTACCAAGTGGGCTCTCCAATTTCTATGGCAAAGTCCTCTCAGCAGACATGGGAGTAGTACTCATCATTTCATGGTTATATCAATTTTCTTTCCTGTTGTCCATATCTCCAGAATAGAAAGGTAGTGTACAATTTTTCTCTTTTCCTGAGACAGACACTTCAACAACAATATATTTGAATGCATAAATAATGTCTTCTAATAAAACTGCATTCAAGGGCAATAAAAGTTGCCCTTCATTTTGAGAAGCATCTCACCATTTACATAACACACATATTATATATGTGTGTGTGTTTGGGCAGGGGATTGTATGCTTTAACTACTGGATTCTAGAGAAGTTGTGTCCATGTTATGTATACAGGACAGATGGCCCTTCTAGCAGGTCGGGGAAAAAACAGGCTACACAAGAAAAATTTTGCCTAAGGGATATGGAAGCCAGACCCAATTCTAGTGGAGGACCCTGGGGAGCATTCCATGTAGGGGCAATAGTGTACAGAGGGCTCACAGTTGATAGGTGACCTGCTCAGAGTACAAGTCCCTTGTGTATAAGATGTAGAGAGAAGTGATATCATGACAGGACATTCATCTGATGTATCTTGATAAATTGTATCTCTACCGAAAACATCTCTTTCGATCATTTTACAGTGCAAAAAAAGTAGTCAGTAGTATAAACCAAGTTACCCTTGATGTTCTTATGAATACACAGTTATAAAAGAGAAAACAAATTGAAACCCTTACTAAACAAACCTATGAAGGAATAGGCATTCTGAGGAATAAAAGGAAAGCGTAAGCAACGTTAGGACGTGAAACACATGGAAAAATAAGCATTAGATAGGAACAACATTTTAAATTAAATTTCTGACCTAAATAGGACAAACTCTAGGCATAACAGAAACACAATTACCTCAGGCTCAGCTCACTGCCTTAGGCACTAGTACACCCTAGTCCATCTTCCAACAATCACAGTTGTGGAATCTGGTAGAAGCAGTACCATGAGATAATTGACCAAGTAATGTAATGCTAATCATTAACCCTATCAGGATGGCTTTCGATCTAAAGGTTTGTACATTTGTATCATGATGCACCAATGCAGCTCCAGCAAGTGACTCCCCGATCTTTTTTCTCTTAAATCTTCACATATGTAAAGTGATATCTACCATTCCTTTTGTGAAATCAAATGAGTTGTAAACACGCAAACATGATATCTAGCTCAGTTATGTCCATAACACACATGCACACACAGAATTAACAACACCACATATATGGAACTAAAGGAACAAGACGAAAAGGTTGTGCCTCCCCAGGGAACATCCATAACAGAGAGAATTTGCTCTTTTATTATTGGGTTTTCATCTACTTTTATTTCATTTCTGCAGACGACCAATCTATTGTTGTCTAACATCGACCCCTGATTGTGCAGTCCTGAGGTGTGCCCTGAGGGCCTCCAAAGCTTTGAAAACAATTACCAAAGCAGGTCCCCTGCATTGGATTAAACCTTATTTGCTAGATTGATGGATGGAACTGTTCTGCAGGGTTGGTGAGCGATTCCCAATGCAAGACATGTCTATGAATTAATACTACATTTTCTGGTTTTCAATATTTAAATAGCAGTTACTGATTGCTATTTCCTGGTCCCACAATTGTGAAGTGAACAACGGTCAAGTTCCATGGATAACAATTCACAGGAATTTAGATCTTTGATTTGGGCTGGCTGCGGACTAATATTGAAATGTCACAGGAAGAAAAACTGATAAGAACAATTGACAATTTATCCATGCTTTTAAAGTATTAATAATGAAGGTTTGACAGCCTTTGCGCAACACAACATATTCATATTGCCCTTTGGATCTAATTTATTTCTACTACTACCCACTGGGTAGCATCACATTGATAGGCATAAAGCCAAGAACATTTAAAAATAACTATACTTTCTAAGACATACAATGAGTGACCAATGCTTATACACTGGCCTATGTTGAAGCTGCTTACCGCGGCCTGATGAGATGCTGGACATCCCTAAGGTTGACTCTATTAAACATAGTGATGGCCGCTGGCAGTGCCCACTAAGCCCAGCCCTCAATCTGGACAGCTACTTCTTATCACCCCCTTCCCGCATGTCCTACCTGCCCTTCAGGCTACTCTAAGGAACTGGCTAAAAGAAACTTTGATGCTACTAGATGAGAGACTGCAGGCTGTAGATGTATATATACATACACTGGGATCATGGTATATTTAGGTACACACTATAAAACAGACAGTATGCCCTCTCACTAGAAAGGTTTGGGAGATAACCCATGAATATTTCAGGTATAGATAAGACCGCTGGGATTCCCACTGGACTACCACTAGATGGGAAATCAAGGCCTTCCAGGTATATAATGCCTACAAGGATGTACTGTAAGAGTAAGAGTAAGGTCTCAACATGTGGGTCTATGGTATGAGGTCCATGTTACATTTAGTTAACACATGAGTCTAAGGCTGATGTTGTAGTGAGTCTGATGTTAAGTTAACATAATGACAATGTTATGAATCTGAGACTGCGGAGTATGATTCTAAGTTAACACTATGGGTCTGTTGAGAGTGATGTTGAGATCCTAACTCTATCATTTCCGTTGAATAATGACATGGCTTTATTAGTCTCACCAAATTGAGCCAGGTTCAAATTGTATGACTGACTGACGCATATGACCTGCTTAG
The DNA here is from genome assembly GCA_947462335.1 of Harmothoe impar. Lineage (NCBI taxonomy): Eukaryota > Metazoa > Annelida > Polychaeta > Phyllodocida > Polynoidae > Harmothoe > Harmothoe impar. Next base: position 13,765,817 of record OX381718.1, on the reverse strand, counting down.
GTATATGACCAGCTGACATATATGACCAGCCAGCATAAGAAAGTCATGTAAAACCATGTAAAGAAGGTAGTATGGCCAAATCCACATATTTCCTTGAGGCCCTAACTTAACCTGACCTGATACACATGTGATGAAGTAAAATTAGCACATCTATATATTATATAGACTATGCATATGCCATTCTCTGTTCTCCTGGTCACATACGTCAGCAGGTCATATCAGTCAGCCAGTTATATACGTCATCAAGTCATACATTTTAAACCTGTAATGTTTTCATGAGACTTAGCCTTATTTTGAGTAAAAAGATGGGTCTCGGACTGATGTTGAGTCAAAACATAGGTCTCTCACGGTACAACACCGATGGTAAGTCAGTGTTATAATAGTGTTGCTGAGTCTCTTGCAGGCTGGTGAATGCAGTTGATTTTTCTATATTGTGATTGAATATTATCTCATTCCATTGTGATAAAAAAACCATCTTATTGCATGTGTGCCATCTTAACATGGTAGTCTTCAAGATAAATACCATGATACAGTTCATAGTTTGCTCAGGCATTAATGTAAATAACTCATCAGTGGTAGTCACCCTTATCAGTGGCTCCATCTCTATTAATACAGTGACATGTTGCTGAGATGGATTCTGGAACGTAATCTCAGATCCGTGTTCATGAGTGAAGCTTTTCATCAGAAACACTAGAAGCACGGTACCCGAGTAGAATTGATGATGAGGGCTGTATCCATAAATTGCTTGATTAACTGAACCCGAGATTGACAGTTCCATTTTCAAAATTGGCATTTTAAGCATCAGTTTCCCTGTTCCATCGCCTTCTATATAATTATAAAGAGCAATATTTTGAAGGAGAAAAATTGGAGTGGCCATGTGATAAACAATGATGAAAGCCCGGCAAAGCATTGTGATAATATACGAAAAAGTGTGAGGATTGTTCTACATCATACATATACTAAACTAGTGGGAGTTTGCGCAAGCGTTTGGCACACACAAACCAACACATTTAGATGGCACTTGTGAAAAGACATACGCAACTTTTGCTGGTTTGCTGGTTATTTGCAGCTTAATATGACCCGAGTACACAAGGTCATACAATAATACTATAGAGTGGGCGACAGGGCTATAGTGTCTTACATGAAGGGTGCGTTCAGGTCTGGGTTAGTGGGTCAGGCATCAGCTGACGGTCTACTCATACCTCTTTATATGTTTATTATGATGAATTTACATTAGAAAAATGCAATAAGACTTTTATATCAACACATACTGTAATGCTGAATAGGTCGATTGGTCTGTGACTTATAATGTATAATATATATGTGGTTATGGGGTTTGCTAAACGCAATTTCTAAATCATATCACGTCTAAGTCAATCTAAAATTAGTTATACTGTATACAAAATGTTTTTTTTTTTCTTCTCTTTGACTTAATGGGAGTGCGCTGTACCGGTCTGTCATAGCCAGACGCACAATGTTTTATAAATACATTCACTTCATACTAGGTATCAGCTACAACCTCACCATCACTCATCCATGGCTAGGAGATTACATGCATTGTATACAAAATGATTGATTTACAAACGCTAGATGCCACAAAAGGCTTAAAATTTGTTAGCATTAATGCCCGCTCTCTATATAAAAAAAGGGATAATGCTTCTAAAATAATTACGAGCGCTGATGTGACAGGCATCGTAGAAACCTGGTTGAATCCGACACACAGGGACATTGATTTATATGTTCCTGGTTACCAACATGTTAGATTAGATCGTTATCCATATAGAAATAAGAAGGCTGGAGGAGTGATGCTTTACTTGAGGGACCACTTCACAGCTACTGTGCATATTGAAGCCTCTGTGATAGATAAGGAATATGAGATACTATGTGTTGATGTGGAAATAGGAGTTATAAAATATAAGATATACGTCTGCTACAGGCCCCCAGATGCTGGAAACGATAAAAATGCTATATATAAAAAACTGGAAGAATTAAAAAAGACTGTTTCTAAAAATAGAAAAATTGTAATTATGGGCGATTTCAATGTGGATTTATTCACCCAAGACGATATTAATGATTCTAAGGTTGAAGTCTTTTGTACGGATAATGACGTTGTGCAATTAATAAATGAAATAACTAGGCCTCAGTCTGGAACTCTTTTAGATCATATTTACACGAATGTACATAATGTTTTTAAATCAGGCACTTTGAGCTTCAGAATTTCGGACCACGTTCCTATATACATGATTTTCAAGTGTGAACGCACCAAAATTAAAAAGAAAAAAGTTCAAGCGAGGTCTTATAAGAAATATGATTTTATAAATTTCAAGAATGCGCTGAATGCAGTGGATTGGGACCCAGTTATGAATGCTAACAATGTAAATAACATGTGGGATTTATTGATTGAGATTATCAGATTAATATTGGACGACATGTGTCCTGTAAAGAATATCATTGTACCGGAATATACTCCTGAATGGATGACCCCACCAATTATTGATGCTATGAGGGAGCGAGACAGACTGTATACAATTAATTGCTAGACGCTCTATGAATCTAGATGATTGGAGGATTGCCGATTTTCACAAAAATCGAGTAGAAACATTGATTTTTAATAGTAGAAAGGTAGAAATTGATACACTCTTGCAACATAGACGGGATGACCCAGCTAAATTCTGGCAAGGAATTAGAAAATTGCTACCCGTTAAGACATGTGCCACCCTGATTAAGCTAAAAAATAACAATGGTCTGCAAATCCCCAAAGACAAGTGTGCTGAGTATATCAATGAGTACTTCTCTACGATAGGTGAAAAGCTTGCAAATGAACTGCCTCATACAGGTCAGCATAATAACGAAGAAAACCCATACGGTACCCCTCAAGTAGGAAAATGTATTTTAGAACCTTTAACGTATTTACAAATGCTAAAATATATAAAAGGGATTAATATTAAAAAATCCTCCTCTATAAAGCACATTAAGACCTATGTTATTAAGGATGCCTTTATGAGCATACCACATGTTATACTTTGTATGTACAATAAATGTTTAGCTGATTGCACTTTTCCAGCGAAATGGAAGGTTGGTACGATAGTCCCTTTACATAAGAAACCCAACTCAATGGAGGTCAGTGACTTGAGGCCTATAAGTTTATTACCCCTTCCGGGAAAATTGTTGGAGAAAATAATATGTACCAGACTGCAATGTTACATGAATGAGAACAACCTGCTGTCGCCGTGCCAACATTGGTATAGACAGAATCGCTCGACAGAGACGGCATCAGGGAACACTTTCAGTATATAATAGTGAATATAATAAATAATAAACCTACTTTATCTCTATATCTCAATTATAAAAAAGCTTTTGACACAGTATCACACTCAAAATTACTTAGAAAATTATCCCTTTTTGGACTTAGCGAAAATAGCCTAAATTGGTTCAAAAGCTACCTCCATCGTAGATCTCAAAAAACAGTAGCTAATAATCATCTTTCAAATGAGAAAATAATTACATATGGTGTTCCCCAGGGTTCTGTCCTAGGTCCTGTCCTCTTCTCTATTTATATTAACTCTCTGCCAAAAATATATAATTTCAATATAACACTGTACGCTGATGATGCGGTTGTCTCTTTGAGTTGTCCTAACAAGATGCAAGAAGCCATTAACTTAATATCACACTGGTGCATAGTGAATTGTCTAACAATTGATGTACAAAAAACAAAATGGATGTTTTATAATAATTTTATGCGCGTTAACCCTGTACTCTCACTAAATGGTGCTATAATAGAAAGGGTTTATAACTTTACATACTTAGGGCTTACGCTAGACCCTGAACTGAAGTTTATTTTACACAGGCAAAATACTGTTAGAAATATAAGACATAAAATCATTCAATCAGCCAGGGTTAGACACTATATTGATATACCTACGGCATTAACAATGTATACCACAATGACTCTCCCTTCTTTCGACTATGTAGATTATATATGGGATAGGGGGAACATAGGGGAGGCTCGAGAGCTACAGTACCTACAAAATAAAGTGCTGAGAATGGTTTATAAGGTAAAACTTGAAGAAAACCCTCTTTTTAACACAATACAATTGCATAATGAAAGTGAATGTATGTTTCTCAATGTGAGACGTGACTTGCACCTACTTTTTTATGCCTTTACATTAAAAAGTCAAAAGGATTTAATAGACATTAGGGGCCTACCCACAAGAATCAATCAAGGTATTAGGCTAAAAATACCCCGTTCATTGAAACCGATTGTTCTGAGGAGCTGCTTTTATTGAGCAATTTTACGCTGGAATCAATTGAAACCATATTATACCACTATTGCAAGTCTGGCAGATTTTAAAACTGCTATCAAATCTGACTATACAGCCTGTTTTATGTAAATCATCTCTTCTATTTTTTAGGATGTCTCATACTGTAAGAACGGCCACACGTTATCTCATCTCATCTCATCTCATCATTTTTTCCGTGTTGTAAAAACTTTTTAGTAAAACTATCTGTATGTGCATTTGTGTATGTACCAACAACTTGTGTACGCCATAACCAATTTATTGAATAAGGTATTGTTAATCTAGTCTGATGATAGGGGGTCTAGCGGAAGAAAGGCAATGCGCCTAAGCTAGGATGATGCATCTACTTTTGTATTTGTTATCTTTTACCCAATAAAACACTTAAAAAAAAACACATCATCACACAACATCACACACTTCGAGTTTGCACCATAGTGTCTGTTTTATATCTTGAAAAAAGATTCATTATATACCAAGTGTTGAATATGGGCATACTAATTTTGTGACCTGCATGCAGGTATACGAGGCTCATGCATAGGTATATTGCAATAATATGATCTGGGTTTACAAATGAGGTTTCTATACAGCTATGGGAAAAGAGAACACTCCACCCCTATAGACAATCTACATTTCGTGGTCAACATAAAAGAGAACTCCAGCAAAGCAAATAGTCTGTAAGTGGACTCCCATACTACAGTGCATATTGATCGCTCAGCTGCTCTCATTGTACACAATCTGTCATAATGTTTCCACAGCCAAGCACTACCAAGTGGGCTCTCCAATTTCTATCGCAAAGTCCTCTCGACATGGGAGTAGTACTCATCATTTCATGTTTGTATAATTTTTCTTTCCTACTGTCCATATCCTCAAGAATAGAGACAAGAAAGGTAGTGCACAATCTTTTCTATCTTCATGGACCTAAATAAACAGAGGCAGTCACTTTAACTACTTGTTTGGAAAAAAAACACCAAAAAGTGTGTGTATCTTTGCGTGTGTTGGGGCAGAGGGGGATTGTGCACTTTGATTACTGGATCCTAGAGAAGTTGTGTGCATCTCATGTATGCAGTAAAGATGGCTCTTCTAGCAGGTTGGCGAAAAAACAGCTACATAAGAATAATTTTGCTTAAGGGATATGGAAGCCAGACCCCCATTCTAGTATGGGACCCTGGGGAGTACTTGATAGAGGGGCAATGGTGTACAGAGGGCTCACGGTTGATAGGTGTCCTTCTCAGAGGACAAGTCTCCCATGTATAAGGATATATAGGGAGAAGTGATATCCTGACAGGATATTTATCAGATGGAGTTTGCCAGCATGGCTCTTGATTAAATTGTAAAGAGAACATCATTTCATACTTCTCGAAAGAAAAAAAGATCTATATCAGTGGTATTTACCAAGTTGCCCTTTATGTCCTTATAAATACAAAAAAATAAAACAATAAATGAAGAAACTAATGAAGGAGAGAAAAAAGGGGAAAAGTCAGCAATGTAAAGACGTGGAACACATGGAGAAGTATTTTAGATAGGAACAACATACTATACTATATTTCTGACCTAAAGAGGACAAGCTCTAGGCATTACAGAAACACAATAACCTCGGGCTCAGCTCACTGCCTTAGGCGCTAGTACACCCTGGCACATCTTCCAATAATCACTGTTGTAGAATCTGGTAGCTGCACTACCATGAGATAATTGACCAAGTAATGTAATACTAGCCATTTGTCCCTTAAGGATGGCATGTCTTTAAAAGATAACATTTGTCTCAGGATGCACAAATGCAGCTCCAGCGGGTGTGGTGCATTGGTACATCGTGCTTATGCTTTGGGTGTGCTTCAACCCGGTAGGGCCTATATGATGCTTGAATGCAGCCCTAGTGAATTACTCACCAGGGCTGCATTCATGCATCATGATGACCAATGGCTTGATGTGTTCATGCATTATGCTGTCCTGAAAGGGTTAACTTGCAGGGAGTCAGAGCCACATCTTCTGGCACAAAATCGATTCTATTTTCGCAGTGATGTGCACGGAGAAATGAGCCCAAATAGAGAGTTTTCAAGGTTCGCAATTCATCTGTTAAACTATGTAGTTCCATCATCCACAGAGTGTTGGCCATTTATAAATATTCATAGCAAAATTGGGTGGAAATATGTAGCAGTTGTGTTGGTTGAAGATGTTCAGTGAGAAAGAATGAGATTTTTTTCTTTTAAATCTTTAGTTATGTAAAGTGATATCTGCCATTCCTTTTTTTAAATCAAATAAGTTGTAAATAAACAAATATGATATCTAGCTGAGATATGTCCACAACACATATGCACGCACAGAAATAATCAACAACACCTCTATGGAACTAAAGGAACAAGACGACAGGGTTGTGCCCCCTCAGAGAACATCCATAACACAGAGAGAATTTGCTCTTTTATTATTGGGTTTTCATCTACTTTTATCTCATTTCTGCAGACAACCAATCCATTGTTGTCTAACATCGACCCCGGATTGTGCAGCCCTGAGGTGTGCCCTGATGGCCTCCAAGGCTTTAAAAACAATTACAGAAGGAGGTCCCCTGCCATTACCTACATTGGATTAAACCTGATTTGTAAGATGGATTGATGGAATTGTTTTGCAGGGTATGTGAGCTATGCCCACTGCCAGACATGTCTATGAATTAATATTACACTTTTCAATGTATGGACATTTAAACAGCGGTTACTGATTGCTATTTTCAGGGATTGGTATAGATGTACACTGGTAAAGGGAAACAACTGTCAGGCTCTGTAGATTACAGAGATTTAGAGCTTCGATCTGGGCTCATACGCAGTCCTGGCTTCAGACCAATATTGAAATACTTCAGGAAGAATAATTAATGAGAACAACTTATGATTTATCCATATTTCCACAGTATTAACAATGAAGGTTAGACAACCTTTGTACAAAACATTATTTTATTACTGCCCTTTGGACCTAATGCATTTCTACCAGTAGCATGATAACATTGCTAGGTAAAGCTATGAACATCCAAAAAAAAATATACTTTCTAAGACATACAATGAGTGACCAATACTTATACACTAGTCTATGTTGATGCTGTCTGTCCGTGCCTGATGGGATGTCTGACATCCCCAAAGACGACTCTATTAAACATAGTGATGGCGGCTGGCAGTGCCCACCAAGCCTAGCCTCTCAATCTGCACAGCTATTTTCTTATCACCCCCCTTCCCTCATGCCCTACCTGCCTTTCAGGCTGTCCTAAGGAACTGGCTCAAACTAACTTTGATGCTACTAGATGAGAGACTGCAGTCTGTGGATGTATATACATACCTTGAGGCCATGGTATGTTTGGGTACACACTATAAAATGGACAGTATGCCCTTTTAATAGAAAGGTTTGGGGGTAATCCATCTATATTTCAGGTATAGCTAACACTGCTGGCGTCCCCACTGGACTTCCACTAGAGGAGAAATCAAGGCCTCCATCTTCCAGGTATATATAATCTCTATATGGATTTCTTGTAAGCAGGCACTGTAAAACTCAACACTGATTCACCGTTATTTGGAATACAATGAAATATTGTGCTTACAAATACATGGCAGGATTAAGTTTAGCATTGTGTTTAGGATCTGAACACCTTTTTTTTTTACAGTGTATCTATTAACACAGGGGTCTGGGAATTATGTTGAGTTTGCACATGGGTCTGTCACTGTATAACACTGATGGTAAGTCAACACACAGTGCTACTGAGCATCTTGCAGGGTACTGAATGCAATTGACTTTTCTATATTGTGAACATTTTTTTATTCCATTGTGACTGAAAATTACCTTATTACAAATTTGCTGTTTCAACATGGCCGTCTTCAATGTAAATACCATGAGTACAAGATTACATAGATTGATCAGGCTTAGATCAGGCTTAGATCATCGGTGGTAGTTGTCTTAATCAGTTGCACAATCTCTATTAACACAGTGACATGTTGCCCCGATGGGTTCTGGAAAGTAATCTCAGAGTCGTGTTCAAAAGAGAAGCTTTTCATCAGAAACATTAGGAGCACAGTACCAGAGTAGAATTGATTATGAGGGCTGTATCCATAAATAGCTTAATTAACTGAATCCCAGGTGGACAGTTCCATTTTCACAATTGGCATTTTAAGAATCAGTCCTGCTTTTCTATCCCCAGCCATATTATGGACAAATTCAAAATGGAGAAAGCTGGGGATAGCCATTGTATAAGATATGATAAAGGCCTGGCGGCGTGAAAAGTGTGAGGATTGTTCTACGTGTATGTAAACACCAAGCAAACTCGCGTGAGCTTGGGCAAACCATTATGTATGCAGGAGCACATCCTTGTGAAAACAGCTTAATATTATCCTAGTCTCTGCAGCTTAATTTGACTCTAGTTTCTGCAGCTTAATCTTACCCTAGTACACAAGGCCATACCATGACACATCATCACACAGCATCCTATAGTTGTGCCACAGCATATGTTTATATCCTGGAAAAGATGTATTATATATATACCATTATAGCCATCCATCGCTTCAGATATACTATGCTCATGTATGGGTATATTGCAATAATATGATCTGGGTTTACAAATGAGATCTCTATGTATCTATGGGAAAAGAGAACATCCCACCCCTATAGACAGTCTACATTTTGTGGTCAACATAAAAGAGAACTCCAGCAAAGCAAATAGTCTGTAAGTGGACTCCCATAGTACAGTAGATATTGATTGCCGGGCTGCTCTCATCGTATACAATCCGTCATAATGTTTCCACATCCAGGCACTAGCAAGTGGCCTCTCCAATTTCTATTGTGAAGTCCTCTTGACAGACATGGGAGTAGTACTGATCATTTCAAGGTTATGTCATTTTTCTTTACTGCTGTCCATTTCCCCAGAACAGAAACAAGAAAGGTAGTTCACAATTTTCTATTTGTCCTTGGTTCTGAATAACAATCATCTAGTGTGGTCTGTGCCTGGAACTGATGATCTGCATAGCATCTCACCTTCAACAAAATCAAGAGATGTTGCATGTTATATATTATATATATTGGGAACAATTGGGTGGCTTGTGTACTGTCATTACTCTAGATTCTAGAGAAGCTGTGTGGATGTTATGTATACAGTAAAAATGGCCCTTCTAGCAGGTCAGCGAAAACAACTGGCTACACAAGAATAATTTTGCTTAAGGGATATGGAAGCCAGACCACACTCTGATATAGGACCCTAAGGAGCACTCCATAGAGGGGCATAGTGTACAGAGGGCTCACAGTTGATAGGTGACTTGCTCTGAAGACAAGCCTCCTGTGTATAAGGGTACAGAGAGACAAGACATTTATTGGATGGACTTTGCATGCATGGCTCTTGATTGAATTGTCTAGAGAAAATCCATTCTAATAATTTCTAGGGTGCTAGTTACAGCTTAATAATTTTGAAAATGCTTTATTTGGGTAGATGATAGTGTGTTACATCATCTTCACCCAGTTCCTCTAGCCGTCCTGACATCGGGTCCACTAACATTTTTGACCCTACTACACACATCATATCCTTCTCATTTACGTCATGGAGTCTGCTTTACATCCTAGGTAAAGATGCATTATATATACCAAGTGTGGAATATGATCACACAGATTTAGCCCTCCTTCGCTTCAGATATACCAGCCTCATGCATGGGTATATTGCAATAATATGATCTGGGTTTATAAATGTGGTTTCTATGTATCTGTGGAAAAGGGAACACCCCCCTCCTATAGACAATCTACATTTTGTGGTTAACATAAAAGAGAACTCCACCAGAGCAAATAGTCTGTAAGTGGACTCCCATAATACAGTAGATATTGATCGCTTGGCTGCTCTTGTTGTATACAATCCATCACCATGTTTCTACAGCCAAGCACTACAGAGTGGGATATCCAATTTCTATTGTGAAGTCCTCTTGGCAGACATGGGAGTAGTATTCAGTAGTTTCAGCATTATATCATTTTTCTTTTCTGATGTCCATTGTCTCAAAAAAGAAACAAGATAGGTGGTGCACAATTATTCTCTTTTCCTGGGGCTCAATAAACAGTTTAACTACAAATATGGCAAAAAAAACAGACAGGGCAAATTCTCGTTTCTTAGCGTTTCCTAGTAGTTCTAAATAATACATACTGTTAACGAAGATATTGTCGCTGGTGTAAATTTAAAATTATTTGCTACCTCGCAAGATTTAGCACAGATTTAAATTCATGGTTTTTGAGACATGGATGCATGGTAGACAGATATCTATATTGGATAAATTTCGGCTCTCTACATATACCAGGCTGGTCTGTGCTTGGAACTGGTCATATGCATAGCAGCTGTGATATGTCAATGTGCATTCAAAGGGCCCGTAAAATTTAAGTATTTCTGTGGTTTTTTTTTAAGCATGTTACCTTTAACATAATTTAGAAATGTCACATAGTAACATATATATGTGTGTATATATATATGCATGTGTGTGTGTTTGTGTGTGTCGGGGAGGGGGAATAGCATGCTAAATTCTCAGATTATTAATGGATTGTAGAGAAGCTGTGTTCATGTTATTTACACAGTAAAGATGGATCTTGAAGCAGGCCTGCAAAGAGAATGTCTACACTAGAATGATTGTGCCTGAGAGATATGGAAGCCAGACCCCATTCTGGTTTAGGACCGTTGGGAGCTCTCCATAGAGGGCTCATGGTTGACCTGCTCTGGGGACAAGTCTCCTGTGGATAAGGATATAGAGAGAAGTGATATCTTGACAGGACATTCATCGGATGGATTTTGCCAGCAGGTCTCTTGATTAAATTGTATGTCTACAGAACATCTCTTTTATTAGTTTTAATCAGTTTACAGTTCAGAATAAAACTCTTTTATCAGTGGTATTTACCAAGTTGCCTTCGATGTCCTAATGAATGTATATAGTGATAAGAGAGAAACAATTAAAACACTAAATGAACGAAACAATGATGGAGATGTAAAAGGCAAAACTTCAGCAACATAAAGACATGGAGTAGAAGACCAAGTATCCTTTATAGGAACAATATTCTAAATTACATTGCTGAACTAAAGAGGACAAGTACAAGGCATTACAGAAATACAATTACCACAGGCTCAGCTCACTGCCTCAGGCACTAGTACACCCCAGCCCATCATCCCATAATCACCGTTGTGGAATCTGGTAGAAGCAGTACCATGAGATAATTGACCAAGTAATGTAATACTGGCCATCAACCCTTCCAGGATTTTGTTGGAAGATGACATTTGTCTCATGATGCACCAATGCAGCTCTGGCAAGTGACTCGCTGGTGGTGCATTTGTACGTCATCCTTTGGGGCATTTCAACCTTGTAGGGTCAGTATGATGCTTGAAAGCAGCCCTGGTAAGTAACTCACCAGGGCTGTATTCATGCATCATGACAACCAATGGTATTATGCATTGATGCATTATGCCATCCTGAAAGGCTTAACTCTCAGGGAGTCAGGGTCACATCTTCTGGCACAAAATCGATTCACATTTCCCAGTGATGTGCACGGAGCAATGAGCCTAAATAGAGTTTCCAAGCTTCGAAATTTATCTGTATGTAGTACCATCATCCACAGAATATGCAGTCTCCGTGAAAACTTATTCGCCATGCAGGACATTCTGTTCTGCAGATCTATTATTATGTAGGACCAGCTTAAATTTTGCAGGTCCGGATGCCTGAGAGCACTTAAGATATCTCAAAAAAAAGTATAAAGCAAGAATTTATATTGAATCAATACAGCTTTCCTATATATTCCTATTGAAATTCTGTAAAATGAACAATCTAGAGTAATGATTTTCAAAATATTTATGCAAAATGCTTTTCTCTCTAGAGACCTTAATAATGGTCTGATTTACAAGCCGTAAAAACTGGCTTGTTGCCAAAGATCCAGCCAGTTATCTGGACTGGCAGCAGGACCAGTCCAGCTGGTCCAGAAGCCTTTGAGCCGGCTATAGCCGATGTCCAGCACGTTTTCACGGACACTGAGTATGATGGCCATTTATTAATATTCATAGCAAAATCGGGTGGAAATATGTTGCAGTTGTGTTGGTTGAAGATGTTCTGTGAGAAGCGATGAGAATTTATTTAAAAAAAAACATTTTTACAAAGATGATATCTATGGTAGCTGAGTTATGTTTAGGACACACATGCATGCACAGAAATAATAAACAAAACCTCTTTGGAAATAAAGAAACACGACAACACGGTTGTGCACCCTCAGGGAAAATCAATAAAACGGAGAGAATTTGCTCTTTTATTTTTGAGTTTTCATCTACTTTTAATTCCTTTCTATAGAAGACCAATCCATTGTTGTCTAACATCGACCTGGGATTGTGCAGCCCGGAGGTGTGCCCAGAGGGCCTCCAAGGCTTTAAAAACAATTACCAAAGGAGGTCCCCCGCCATTACCTACATTGGATTAAACCTAATTTGTTAGATTGATGGATGGAATTGTTGTGCAGGGTAGGTGAGCTATCCCCACTGCCAGACATGTCTATGGATTGATGTTGCATTTTCCAGTGTTTGGACATTTAAATAGCAGTTCAGGACTGATTGCTAATTTTCTGGGTTTGGTAAAGAGATGGTAAAGGGAACAACTGTCAGCCTCTGTGGATTACAGAAATTGGATTTCTCGATCTGTGCTAATATTCTCTCCTGGCTTCGGATAAATATTTTAATAACACAGGAAGAACAAGTATTGAGAACAACTAATAATCTATCCATATTTTCACAGAATTACCAATAAAGGTTCGACAACCTTTGTACAAAACACTATTTTATTACTGCCCTTTGGACCTAATGCATTTCTACCAGTAGCATGTTAACATACCTAGGTAAAGCTATGAACATCTAAAAATAAATATTCTTTCTAAGACATACAATGAGTGACCAATGCATATACACTAGCCTATGTTGACGCTGTCTCTCCGTGCCTGATGCGATGCTGGAAAGCCCCAAAGACGACTCTATTAAACATAGTGATGGCCGTTGGCAGTGCCCACTAAGCCCAGCCTCTCAATCTGCCCAGCTTTTTTCTTATCACCCCCCTTCCCTCATGCTCTACCTGCCCTTCAGGCTGCTCTCAAGAACTGGCTAAAAGTAACTTTGATGCTACTAGATTAGATACTGCAGGCTGCAGATGTATATATACATAAGTTGTGGTCATGGTGTATTTAGGTACACACTATAAAACAGACAGATTGTCCTCTTACTAGAAAGGTTTGGGCGATACCCATGAATATTTTATATATAGATAAAACCGCTGGGGTTCCCACTGGACTGCCCCTAGAGGAGAAATCAAGGCCTTCCTTTTTCCAGGTATATAACGCCTATAAGGGTTTCTTGTAAGCAGGGTTTTGAGCCAGTCTAATCAACTACTTCATTCAATTTTCCGATATATGTTTTGGGAATAAACATTAATCACTGTGATAAACATCCTGAATTGCATGACATTTGCCCCTCTCCCCCCTCCCCCCTCCCCCTCTCATTTTAGAATTATGACCATGACAAGAAGCATGTGTGGTACCTACAAGCTAGGAAATGTAGATGATTTGATGAGTATCTGGGTATCACCCTCACCAAATCGAGACAGGTGCAAATTGTATGAGCTGCTGATGTATATGACCTGCTGATGTACATATAACCAGCTGACATATATGACCGGCCAGTGGAGTGATGTAAAGCCATGTTGAGAAGGTAGTATGGCCAAACACCACACATTTCCCTGAGGCCCTAACCCAGCCTACTGGTCATATATGTGAATTGAAAACCCAGAATAATACAGATATAACAAGCTAATTTATGCTTTATTAGTTGCTATGACATTATGAAGGAAAATTAGCACATTTATATCTATATACACTATGCATTTGCTATTCTGTGTCCTCCTGGTCATATTAGTCAGCAGGTCATATATATATAGGTCAGCCAGTCAGCCAGCCAGTCATACATTATAAGCCTGTATTCATTTGATGAGACTTAGCCTCATGTTGACACATGGGCCCAAGGCTGATGTTGAGTAAACACATGGGTCTGTCACGGTATAACACTGTTGGTAAGTCAACTTAGAGTGCTGCTGAGCATCTTGCAGGGTGGTGAATACAGTTGATTTTCTATATTGTGATTGAACATTATTTCAGGCTTTAATATAAATAACTTATCAGTGTTAGTTGTCTTAATCAGTTGCACCATTTATATTAACACAGTGACATGTTGCCAAGCACCGGCACCAAGATGGATTCTGGAAAGTAATCTCAAATCTGTGTTCATGAGAGAGGCTCTTCATTAGAAACAGTAGAAGCACAGTACCAGAGTAGAATTAATAATGAGGGCCGTATCCATAAATAGCCTAATTAACTGAATCCGAGGTGGACAGTACCATTTTTGAAATTGACATTTTAAGCATCAGTTTCCCTCTTCCATCGCCATCTATATATATATAAAGAGCAATATTTTGAAGGATAAAAATCGGAGTGGCCATGTTATAAAGAATGACGAAAGCCCGGCAAAGTATTGTGATACTACATGAAAAAGTGTGAGGATTGTTCTATATCATACATAAAGCAAACTAGTGTGTGTTTACCAACTTACCCTGGTATGCTGGTTATGTGCAGCTTAATTGGACCCCAGTAAACAAAGTAATACCGTAACACATCATCACACCATCACATACTTTGCGTTTGCACCATAGTGTCTGTTTTATATCTTGAAAAAAGATGCATTATATACCAAGTGTGGAATATGAGCATACTGATTTAGTGGCCTGCATGCAGGTATACGAGGCTCATGCATGGGTATATTGCAATAATATGATCTGGGTTTACAAATGAGGTTTATATACAGCTATGGGAAAAGAGAACACTCCACCTCTATAGACAATCTACATTTTGTGGTCAACATAAAAGAGATTGCTATTTTCTGGGATTGGTATAGATGTACACTGGTAAAGGGAAACAACTGTCAGGCTCTGTAGATTACAGAGATTTGGAGCTTCGATCTGGGCTCATATGCAGTCCTGGCTTCAGACCAATATTGAAATACTACAGGAAGAATAATTAATGAAAACAACTTATGATTTATCCATATTTCCACAGTATTAACAATAAAGGTTCGACAACCTTTGTACAAAACACTATTTCATTACTGCCCTTTGGACCTAATACATTTCTACTAGTAGCATGATAACATACCTAGGTAAAGCTATGAACATCTAAAAATAAATATACTTTCTAAGTCATACAATGAGTGACCAATACTTATACACTAGTCTATGTTGAAGCTGTCTCTCCGTGCCTGATGCGATGTGTATCAATTATCACAGGGGTCTGGGAATTATGTTGAGTTTGCATATGGGTCTGTCACGGTAAATCACTGATGGTAAGTCAACACACAGTGCTACTTAGCATCTTGCAGGGTACTGAATGTAATTGACTTTTCTATATTGTGATAGGACATTATTTTATTCCATTGTGACTGAGAATTACCTTATTACAAATTTGCTGTTTCAACATGGCCGTCTTCAATGTAAATACCATGAATACAAGATTACATAGATTGATCAGGCTTAGATATTGATAAATCATCAGTGGTAGTTTTCTTAATCAGTTGCACAATCTCTATTAACACAGTGACATGTTGCCCCGATGGGTTCTGGAAAGTAATCTCAGAGTCGTGTTCATAAGAGAAGCTTTTCATCAGAAACATTAGAAGCACAGTACCAGAGTAGAATTGATAATGAGGGTGGTATCCATAAATAGCTTAATTAACTGAATCCCAGGTGGACAGTTCCATTTTCACAATTGGTATTTCAAGAATCAGTCGTCCTTTTCTATCCCCAGCCATATTATGGACAAATTCAAAATGGAGAAAGCTGGTGATAGCCATGGTATAAGATATAATAATGGCCCGGCTGCGTGAAAAGTGTGAGGATTGTTCTACATGTATGTAAACACCAAGCAAACTCGTGTGAGCTTGGGCAAACCATTATGTATGCAGGAGCACATCCTTGTGAAAATAGCTTAATTTTATCCAAGTCTCTGCAGCTTAATTTGACTCTAGTTTCTGCAGCTTAATCTTACCCTAGTACACAAGGCCATACCATGACACATCATCACACAGCATCCTATAGTTGTGCCACAACATATGTTTATATCCTGAAAAAGATGTATTATATATATACCATTATAGCCGTCCATCGCTTCAGATATACTATGCTCATGTATGGGTATATTGCAATAATATGATCTGGGTTTACAAATGAGATCTCTATGTATCTATGGGAAAAGAGAACATCCCACCCCTATAGACAGTTTACATTTTGTGGTCAACATAAAAGAGAACTCCAGCAAAGCAAATAGTCTGTAAGTGGACTCCCATAGTACATTAGATATTGATTGCCGGACTGCTTTCATTGTATACAATCAGTCATAATGTTTCCACATCCAAGCACTACCAAGTGGCCTCTCCAATTTCTATTGTGAAGTCCTCTCTTCAGACATGGGAGTAGTACTCATCATTTCAGTGTTATATCATTTTTCTTTCTGCTGTCCATTTCCCTAGAATAGAAACACGAAAGGTAGTGCACAATTTTTTCTATCTTCATGGGACTAAATAAACAGAGACAGACACTTCAACTACATGTTTGGAAAAAACACCAAAAAGTGTGTTTGTGTTTGTTGGTATACAGGCAGAGGGGAATTGTGTGCTTTAACTACTGGATCCTGGAGAAGTTGTGTGCATCTCATCTATGCAGTTAAGATGGCCCTGCTAGCAGGTTGGCGAAAAAACAGCTTCATAAGAATAATTTTGCCTAAGGGATTTGGAAGCCAGACCCCCATTCTGGTATAGGACCCTGGGAAGCACTTGATGGAGGGGCAATGGTGTGCAGAGGGCCCACAGTTGATTGGGTGACTTGCTCAGAGGACAAGTCTCCCATGTATAAGAATATAGGGAGAAGTGATGTCCTGACAGGATGGTCATCGGATGGAATTTGCCGGCATGGCTTGTAAATTGTAAAGAGAACATCATTTTATACTTCTAGAAAGAAGGTCTATATCAGTGGTATTTACCAAGTTGCCCTTGATGTCCTCATAAATACACAGTGAAAAGAGAGAAAGAATTAAAACCATGAATTAATAAACTAATGAAGGAGAGAAAAAAGGGGAAACGTCAGCAATGTAAAGACACATGGAGAAGTATGTTAGATAGGAACAACATTCTTTATTACATTTCTGACCTAAAGAGGACAAGCACTAGGCATTACAGAAACACAATTACCTCAGGCTCGTCTCACTGCCTCAGGCACTAGTACACCCTGGCCCATCTTCCCATAATCACCCTTCTGGAATCTGGTAGCTGCAGTACCATGAGATAATTGACCGAGTAATGTAATACTGGCCATTAACCCTTCAATGTTGGCACACTGCATTCATACATTGTGTCTTTGGTTGTCATGATGCATGAATGCAGCCCTGGCGAGAAACTTGCCGGTGCTGCTACAGTTAAGCATCATGCCCACCCTACTGGGTTGAGACACCCTGGAGGGTCGGCATGATGCACCAATGAAGTACCAGCAATTCATGTTTTGGCAACATCCGTCCTGAAAGGGTTAACTCTCAGGGAGTCAGGGCCATATCTTCTGGCACAAAATCCATTTACATTTCCTAGCGATGTGCAAGGAGCAATGAGCCTATATAGAGAATTTCCAAGCTTGGCAATTCATCTGTTTAAGTATGAGGGAGTGCGATCATTCACAGAGTATGATGGCAATTTATACACATTCATTGCAATATTGGGCGGAAAACTCTCCTAAATTTTTTTTAATTCTCACTCATGTTTAGTACTATTATCCATTCCTTTTCCGAAATCAAATGAGTCATAAACATAAACACTTGGATATCTAGCTGAGATATGTCTACAACACATATGCACGCACAGAAATAATCAACAACACCTCTATGCAACTAAAGGAACAAGGCAACATGGTTGAGTCCCCTCTGGGAACATCCATAACAGAGAGAATTTGCTCTTTTATTATTGGGTTTTCATCTACTTTTATTTCATTTCTGTAGACGACCAATCCATTGCTGTCTAACATCGACCCTGCAATGTGCAGACCCGAGGTGTGCCCCGAGGGCCTCCAAGGCTTTAAGAACAATTACCGAAGGAGGGCCCCTGCCATTACCTACATTGGATTAAACCTGATTTGTTAGATTGATGGATGGAATTATTTTGCAGGGTAGGTGAGCTATTCCCACTGCCAGACATGTCTATGAATTAACATTACATTTTTCAATGTATAGACATTTAAACAGCAGTTATTGATCGCTATTTTCTGTGATTGCTATAGATTCACTAAGGTAAAGGCAAACAGCTTTCAGGCTCTATGGATTACAGAAATTATGATTTTTTTGGATATGGGCTAACAACTATGCTGTCCTGGCCCCTTATGAATAGCAAAATATCACAGAAAGAACAATTGCTATGAACAGCTTATAATTTGTCCATATTTTTCATAGCATCAATTATAAGTTTCAACCTTTGCGCAAAACATTATTTTGATGTTGCCATTTTGGATCTAATGCATTTTCCTACTAGAAGAGAAATTAGTTAGGTAAAGCCATGGTCATCCAAAAATAACTCTTTTCTCAAAGATACACAATGAGTGACCAATGCTTATACACTTGTCTATGTTGACGCTGTCTATCCCTAGCTGATGCGATGACCGACGTCCCCGAAGACAACTCTATTAAACATAGTGATGGCCATGGGCAGTGCCCACTAAGCCCAGCCTCTCAATCTGCACAGCTATTTTCTTATCACCCTCTTCCCTCGAGCCCTACCAGCCCTTCAGGCTACTCTAAGCAGCCGGCTCAAAGTAACTTTGGTGCTACTAGATGAGAGACTCCAGGCTGTCGATGTATATACATATGTTGGGGCCATGGGATATTGAGATACACACTATAAAAAAGACAGTATGCCCTCTTACTAAAAAGGTTTGGGGATAACCCATGAATATTTCAGGTATAGATTACACAGCTGGGTTTCCCAGTGGACAGCTACTAGAGGTGAAATCAAGGCCTACATCTTCCAGGTATATATATATATATATATATATATATATAAATATATATATATATATATATATATATATATATATATATTTATATATATATATATATATATATATATATTTATATATATATATATAAATATATATTTATATATATATATATATATATATATATATATATATATACTGTAAAGGTACATAATTTCGCTTACATAGATTGTCACAAATTTAGAAGAAAATACACTGTGCCTCTAATGCATTAGACCGAGCAGGCCTACCTCCTTGTTTCAGTAGTTTCTCTGTCATTGGCTCTACACAAAAGATTAAAGGATTGTGATACTCATACATATGTCCTCCTTTCAGTCTCATTATCACTTAGTTTCATCCCTATTCAGCGTGTTCGATGGTCTTTTTCTATAATGATTATGAATGGGGTCGTAGTGATACAAACCACAAAAACAAAATAATGACTTCTATGATCTCGCCAAGGCTGAATATCGCCATCAGAGGTGGAATATGCAGGTGCACTGTCAAAAGATAGATGCACTCTTTTACCATGTAAAAATCAACAGTGATTCGCGGTTATTTTTCTCATACAATTGAGCATCGAAAATATCCCACATTTCATAGTGAATACTATGTGCTAACCTGATTTGGAATACAATGATTCACTAAAAATGTATCTCCTTGTGTCTCATCCCAGAGGGAGCCACATATAGTGATATTTCGAAAGTCTAGGTGCTGCTAATACTTGAGTTAGGATTATATGCAAACACATTGAAACTGTATATTTCGAACAGTGATTCAACATAAAAAGTAATGCTGACCATCACGATTAAAAAAACAAAGAAAGTAATGTCTCAAAAGGTTGCCAGTGAATGACCATTATTTTGACGACATCTTTTTTACAGTGCGGAAAAATCTCATTACCATACAGTGTCATGAACCTGTCTGCCAGTCTTCATCTGTGGCTCTGATATGGCCTCCACCCTCTCCACGGCCCTCACACTGGGGCCCTGGAGGAGACGGAATGGTTTACATTAACCCTGGGCCTGGAATCTGGAGTTAGCCCATCAAAGATGGCGGATGGTGAGCAAACAATTCTTAACAGATTTTGTCTGTTTGTAATGTAAATACTTGATTTTCTTACATGATAGTAATATTAATTTAGGTATAATTATATATGGTCATGTAGGTATTTGTTAGCCTAATTAAATCGATGCAATAAAAGAGAAATCTGCCTGAAATAAAGATTTACTCTGTTGATGTGACTAAGCTAACTCAGTACGTAATTAGCCTAGTCATCCATATTATAAAAACTTTTTTTTTGGTCCTACAGACCATTATATCCAAAAAAAACATTAGAGCACTGCATAATACATGGCCATAGCCACAAACACATAACTTTACAATTTTCAACTCCCTGTAAATACTGTAAAACCATCCCCTGTGGTTTTTCTTACAAACACAACCGTCAACCGTTCCAGATGGGCTAGCTCTTCAGTGTTCCTACAGTGTACATGGTCTAGATGAGAATCAGGTTCCTACCATTGCTTGTCAGATTCTTGTATTAGAGATGCACAATATGTATGCACACTCAGGGCTTCAGCTGGCGGAGTGTGTACTGGAAGGTCTTAATGCCTGTATTATTCAGTGTATTATTCCTAGACTGTTTATAATAGCTTTTGACTTAAGACTAAGTGTTTTTTATATAATATTATAGGGGCACAGGTCTTAATAGTCTATAGAAAAAATGAGATATCATGGGCAAGAGCGCATTGTACTGCATTGTAAAGGCTAGATAGGGAAGGGTACTCTGTGAATGGTTTTAAATAATATCATGCATTACTATACATACTCTACTACAAAGAGATATCATTATAGCAATCAACAAGCCAAGTCTGTCCTTGTACTAATTCCATATTAAACAGCCTGAGAGAGCTTGAAAAGTCAAATTAATCACATTTCATAATTCATGAGGCTCTCCTCCAGATAAGAGATTGTTAATTTTTCAAATACGCCATTTATAAAAACAGTCTTTGTTTTCTCTCCTGCTTAAGTTGCAACAGGCAATTTTATATTGAAAGGGCCTGACAACTGAAATGCAATCGAATCCTACTTAGGTTTTGTTCGATTAAACAAAACCACAAAGGCCATTTTTTCTCAAAATGAAGTGAGAGCAGATGAGCAGATGCCAGCTTCATTTTGGAAACAGTACAAATAATAACTGTAGTGTTACTTTTTTCTTTTTTTTTCAATTGCAAAGGTTTTTTTTACTGACTTTCATACAATGTTTTTTTAAGCGTAATATTGGGCCGACATGCCCTCACGATAGAAGCATTAATTCAAGTATATGTTTCAAAAAGATTTTTACATTACTTCAGGTGACATGTGGTCGACTTGAGGTGAAAATATGTTAAAAGAAACAATTTTACATATTGCATGAAATATCTATAAGAGATCTTCTATGGAATTATCAGTTTCAATCCACCAACCATATTCTAACGCATGAATACATCAGGTATTTTACCAGAATAATTATACAAGAAGTAATTGAATATTATTTAGAATACCCTCTGGTATTATGTGTGAATAAGGTGCTGTTACAATACCATGAATATGCATATTGATATATATATCTGCCTCATAATTTTAGGTTTAACATCAGGACACTATGGCAGGGATCTATACTGTATTACTTGTTAAAACATTTTCACCTCACCTCAGTTTAACTAAAATTGTGAAGAGAAATAATTCTAATTTAACCGTACAGGTGTGGGTCACTATCCGCACATTAAATCATTATTCTACGTTCCTACCCAAATTACTGGAACGGCGTTAAATGTATCCAATTTGTCCCACATGGTGGACATTGACATTTCATTTTAATTGCATTCAGACATGCACCAGAAATAATTCTAATATTATATTACCCTACTGTTTCACTGCTGACATCACCGAACATAATGTAGTACTCATAGAAATACAGTTTACTGGAGAGATATTGACCTTCTCAATTGATATTTCCAGCAGAAGTCTCATTGAGTCAATGACTTTCTCATAACACGATAAGAAAGGCCACACAACATCATGTTATGAAACAAGTATTTCTTGATTGAGTTATATTGTAGTCAAATATCCAGGAACATAAGAAAACAACTGGTTATTAGATATGTAGTAATTATCTTGATAATGGGATGCTTATTCTGGACATATTACTTATTAAATAAGATTTTATAAATAAAACTGATTTTAAGATCAGCAAAGAGTCTGAAAACCAAGAAAATGTGCATCAGTGTCAGGTATACAGGCCTCATATTCCTATCAGTTGGAGTACACTGGTAGCTTAAACTTCCGGCCAGACTTCCTTCACATACACACCAACTTGTCTGTCTGTCTGTCTGTCTGTCTTCACCCTTATCCAGACCCACAGAAAATCAAAATACTCCTGCCCTCAGTCTGAAGTGGCTATCCCAGGACATAGGGACATTGGTTCGGCGTGACCAAGTGCTATTCAAAAATGACTGAGGCAAAACAACATATGACTTATGTCTTAGTCAAAAGGACTTAGCCGTAAACTCTTTGAAATGGAGAAAACTAAAGTGAGTTGGTCAGTATTTACCAATTTGAAAATATCTACTAACCTGGATTGGTTGTATAATGAGTCACAAAGTGACTAACATGTTTAGATTATAGTTACTGAGAGATTGGTTTTATAGGGAGCCAACGAATATCAGTGCTCCCAAAGGCCTAGGAGTCCCTGAGGACTAGGAGGAGACTGACCAGTCTATATAGTCTTGATGGGAATCACAATCCAACCATTGGCTGTCAGCTCCTTGTATTGGAGATCGCAACATTGTTTATACGCAGCTCACTTATAATAGGTACATAGTTTGCAGAGAGAAACACAAATCAATGGTAGACACTAGTAATAGGCCAATAGGTGGTATGTTTTTTGTCCGTTTTTGTAAAACTCGGGATCATTGGACATGTTATTTAGGAGAGGATTGTGTATAGTAACGTACTGCAAAAGCTATTGATAAAAGAAAGTGAGAAAGCGTAAAGATTGGCCTAGCCCTATGCGTTCTGGTTACATAATTATTAAATATCTGTCTTTGTTGTATTTATATAACTACACATCATACTTTTGAATTAAATATCTGTAATACCAATGTCAACATCTAGTATGATAGTAGTATATAGGAGCATATTCAGCGCGTAGTAAACGGGTGCATCTAGGTCAGTTGACACTTGCAGAACGGAAGTGACCTCTGTCAACCAATCAGAAGCTTCTAAATGACAGGAAGTGACGTCATCAGAGGTCATGACATACTTTACAAGCTTCTGATTGGCTAGTACAATGTCAACATGACCTACTTCACTTGTACACGTGTTGAAGACCACGTGCTTATAATAAATGTCAACAATGACACGTGTTTAAGACCACGTGGTTGAAATAAATGTCAACAATGACATTGAGTAATGCCGTCACATGCTAAAGACAAACACAAGGCAAGAAATATTATTTTGGTTACTTTATTCACATTTTATACTTTGTACAGTTCTTGCACACAAACAAGTCATGACCATTCCCTGCAATGTTACACATGATGCAGAAAGAACGATTGGTTGTGAAACCTTTCTGGCCTTTCCAAGAAACACCTCGAGTATTCCAAGTACTCACCCAACCAGTCCCCATCTTCACAATTTTAGATAGTTTCACATCAAACAATGACTGAGCTAGAAAGTATTCGCGATTGTTTCTCACACCTGGAGTCAGGGCATTCAAGTAATCAGTTTTGAAACTGACTTCATACGAGAAATGCTGTAACACGGCTGTGAGAGACAAAGCTTTCAACTCTAGAGTAGCTTGCAGACACGTGAAACACACATTGTAAGCGATATCTGAAGGGTTCATCGGAACATTACATCTACAGAATGCGCCTATAATAGGTGATTCACGTAACACTTCGTTGAACTCCATGAAGCTCTTGAAACTCCCTAGAGTGTATCTAGCATAGTGTCTGGGGCAAGTCAGAGAGTTATGCATTTGATACACAGCAATGGTGAAATCTGCAACGAATATAGGCAGATTCAATGTGGATTGCTCTATACACTGAGTGTATGCATCCCAGAAAGCTTCATGGAAATCTCTGTACACATGTATACTGGAAAAACAGCGCTCAACAACATCAGGTAAGGTTCCTCTAAAATAGCTAATATTATTTACAGGTATGAACTCCCAGAAGAAATGACCTCTACAACCACAAGTCAAAGCTGTGTCGAAGTTACGAGGTGACACTGGTTTTACATGAGTTGTAATGCGTGGGGGTGTATGAACATTTTTCTCACTTTCACGTGGTGAGAGAGTTGGTGCTGAAGCATCAAGTCTAGAACTACAACTACCATATATAGAACTGTACATACTGACAGAGTCAAGGATATCGTCTATTTTTGACGTCAACTTGCTGTCAGCCATTGTATATATTTCTTGACACTAATCAGAAAAAAATAATTTTCTCTGATGAATTTGACGGACAAAGAGAGTTTAGTAAAGTAGTCTGAAATCAGTCAGTGGCGTCTTTGTAACAACTCTCTTTTCACGCCTGCTTTTTATTTTTTGGTGTGATACAGTTCACTTTTTTTTGTTATTTTACGAGCTTTTTTTTAGCGATATAGTTCACTAGGAGAGAAATTGAGGTGAAACATTCGGAGAGAAATTGGATAATTTCCTCGAATGTTCAACTATAATTTCTCTCTCTTTCTCTTTATAGAAGCTGTATTATTTACATTTTTATGAAAATTTTTCATGAAAATTTTTCTCTTTTCTTCTTTTTTTTTTTACTATATAGTTAGTACTACTTAATTTCCAATTATAGAAATTTTTTTCTTTTTCTTCACAGAAAATTTTCCTTTACTCCTTCTTTTTTTACTATATAGTTAGTACTACTTAATTTCCATTTGTGGAAATTTTCTTTTCTTCACAGAAAATTTTCCTTTTTCTCTTTAACTATTTTCTCTTTTCTTTTTTACTGTAGGAAAATACTGTTAGTTTTTTTACTTTTTTTGAGTGATACAACTCACTTGTCTTTATCACACACAAACACAAACACACACACACACACAAACACACACAGAAAGAGGGAGTCATATATCTAAAGGTTCAGTGCTGACACCATCTTCACATACTATTCTCTTAATGTACTGGTAATTTAGACCTTGCTTGTTCTGAGAGTATGTAGTGACGTGATGGTCTATAACTCTGAAACCTCTGTTTGTCACTACATGAGTCGTTTCTGTTTTCAAAACGTTCTGATAATTTGTCTCAGTAAGATTATTCTGCCTCTGGATAACTCCTTTGCAACTAGTCTTATTCCCTGTCTCACTGACACACATGTAACATTTAGGGTTCAAAGATGTCATAGCATCTCCTTCCCACTCTATCTTGAACAGACCTGGAGTTCGCTTGTCAAACACCAGGCGGCGATAGCAACACGGTGGTTGTACCCATGGGTAGTTGTGTGTTCTGCATTGAATGTACGTCTCTCTATGTTCGGGATTATCACAAGATTCAGAAGGTAACCACTTGTGGCGCTCTCTGAAGTATTGCTCACGCATATCAGGTTTGACAGCTTCGTCTAAATTCTTTTTAGACAATGCAAAATAAAAACTGTCAGTGTCCATTTCACACATTTCAAAGTCTTTTGAGTCAATGAACTTCAACAAGAAGTCGTAGTAGAACGCTAACATTTTCAGTTTAGCATACTGGTATACCATGAACCCAATCTGAACAGGTAAGTCGTATGTGATACTAGTCGGGAGAGATGACATTTCTACAGTGTTCTCACTGATGTCATGCACTTGTTGTACTGACCAGTGCAGACAATGTCGACTAGCAAAATCTGGACTTACATATTTAGTATTCAAGAAATTCTGCTTGTTACATATAGTCTTACCATATGAACTGTTACCTAACAGTTTATACAAGTCAGACAAGATCTTGCAGTCAACATTCTCATCTCCTTTCCGTCTAGCTGCTGTCACTTCTTGCACAAAAGGTCTGAAAGTTTCTTCAGGTGTGTATTGAACTAACAAGTGCACTTTGCTAACTACTAAACCTTTCTCTAGATACCACTTAAGTAACGGAGTACCTAGTAGAAGACCTGATCCATGGAAACTACCTATCAACTGTCTCTGAGGTTGGCGCAGTTTCCCTACACTTTCTAGATAACTTTTCATATGGTCACCTACATCTTCTTTGCTGACAAGAATGTTCTTGAAAACGGGTGTCATTTCAGCAAAATATGGTTTGAGATGTTCAGGTGTGTGAATATCTACTTGAATCAACCCAAACACTGAACCACTTTTCACACCTTCTATTATCTCAGCTTGACTCATCTTACCAGCTGAAGACGGTCTATTAACACTCCATTCAGGTTTCAGTTTCAAACACTGAGTGTTTTTTCGTAATTTGATCCACTGACATTCATATTGTTCTACTACTGTGTAACCTAAACTTTTCAGATACAGAGTTACAGCAGCTGTTTTAGTAGAACGCTCTTCTATCCATTCCCGACCCTTCGTACTAGTCATCAATGTCTTGTTGATCTGACATGTATGACCATGCCAATAGCAACCGTGGAACTGATATATCAATTTACGATCAGCGACTATCCCATCTACTCTTATACGCTGACTACCTACACTGACTTCACCATAGTTGTATTGATGTAAAATAGGTACTTTGTCTACTATAGCTCTGTAACGGAGCCATTCTACAGCTGAGTAACTGATTTGCTGACTGAGAACAGGCTTGAAATCATCTTCGTGACGTCTCACTACATAGAAACCTGTACAATGAGCTTCACCCATACATTTCAAGTACAAACTATTTGCATCTACTCCTAAAATGTGATCACACTTTTTACTCTCAACTCCATACTTACGCTCTCTTATTCTAGTTATACCACTACGATGGTGTCTGTGGAATATTATAGCAGGTCCACCAACTAAATTCTTTCTCAGTAAGTTGTGGACTTCTTTTTCATGATGTGAAAAGAGAACATAAGGTGTCGCATTCAACTCAGTGTTCTGAAAGAGGAACTTCAAAGTCAAACCTGGAAGTGTCAAACCATCTTTGAACATGTCGACACTCCTTTCTATGAAGAACTTGCTATGTTCATTTATAGCTCTGACAAATGGAGCTACATCTAAATTGTTATAGTACACTAAGTAGTCTTTCATTGTTTTCATTTTTTCTTTCACCCACACTTCTTTACAGCTTCTATACTCAGCTTGAGTTATACCTTTCCCAGTCAGAGAGCTATAGAAACTTCTCCTAGGTGGGAGAGTTGTGTTATCTAATTTTCGGACATTGTCCATCCACTCATAAGGAAAAAAACCTTTCTCTGTGTCTTTCAAAAAAGCTTTCAAATAACTAGCGTAATTATAACCTGGAGCTAGATAGTTCACCATGTCTAAGAAGACTAAGTGCTCAGTGTATACAGCAATGTACTGGTTGCACCTTTTTATAGTCGTCATAGGTTTCTTTTCTCTTTCTGAGAAGAAAGTGTGCAAGCTTCTCTTTATTAGATTTAAGTCATATCGACCTGAGTTAAAACCTACTACAGGTACTCTGTTCATATAAGCTGTCAGAGCTTGTTTAGCTCTGACGACAGGTGATAAATTATACTTACTTTTCTCTAACTTAGCAGCTTTCAAAGCTGCACTCTCTAACCTTTCCTCTTCAGCTTGCAGAGCATCTAGCTGATCTGTCACTACTTTAAAACGCTCTCTGACACATTCACCTATTTCACAAGCTAACATATCTATGTACCCTAATACACGACTGACTAAGTCATCATTTTCCCTGTTACTCTCTCTGACAAAACACACTGGTTCTGTATACCCTGGAAAGTCACTAGCTACACTAGCAGACAGTGGTACATGATCTAACTCAAAAGTTGTGTTACAACTTTTCTCACCGTTCTTTACAAAATAACTTTCAAAGTCGAAAGCAATCTTATATGGGTATATCTTTAAGTGAGCAGGTGTATGTACACCTAGCTCACTCAACTTCTGAAATATAGTTCTACTAGGTTTGTACACACCCCCTTTGTATATAAATCGTACTTTAGTACAGTCTTTTGTTACAGCAGTGTGTCTCTTCAAGTTGTAATTAGAAGAGAATGCTTTGTAACATTTTTCACAACTGTACACGCGCCCATATTTACACATGTCTACTATCAGACTCAAGTGGTTGCGGTACATGTTGAGATTCAAGACTTTCTTGCTACTACAAAGCTTGCTACGCACTACAGTCACTTTATTAGTACTAGACAGCTTGAACACTCGTATGTCTATTTTGAATACTTTCTCTAATCTATCTAAATCACTTAAGAGAATACCTTTGAACTTTTTCTGACAAGTGTCTGGATAAGCTTCTTTGAAAAGCTCTACAGTTCTATCTAATGTTTTATACAAGTGGTGTGACAAGCATCTAAAGAAACACAAGTTGTCTCTGTACACTCTCTTACTGTAAGAGTCTCGGTGGAAGTGTAACATACCTCTTTTCCTGAAACTAGGAGGGACACTCTCTAACTTACCTAAGAACACATTTGTAGGTCTAATATAAGTCAGATTCACATTCACATTACCTACTACTGTCCACTTTGTGTCAGGTCTACTTGTGTCAACTTTCACTTTACTTTTCAATAGATCTATGCAACTTTCAAAGCTCTCAGAGTTCTTAACTAAGAAGTAAGGGTCTTGATGGTCTTCACTGTCATAAAAAACTGAAGAGTTGTTAGCTGAAGCATGAAAATACATGACTCTTTGCTCAGCGTCTTCAGTGCAAGTCAAAATTCGACCAAAAGACACAGCTACTCTATAACTGTATAACTGGTTCTCATGTATAGCTCTGAGAGCTGTCACTATCTCACTCACTCCTTGATCAGATTCAAAAGTAGTTAATCTGACGTTATATATAGCTTGTACACAACCTAACACAACTAAACCTTGACCTATCGATCTGAAATTTGATTTGTAATATTCTAAGAAAAGCGAGTTTTTCTCAATCTCTTCAGGTAAAACTGTTTCACTAGAGAAGACTTCTCTCAAGCAAGTCTCTGAAGTACACAAGTTCTTACTACTGTTATGTATAGTAACTTGTCTAGGAATTCTAGGTGCATTACACCGAATACAACTGATAGTATTCACGTGTCTATGCATTTTAAAAACTCTTCAGATATACACTCTCTCCTTCTTTTTTTTCTTTCCTTTTTTCCACTAAAACATACTGACTAACAAACAAGCAGACAGACAGACAGACAGACAGACAGACAGACAGATAATGCAAAGAATTTACAGCCCTATCAATACAGTGTTGAGGAACCTTACAACTGATGTAATTTAATTGTTGAGCACTCACCTAATCAGTCTCATCGCAAGTGGTAACACCTCTGTAAAAGTTCTTGTCACTCTCCAGCATCGGCCCAACACGTTCCAGTATGTCTTTGATCGTGGTGACAGTCACCGTGTACCCACAGTGTATTGGGCTTGTTGTTGCTCGACCTGCCGGCAGCGCTTTATCCATTTCTTCCACGTACGACGACGTTCCGATGTGGATCTTAGGTTGTCCCCTGTAGAGGTTGACTAACACACCTGTGTGTTTGACAGGGTTGTCTAAGTAGTTCAGATAGTTCTGGACTGCTGGCGCTCCTTTCTTGGCTTCTTCTTTAATCCTGTCATAGTTCTCTATGATAGATTTGCTCTGGTAGAAGAGCCCTCTGAAGTCGTTTGCCCGTAAGTTGACGCGCCTCTCGTAAGGCTTGTTCAAATATTGCCTTATTGAGACGCCACTGATGAAGGGGAGCTTGTATACTTCAAGCAGCGTGCATGTATCCCCAGGTGGGTAGAAGAGTTGGTCAGGAACAATGCTACCTTCGGCTTGTTGAGATGGGAAACCAAACCGACTAGGCCACTTCTCACCAGTCAAAGGGACTATGCGGAAGTTAGCCAGCTTAGACCCAACTTTCTTGGATCCATTCCTCGGCGGAAGCGGTGTCACAACAGCAGTAGCAACCGTAGATTGGGAAGTAACACTTCCCACACCAGCCTTTGCAGCACGTGCAGCAGCTGCAGCTACAGTAGCCACACTCTTGGTGTACTTTCGCTTCTTTTTTTTTTCAACAACTGCTTCTGGCTGAATCTGTGGAGATGGACCTCTTTTAGTAGCAGTCCTCACGCCCTTGGGAGGATTCACTTCACCACTTGTGTCACCTACTACTCTTGAGTAGTACTCATCTGTGACTACTGTAGCTTCCCCGTTGATGACGACGACAGTGTCGGTCAAGCCAGGAGTGATGACGGCCCCGGCACTATCCCTCACTACAATGTCGGCTGGTACAGCTGTAGTGACAGGTGAGGAAGGTGGCGCACAGCGTCCTTCAGCTTCAGCTTTCTGGAACCACTCATCTAGTACTTCATTCAAGTCGTGCCCGATGATTTCACCTTCTTCTACTTCGTCCTCTGTCAAGTCGATGACGATTGGCGTACTGGGTCGAAGTATCTCATCACCAGTCAAGTCGATGATGACTGGAGGAGTAGCGGCAGTGGGAAGAGCTCCATTGCCTCGGCCCACGGGCATGACGTGTGACAGGGTCTGGTAAGTGAGGACATCTTGGGGTGGTTCAGGGTTGCTGAAGCTTGTAGAGCTCAAAGCTGGTGCTGACGTAGATACATCACGGTCCAGTACGCCAGTGGAAGGAGCCAGCATGCAGTCCAGATCGTGATGTAACCCCAAGATAGCTGCACTCTGCTCTTCAGGTGTACTTGGACGATGAATCCACTGTACTTCATTGCTCACTGTAGGAGGTATCTCCACAGAAACGTCCAGAACTAAGTTCTTGCTCTTAGCTACTTTAGAACTCTTCTTAGAGCTCTTGTTGCCAGCAGACCGCATCCTAAACTAAAACAGTTAGTTTTGTAGAAGTTGAAAAGTAGAGGCAGCGTGTAGAGTGGCAGGTGTAGAGTAGAGTAGTCGTCACAGTTGAGCAGCTCAGGAGCGGTTTGATTTCAACTGAGCAAATCAAGGGGTATATATACTAATTTTACTGAGAACGATTGTCAAACGTTGTCACACGTTTGTTGAACGACAATAGACGAACATTTGACGTCTGACATTTTTTTCATATTTCATCTCTAATTGTTATTGTACGACAATTATACGCACATGTCACTATAGTAAAGCACTAGGCTGAGTTTAGATACAATGTATCTTTATCAACCACACTACATAAATAAGCACGGGATAACCCATAACAGACTGGTGCTTCTGCGGAGAGCAAAACAAAAAAAGTTGAAAAACAACAGTTGGAAATGTGAACTCTATTCAGATAGCACAGTGGCTGTCAGCTAGATGGGGCGTTGCAACATAAAAGGAACGTTCATGAATGCTGTATCTTATACTACACTTTTCAAGATGAAAAAATATAAATACAGTCTAAATTTTTTTTTAACTTATTATATGATTGACAAGTTTGAAGGTGAAGTTTACATTTTCTTCTTGACGTTTATTTGAAAGATTTTCGTTCAAGTGAGTTAATTTGTGAACACTACTTTTCTAGAGAGGGTGGGGGAAACGATTAGTGTACGTTGAAAACAACCGGCTGTGATCAGATTCAAACTGAGCAGCTCTGAGACAACATGTCCAGTGCAGCTTGTACACCTCTACCGATTTCACTCAGCACTAAACACAGGCGGTCAGTTTGGGAGTTCATTTCAGACGTCAAGAGTGGAGTAGAGACTGGTGAGGAAAAGCAGTTGTTCAGATATTGTCCTGAAGAGTACATCAGAGATAGTTACATACCTCCAAATTAAGATTTTTCAAATTGTTTTCTGCATAACAACACGACTCCCATAAATGCTAGTAGTCCTTCTCTCAAGAAGTTCATAACTAGTTCTACTGGGAAAGCTACTCAATCTGAAGTAGTGAGTAACGTGTTACTGCTAGTTTCTAAGTTACAACACAGTGTAACTTCTCATAGTGTAGTAGCTTCAGCTATCAACTTTCAAAAATGTAGGACGAAACCCTACTTCAAAATTAATCAGCTCGAATCACACCAGCTGGGAAATTCCGTGTTCATCTCTACGAGTATGGTACATGGCTTAATCAAGCACACAGTATCAGCTCCTGACAAAATAACACGTGCTAAATACTCTTCAGATCGGTTTTTGTATGAAAGAGCATACAAGACTGAGATTGGACACAATGCAAACGGGTGTTGTCACGTTGTAAGAGTAGTTGTACAACGTTGTCAAAACCCTACTCTACTGTGCCAAGGAGTCTTGTATGAACTGGTGACAGCCTTTCCAACTCAATCCTTCTCCCCTAACTGATGAAAAAAAACTCTTGACCAATAGTCTATTAGATGCTTCACAAAAAAATAAAAAAAGTGAAAAAAAGGTATAGGTGTACTAACAAACTAACTCTGGTCTCTCATATATTGAGAGACCCCCCTTCAAACTGTCACTCTACTTCTTAAAAATTTTACATGCACACTGTGTTTTAAACGGTTAGTTGTCAAGTCATAAATCACTCAGAGTATATAGGGTCGTGTAAGTGCACTCACTCATTCAAACGACCTTTCAACGTCATCATGAAGACAGCTCACGACCTCTACAC
The DNA here is from genome assembly GCA_947462335.1 of Harmothoe impar. Classification (NCBI taxonomy): domain Eukaryota; kingdom Metazoa; phylum Annelida; class Polychaeta; order Phyllodocida; family Polynoidae; genus Harmothoe; species Harmothoe impar. The sequence continues at coordinate 13,732,752 of OX381718.1, read as the reverse complement.
GCTAGTTAAAGCTAGATACCCTGAAGACGAGTTAGTATTACAGTATGTGTGTGAAAGAAAAGAGTCTGTCACATGCACTGTAAAAACTTTACAGTACATTTTCAATCATTTCAAACAGACTTTAGAGCATAGGAAATGGTTGTATTACACTTGGGTTCTGCTAAGTGATAGCTTCAATGAGAGTGAAGCTAAATGTATAGACAAGTTGATAATGAAGCACGACTTGTCTAAGTTTTCAGCTGTAGAAGCTGTTGGATACGGGTGGAAGTTTGGCCGCCTTAAGAGTTCAAAACCTCTCAAGAACTCTGACCACCTTGCAATGTGGGAATCAGCGCTGAAACATCACTACGCAAACAACCCTCATCATCCTCAGTACCACTCTAATCAAGACATGCCGACACATTACTTGTTAGAGAGTATCATAGACATGCTAGGTTGTCGGCTTCAAAGGAACTTAGCAGGTCGTTCAGATTTGAAAGTAGAAGACATTTTCAAAATCCCAGATACGTATCTAGAACGTTACACTGAAGCAGACAGACACAGAGTTAAAACTTATTTAAGTCAGTGGGAGCGTGATATTACAACGTCCCCTCATCGTAGTGGTTTAGCGCTCAGAATGTTATTGTAAACACTCTGATAAAAAAGTGAAACGTTAGTGCATCGTATAGAGTTGGGTGGGGTGGGGGGTGTGTATAGTATTAGCATATGGTGTATGGGGTGGGGGCACCCCTCTAGTGTGAAATGGATAGGGGGGCGAGGAGTTCGAACTCAGAACGTTTTGCATACTCTTTACACGATTTCCCTACGTATTCTAGTCTAAAGAGCTATATAAAAGCTCTCCCTAACCTACAACACCCCATACAACGCTCTACCTACCTACCTGCCTGTCTACTCCTTCACACACTCACTCATCATGGCAGATTTCAATTTAGTAGTACCTGTATCATCATTCTTCAAAGGAGAGCCGTTAGGATACTTACCAGACGCTATGCTACTGAAAATAAGTAGTAAGTTGCCGACATCAGATTACATACGGTTAGGTTCATACCTCAAAGTGAACTTGAAGGACATGGGATATCTCAGTTGTGAGAGAAGTGTCATAACTCAAGCTAGAGAAATGTTCACTACTTGGTACCAGAAAAGTTGTACTACTAGGTGGAAGGAACTAGCAGACGCCTTGGAAGAATCTTACCGTATGGACCTCATCCAATTCTCACGTGAGTACATGGACAAGCATGACATGTGGGATGGCTTAGAGAGTGGAGACATGGAGTGGAAAGTGCAGAAGTATTTCTCTCTTTTAGCTGAGCTCTGCCCTAGAGACTGGAAGACCATAGGGATCTACTTAGGGTTGACTTCTCATGAACTAGCTTTCATCTCTCAACCTGTGCCTTCTGACAGAACTGTCAAGAACCCTGTCTATGAAGTGCTGAGAGCTTGGAAGTACAACGAGACGTCTGAGCCTATGGCTCTGATGAAAGTGTTGCAAGACGACATGGGTCGCAGCGACGTCGCAATGTATGTTCAAGGGTTGTATGCAGCTGTACCCAAAGACATAAAAGTGAGCTGTGTCACTCCAGTGTTGACCACTCTCGTCTGATCACTGCACTAAGATGGACATCTCTAGCACTGTGGAATCTGTTGAATTCGATCCTAGACTACAGTCACCTTTCACTATGCTAATAGCTGGACCTACATCGTGTGGTAAGAGTCGTCTAGTATTCGAAGTGATAAATAACGTGAAGACTCTCGTCACACCTGAAGTACACGATATAACTTACTGCTACAGCCAGTGGCAAGCAGAGTTTGAAAAGTTGAAAAGTGCAGGTGTGAAATTCAACGAAGGTCTTCTTACAAGAGATGAACTTTTCAACTCTAGTCGAGATACTAGTAAACACTCGATGCTCATCATAGACGACTTGTTAGACCCAGAATATGCACCTATAGCTAAAGACCTCTTCATCAAAGGTTCTCATCATATGAACATGAATGTAATATTCATTACTCAGAACTTATTCTTTGCTAACAAAGACTTCAGGACTCTCAGTTTGAACAGTCATTATCTAGTTATTTTTAAAAACCCTCGAGATATGAGTCAGATAAGTTATATATCTAGACAAGCTTTCCCAGCGCAACCATCTTTCTTGACTCAGGTATATAACAAAGAGACTACAGCTAAACACTCATACATAGTGTTGGACTGTAAGCAGAGCACACCTGACAACTTGAGAGTGAGGAACAGTATAACAACACCTTGGAACAGCGTAGTATTCATTCCTACTGGGAAAAAGCAGAAGAAATGAAGGGGAGTACTAAGAGTAAGCGTGCTGAGAGTCTTAAGCGCCGTCAGAGAAGTGCTTACTACCAAAAGTTAGTTTCTTTACGTCGTCATTACTCTCTGTTGAAACATATAGCTAAATGTAGTACTACAGACTGTCAACATTTAGTGAGAGGTCTCAGTGAAGAAGTGATCAGACTAATGAGTGTCATATGTGTCAATGTAATGAACAAAACCTTGACACCGAACTCAATTCACGCAGTCAAGAAGTTATCGCCGTACAAGAAACAGCTGAGAGCTATAACAAAACCTAAGATTACTGTCATAGCTAAGAGACGAATACTACAGCAGAAAGGTGGCTTCATAGGTGCACTACTGGGTGTAGCACTACCACTTATTACTAGTCTCATAGGATCAGCTGTCAAACGGTAGTCATGTCTTACACACGTATGGCTTTAGTGAGACCTGATTTAGTGGGTAGAAGCGACACCCCCATTTCTTCTACTACTAACACTGACCCGCTACCTAGTGCAACACTCGCGTCTTCTGCTCCAGCTGTGCTACCAGACCCTCAAACTCAGTTCTATGAGAGTCAACTAGTCAGAGAAAAACTATCCCCACACAGTAGTCTAGTGGAGATATTGAGTCACTTACAGAAAGAAGCAACTAGAGTATTGAATGACTCTCAGTTGAACACTAGTGAGAGACTCAGTAGATACAACCAGCTCATGACTAAATCTTCTATACTATACAAAAAAGCTAAAATTGTGAGTCGAGCTGCTTCTTCTATGAACCCTAGAAATATTACTCAACAACGTCACAAAAGAGGTAGGAGAGGGGAAGAAGCAGACGATGAAGCTACTTCAGGCGATGATGACGATATGTTTTCTACTACTAGTCATCAAACTCCAACTCCAAGTTTACCTGGTGCTAGTGGAGACGATGAATATGAGTCTCAAGAAGAAGAAGAAAGAGAAGAAGAAGACACAGGACCTATAGGTAGACAAGGTGTCATGGTGATGGATGCTTTAATTCAAAGGCGTGTACCTACTACTTATCAGAAGACTGCTATGAATCTGTATAGACACTTAGCAGACTCTGACAAAGGTAGAGGTACTATCAACTGGACTCCTAGTGGTGAACTAGTAGTGCACGGGCGGCGTATACAAGGGAGTAACATCATTGATCTACTAGGTGATGCAGCTCGGAAAAATAGTCTAACTAAGAAGCAACCTCCCATAGGACAAAAGTACTTCATTGCAGCTGTTAAAAGGTTGAACCCAGACCTCAAGTTCGTCAGAAACAAAGAATCTTTCAAGAGTGTTAGTTCTATGACTGGCTCCCCCTTCAGAAGACGTTCATATAGTGTAACACCAAAGCGTAAACGTAAAGCTAATACTGCACAGAGTGGTACTGGTATAACATCTCGTCAACTAGCAAAGTTATGGCGGACAAAGCTTTGAAGAAAGCTGTAGTAGATCGCTATACTTCAGTCAGAGAACCTGGAAGTTTCACTAGCGTGAGTAAATTGCGACACCATCACTTTAAGAAGACTGACTTAAAAAACATTGCTGAAGCTTTAGAAGATGTGGATGCTTACACTAGACACAAACCTTACAAGAGACGGTTCACAAGACACAAGACTCAGACTTGGGGTATAGATAGACAATGGCAGTTAGATCTTATTGACATGAGAGAGTCTTCACGTGAGAACAAAGGGTACCAGTATATTTTAGCTGGTATAGATGTCTTCTCAAGATATGGCTTTGCTCAACCTGTCAAGAGTAAGAAAGCTGTAGATGTATTAGAAGCTTACAAGAAAATGACTGAGAGTAGACAACCTGTTAAAATCCAGACTGACAAAGGAAAAGAATTTTTGAACCAAACTTTCAGAAGTCATCTAGAAGAAAGGGGTGTAAAATTGTTCACTGGAGAGAACGATGACGTGAAATGTGCTATAGCTGAACGATTTAACGCCACACTGCAAGGTAAGCTGTGGCGTTGCTTTGCTTACTTCAACAACTACAAGTGGACAGGCATACTTCAAGATCTAGTCCACTCTTACAATAGTACTGTGCATAAGACACTAGGTGCAGCTCCAGTCGACATCACAGACAAGAACTCTGATGCTCTGTTCTACAGGCTATATGAACAACCACCAGACAAGAGGACTGTGCCCAAGTTACTTTTGAAGAAAGGTTCTAAAGTGCGCATGCTTGCTAAGAAGCGCGCTTTCAACAGAGGTTACGAACCTAACTGGACTGAAGAAGTATACACTATAGATTCTGTCAAACCTAAAGGATACCAACTGAAAGATGAACTAGGAGAAGAGATAAAAGGAACTTTCTACCAGCCTGAAGTTCAAAAGGTCCATGTCCGTCAAGGGAAGAGGTACGACATAGAGGAAGTAGTGAAGTACAGAGGCTCAGGTCGTAAGCGTCAAGCATACGTCAAGTGGAAAGGTTACGGGGATAAGTTCAACACGTGGGAACCTGCTAAGAACGTGAAAAAATGGCGTTCACAATGACACTACCTAGCAACTCGTCTATGAAAGTTTTCCCAGACAACACTCTGACAACTTACAACACATTGTTACCTGAGTATGTATCTTCTAGTACTCCAATGGAGTGTGCTCTGCAAGAAATAACGTGTCCTACTAGTTGGTACAACGTAGAATGTGAGACATTGTTGTTCATAGAAGGTGAAACAGACTCAACTATACCCAAGAGCGTCATGAGTGCTAAAAGACTACAAGAAGCACTACATAAGCGAAGCTCAGACTTTTTTCCTTACACAGCGAACGATCCTGTGTTGAATAGGAAAAGTTCAAGTATACACGACAGCGTAGCTAAGAAGTGTCTACAGCGAGGTGTAGAGATCAAACGCTCTAAACAAGTACCAGTACGACAACCTACAGCGAGACTTAGTGTAGAATCAGACCCAAGCTCTGGAGAAGTAGCGCGACCTGCGCCGCCACCTAGTGTCGAATCGGACAGCGAAACCGAAACTGAACCAGACCCTTTAGCAGAAGTGCCGCCATCTGGTGCAGACAGTATCACTTACAGAATAGTACGCGGTTTGAACCCTGAGAACCGTGTGAGTGCAGCAGTCTCAGCTGTGAGAGATTCACTCAACTTAAATTACACAGAAAAAGCAGCATTCATAAACGGGCTTACTACTAGAGAGTCAGAAGTTTTGACTGAGGAAGAACTCAGAGTAGTGAAAATAGAATTAAAGTTGAAGTATTTAGATAAACTAGTCAACACTTTTCAATTCCCAGCAGTCCGGACATATACAGCTTTCTCTCTGCAAGGTGTATATCTACAAGACAACAGTGACTTCATAAATTATCTGAACAAGTGTATTAACAGGAAACACCCTAGTATCATCAAGAAACTGAGGACACACCACAAGAACAATAAATCTAACGTGTTCACATACAACAGGTATACAATGAAGTGTATTGTAGCTCTACCCCCTGATGTTGTGATACAACTACCAGTTAACTTAGGTGTGCAGTTAGGATTCGGAGGTGGAGTCTTCTTGATGAATAAAACTGAAGGTCAAGCTGTAGTAGACTTGAAGTTCAGAGCTCAGACTGTGTATGTATACTCTGATATAGTGAAACATAACATTGTTGGAGACAAGAGAGCACCTCTCTTGAGAGTTGTAAACATTAATCCACTGCTAGGTGACACACAGACTGTCACTTTCCAACCTTTGATGTACCAACCTGTGAGTAAGAGCAGCTTCAGACAGATCGCGATCTACTTAAGAGACAGCACAGGTCGTCCTATACCATTTGAACGTGGAGCAGTGACTGTAGTACTAGCTTTTAAGCCTATAAGCAACCACATATAGTAACAGTATGCTTCAGCGCTTTGGCCCACCTCCATACTTAGCCCCTAGAGGGGAGTATGGTGCTTACTATGCTAAATCTCAGTTTGGTCACGGTGTTCTACCAGCTTTCGGTGGAGTAGCTAGGCAACGTGGTCATGGTATTGGATCTATCATATCAGGATTACTGCGAGGAGCTGTCCCCCTTTTGAGCACTATTGGTCGTAAAGTTGCTAAGACAGCTGGCACAGCACTACTCTCTACAGGTGCAGGAGTACTTTCAGATGTCATGGCTGGAAAACCACTCAAGAAGAGTGTAAACAAACATGTCAGAGGTCAAAGCCAAGCTCTATTGAAGAGAGCTCATTCTTCAGCTCAGAACTACATAAACAGAGTGTCTCAACCGACTCCAGCCAAACGCCGTGCGACAGTCCGACGTGCAGGACGTACTAAGCAGCAGACAGGCAAAGGGCGCAAGAAGAAGAAGCAGAGTCGTGCTAGCAATAAAGCACTACTGTTCTAATCATGAGTCTGTTACATCCTCATGGCCAGACATGTGCTGTAGGAGAGTTAGATCTCCATGCAGTAGGAGTGACTCAAAAAGACATTCTGAAAAGTCAGACAGTCACTAAGACAACTAACAATGCTTTGACTGACCACACTGACTCTTTCGACTTTACTTTTGAGCCAACTACTCTGTACACAGATTTGAGTGAAGCAGAGTTGTACTTGGAAATAGAAGTTGTAGATGCTGCTGGGACACGTCTAGCAGTAGGTGACGAAGCTGCACCTGTGAACAACATAGGCCACTCCCTCTTCTCTTCTGTTCAACTGTTGATCAACGGAGAGAAAGTGACAGGGAACAATGAAGACTATGCACTGAAATCGACATTGTTAGACTTAGTAGGAACTGAAGTGAACGACAAGACTACTCGGTTGAAGGGTCTACAGAAGTGGATGATGGACACAGCTGGCCACATGGAAGGACGAGTTGCTGCTAACACAGGTTTCGTTGCTCGCCGGAAAGAGTTCAGTGCAAGACGGACTCACGGAGTCATCATCAGACCCCACATCGACCTCCTCAAGCAGTGCAAGCTCTTCCCTTCACATTGTGAGTTCAAGTTCATATATGAACGTAGCTCTCCAGCTTTCTACATGATGCAAGCTGCAGACTTAGACTTCAAAGTGAAGATCACTAAAGCTGAGATGAGCGTGCGCCAAGTGACTGTGAGAGACGAAGTAGCTGAAGTCCATAATAAAACAGTGATGAACCCTCAGTTCGGACCATTCAACTACACTCTGACGAGGTGTCGAGTCACTAAACACACTCTAGACGGAGGGTCACAAGAGTACAGTTGGACTCAACCCGACACAAGCCAGATCCCGACCCGTGTCCTACTAGCTTTAGTCAAAGAGACTGCAGCGTCAGGCACTAAAAGCGAGAACCCGTTCAACTTCCAGAACTACTCAGTGAGAGAAGTAGGTCTGAAGTATGATGACCATAAATATGAAGTGAAGACTGACTTTGCTGCAGGGAACTGTGTGAAAGCTTACAGGAACTTGTTCAGAGAGACAGGTCTACTAGCTGTAGGTCAAGATTGTGGTCTCAGTTTAGAACAGTTCCAATCAGGGTACACAGTCTTCGCTTTCGACCTGACTCCAGACAGGACTCCTGAATGCCCACGCATCAACTTAGTGAAGCAAGGGAAGTTGACTGTGTCTCTGAGGTTCAACGCCCCTACAAATCACGCCATCTCAGCTGTCATCTGTGCTTTCTACGACAACAACATCCAACTCACAGCTGACAGACTACCAGTCACAGACTACCACATGGCCTGAGAAGATGAAGACTTCACAACTGAACACTGTTCTTAGCCAACACCCTCACACTCGACGATACTTCCTAGGTACTTTCCCTAGTGATGAGTGCCCTGCTGAAGCAACACCTCTGACTTGCTTTGTCAGTAACACACACCCCCACACACAACCTGGACAACATTGGATAGCTTTCTATGTTCAGAGTGATGGAGTAGTGTACTATTTCGATCCTTATGGTTTACCCCCTATGAGTGTATATCACAGAGCGTTCTTGAAGAAATCGTCAGACAAGCGTGGGACGTTCAACAAGCAACAACTACAAAGTTTATACACTAAGACTTGTGGAGCTCATTGCATCAACTTCTTGATAGAAACATGTCGAACCCAAGACCCTCAACACACTCTACACAACCTTCTCCAACTGCCAACCAACCTGACCGATCGAATGGTCCAGCCATACATGAGTCTATACTAAAGTCTCTAGAGCAAGAAGCTGCAAGTACTAAACACAACTTACTTGCAGACAGCACTCAGAGAGAATTAGACGTGATCGACGGGTTGAAGAGTAACGCTGATGTCATGGATAAAATAATTGATATGATCAGTCAGCTCATGTACAGAGTGAGGCAACTAGAAGAAGTTCAAGACAAGGCAGAAATGGAGAAAACTAAAACTAGAGGAGGGTGTGGGTTGAACTGTGCCAATAACTCATTCACTTTGTAACTGCTTTGCTTTTTGCTTTGTGTGAAATAAAAAAAGAATGAAAAAAACAAATTGTGTCGTGTATCTGTGTATATACCAACGGTATTTATCGAATACTAAAGTTAGTATTCCATCTGCATGTGACGGTATTACTGAAATGTCATTGTTGACATTTGAAAGCCACGTGGTGTATAGCACGTGGTGTATAGCACGTGTATGTGTTTACAAAGTTAGTAGGTCATATTGACATATATTAACCAATCAGAAGCTTGTAAAGTATGTCATGACCTCTAATCTAGGTCAGTGACGTCACTTCCTGTCATATAGAAGCTTCTGATTGGCTCTTAAAGGTCACTTCCGTTCTGCAAGTGTCAACTGACCTACTTGCTACCGTTTCTTACGCGCTGAATATGCTCCTATATACTACTTATGATTCTAATTCGCATTGGTTTTTACACAGGGCACCTTTCTCAACAATCTTCATTATTGTCTAGACAAGTTTAACGCAAGAAACCATATGAGAAAGCTTTTTATTAATGTTGTTTTCGTATTTTCAACATAGAACAGCAATTGTTGTCAACTCAGGTATACTTGGCAATTATGTAAAATGGGACAGGCATATTTCTCTACCATATTTAGCTTTTTTCCCAGTTATAAAATAAACGGGAATGGTATCGCTGGACCTTCTCAAATAAACCAAAGAGAACCTGACTAGCAATGACAGGAATCTGATTACCACCTAGACCATGTAAATCAGTTTCCTCCTGGACCCAATTTGAGAATAGGGTGTGTCTGCTCCAGCACATCCCTTTTGGCAAAAGATAAATCGTGGGGCGTTTTTCTTACGCTGCTATTCCTAACCCACTGGGCACCAAAATCAGCTAGATGTTAGAATCTGCCTTGGACTAAATATTGCTTTTAGAATTATACTCATACACGTCCTCCTATTCATAAATATTTATGATTTTGATTAAACCGACAGCATCTACGATTTTCTGGCATTCAGGCAGCAGCCTTCAATCATTCCTTTATCATTCAACATATACAAGTCATATATGACTCGGTATCAGTGCGATGAACGTGCTACTCAGAATGCCTCCTATACTATAGTTTTCTGAAAATTGCCACTGTAAACTAATAACCACAATGGTTAGATAGTGGTACTGTTGTCAATACAGAGATCCCCCTAGTACCTAATTGTTTATTTCTCCTGCGACATTTCCATATTGATCCTCAGGCCCGGTTTACTATCAGCCCTCCCGGCCCATCTTCCCATCGCTGTGGCTGGTCCAAGACAACTAGCCCCAGGGTGTCCTGTGTTTTATAGCAGCCTTAATTGTAAGCTGAACTACTTAGCAATGAGTATGCCCAGCCTAATCAGGCCATTGATTGCCTTCTACTTCCTTCTGCTTGTCCTGTCTCCACGTAAAAAACTGCTCAGAGCTATGCTAATGTCCTTAGTTGTCATAGCGTGGGCGGACAAGAGGTCCCGATATAAAAAGCATCCCTAAAAAGAGGCATGTGTCTGAATGCAGTTTTAACAATGAGCTTTAGTCCAAGGCAGATTTCAGCATTACAAAGCAGTATGGTTTAAACGAAGTGTACAGCCTTTGAATATTATCAATATGCTTATGCTGATGATGTTGAATAGTCTGCTCACTGTCTTTACACAAAGTACACACATCCATAAAAGGATGCATGAGAATATATCTGAATACAATCTTTTTTCTTTCATTGAAATATTAACTTTGTTGGCATCACTGCATGGTGTATGTCTGTTCAGAGTTTAAGACTCTGTGTCAATATTCTAAGGCAGTCTAAGAAATTGATATGATGCCAAAAGGATGTGCAGCATTACAAACTAAGACCATTTCACTGTGGAAGCACTGCCAATTGCAATTATAAAAAGGTCCTGAAAAGGATCCTGCAAGGATTCCATGCATTAGTGTTTCAAGTGCAGAAGATGGTCCTTTGGGCCTGTCCTATACTGAAAGTGGCATGTTGAGGGTCTCCCTTTTCTCCTCCTCGTTTCCAACTTCTCAATGGTGGCTGGTCACAAAACACTGCCAGATCTCGGTCATTGGAACACTAAGGACTGGACGGTGAAGGTAGGTTAGGCTGTCACACCAGGCTTGCTAAACCAAGTTTGCTAAAGATATATTCCAGAGCTAGGGCAATTAGACAGATACAGAGTGAGAGGGTCAGGGTAACATGGCTGGATGATACCATCCTCGCATTATAGCATATCTCCCTACCATTACAAGCGGTCAATATTCCACCCTGCACCTAAACCCAGCCTTCAGCTTGACGATATCCCTGAGGCTATATGGGTGGTGGTATTACCCATAAGTATGTCCTGTCACTGTCATCCAGGATTGTATGTTGCAATGCCTAAACTTCCATCTTCTAACGTCTATCCAACTGTATCAGATGAAATTGCCAGGCAATTTTTTGAATCAGCTAGAATCAAGAAATAGTCCAACAGAGTCCATCCTAAATCAGAACCCACTAGCCCTATCCCAGTGGGCACACAATTCAGTTAAACGTTGAATCAACGTTGGTTCAACATTGAATCAACATTGACAACCAATTATCAATGTTGATTCAATGTTCTGTGCCCAATGGGATACTACCTGGGTGTAAATGAAGTCCAACCTGAGCCATTGTTCACTTGCTCTTAACTACTTGGGTGTGTGCATAGTCCATCACAATAAAATATGCCCTGATATCTCTTCTTTATCAATTCAATATCTGAGTTGGCATAGAATTTTTAAAGTTCATCTGATAATTCAAGAGGCTTTCTCTCTGATGATTTTGGCAATTTGACATTTATAAAAAGAAAGGTCAGTACTTCACTCCAGCTTAAGTTACAGCTGTCAGTTTGCTTACAAGAACTGGAGTGCTGAAATGCAAATGAATCCTACTTAGATTTTGTGCAGTTAAACACAGCCAGAGGGCTTTTTTCCCTCTCAGAATTATGTGAGAACAGATGCTGTTAACATGCAAGCAGGTTGAATTTTTTCATCCCAGGTTCATTTTGTTAACAGGACAAATAATAGTTGCTTTGTTTCTTGTGAAATGGCTGTCCTTTAAAGCATCACAATTAGGTCAGTTCATGTGCATTTGATTAATGAGGATTGTCTACTTTAAAGTGCATCCCTATATCAGAACCTTCAAGTATATACCTACATCCTACAGCCTTATCACCTCATACTTCCTTTGAAAAGGGTAGAACTACCTCTGGGGCAGGGAGGGGCATTGGGACCTAATAGGAGATAAGGAAAGTACTGTAGGGAGTCAGATGTTTGGCTTTTAAAGTCAGCACTGCCAAGGGGCACGTTGGGCTGATAGATTAATCACTGGGCTCGGCCAACATCACAGCAGGCAGGGTTGTTAGGCCCCTATCCCTCAAAAGGCCCCTATCCCTCAAAATTGGACCGTTTGAGGGATAGGGGCCAGGTGAAGACCCTATGTGCCAAACAGCCCCTATCTCTCAAAATGGTTTGAGGCATAGGACCAATGTCAAGTCCCTAAGTCACAAATATATTTAGCATGTCCCTATCCCTCAAAAGCCACTATTCATCGAAAGTGTCCCCTTGGTTGAATAAGTGCAATGGAAAAATCATTTACTGTATACTTATATATTTTTGCACATGTATATTTTCGCAGATTGACTACAAAGTGCACTTTCACGAGTATTAAAATACGCGGATTTTAGAGTGTAGTAGTAGTAGCAGTATACTGGATTAAATATTCGCTTTGTACATATTTTCACAATTTCTAAATCCCCAAAAACCGCGAAAATATGTACAGCGCAAAATAAAGTATGTTTACAGTATATGAACTATTGTATTTTGTTTGGGCCAAACCTTGATTGGCTTTTTCTTGTGAGGCATGCTTTTTTATTGCAGAAGTAAGAAATATTCTTTAAAATTGATCACAAATGCTTTTGCTGAATAGGGGTTTTGATACACAGGGATCTTTTGTAGGATAGGGGCCTGACATGTCCCTATGTCTCAAATGTCCCCTATCTCTCATTTTTGTGAGATAGGGGCTGTTTGAATGTCGTCCCTATATCTCAAATATTTGTGGGATAGGGGCTTTTTGACATTTAGCGACTGCAGGTGTGCCCTAAGTCTCAAAAGGCCCCTATCCAACAAATATTTGAGGGATAGGGGCCTTTTGAGACTTAGGGGCCTCACAAGGGTCAGGCGTCACCAAGATAGATCTGTGGGTTTAACACAGGTCTCTTTGTTTCAATTTTGATTTAGTAACATATCATTTTTGTACTATGTGTAAGGAACAAAACAATTTGACCAAAATCATTATTTTAATATGTGTGAGTGGTCCCAAGGCTGGTGTGTGTTTTTGTAAACTGTGCATTAGAAAGTGGTATATTACCATGGAACTCATCACCATATTGGGATGTAAATCAGTTGTTTTTCCTCATGGGCAATGCAACTTTTGCACAGTAGCTTCACCACAGAACAACACTACCAAGCTGCCTCCAATTTGTAAATAAACTTGCACCCAGCTTACAAGGTCCCCAGACTGAGGGGGTCTGTGTTTGCATAGGGAATGGGCACTTAGCTTATCTATCATGACGGTGGGGAGGAAGAAACGCCTGCCATTTGCATAGTGTGTGGGATCCAACTTAGGCATGCCACAGTTAACCCTGTGAATGTTGCATCCTGATGTACCAATGCAGTCACCAGCAAGTTACCATGCATCATGATGACAAATATTATCTTTTAGGTTCATGCCATTCTTAAGGGGTTATGGGTGTGTTATCTGTTTGTATGATAGAATAGGTGAATAAAGTTCTAATTACTCCTTTAGCTACCATTGAGTAAAATTCATATGTGTCTTTTTAAAATAAAATGCTTGCAGGGTTGCTGATTCACTGATATACAATCTGCATAGAGAACAGATTTTTCTGTCTTTAAGTAGATTATCTATTACCAACTAATTCATGAAACATGTGTTTTACAAGTGTGAACTTACCTAAAATGGTTAGTAGGTGGTGCTGTGTTGGTAAGCGCTTTGTCAATGCAGGGATTCCACTTCGACCTAATTGTTCTTACAGTGACATTTCAATATTGATCCTTACCCAGTGCACACTATCAGCCCTCCCCATCCCTGTGGCTGGTCCAAGACAACTTGCCCCAGGATATCCCATGTTTTTATGGCAGCCTTAATTGTGAGCTGGACTATTTAATGACAAGTTTGCTCAGCCTCATCAGATCATTGATCTGCTACACTACCCTCCTACTACCCCCTGTATTTCCCATCTGCATGTAAACACTTCTCAGATCTATGTTAATGTCCATAGCTGTCTCTGTCTGGGTGTATTACTGTTGTAAAAACATGCATAAACAGGGGCATGGGTCTGAATACAGTTTCAACAATGAGCTTTAGTCCAAGGCAGATTTCAGTATTCTAACGAACAAAATAATTTTGTGGGATTAGAGATAGAGGAGGTTTATACCATACTTTCCATTTAGAAAGGCGCTTAAGATGTCCTTAATGTTGTCACACAAATTCTACATATTAATAAAAAAAGAAACATGAATCTAAATCGGGATACAATTTTGGCAAGCAGCCTCATACCCGGGCAAGATCTTTAGTCTTGGCATCAAGGCATGTCTGTGAGTGGTTAAAATTCTGTGTGAGCAGATGGTAAGGATTTAATTCTACAATATGGAAAGATTATGATCAGATATAGATCAGACACCACCCTAATGAGCGAAGAATATCTTTATTTTAGCCTACAATCCACCAGTATTTCAGATGAATAATCCTCAAGGCCATTATTGTAAAAAGGCTCAAAAAAGCATGTTCTCCCTCCCTTGTTCCAGTCCGCGATTCCAGGCTATGATGTCACATAAGATTGGCCGAGTAGAGGGTTATTTGATAGAGGACTTGTGGCAGAGTATGTTTCATACCTTTATATTTATATAAACCTCGTGAACATGGTATTTTGAAAGGGAATTTGACCTTAAATAAATAGTGATTCTATGTAAAATTAACAGTGTGAGATGCATGCATGTGAATGGCATAGAATCCCCCAAAATACAAACCTACCGGAACCAGTGTCATTTCCGATGTCTGTGGCATATGGCTATTGCCAGTGTCCAGGTTAGATAATAGATAATTTACCTTTTAACCTGCATTTGCTATATTTGCTTCATTTGTTATATGAATACATAGGTTGGAACCATTAGTGGTGAAATACAGTCCCCATTTACCGTGTAGTCCATCTGAGTTTATGATAATACACCCTCCACCCTCTCCAGGGCTCTCATACTGAGGCCCAGGAGGAAACTGACTAGTTTACATTGTCTAGAGGGGAATTATGTTCCTGTCATTGACTGTCAGGTTATTTTATTGGAGATCTACACCGTGTATGAACACATGGTTGCAACTTGAAGGAGCTTGTATTGCATGATTTTAGGGGTTGTTACACTTGGTGTAGGACCTATTATTCATATATATAGAAACTGACAGTATATTACCACTATGAAATCATTCACATATATACCGGTAGGGAACTATTCTGCTGTTTTCAATCCCCCACCCCACCCCCTTGTCATACTTTCCCAATACCTCTATCATCTAGGATCAAAACCCCACTCCTCCCACCTCTTGTTGTATGTTTGACATACTTAATCAATGACTCCTCATGATATAAACATTATCTATATTATCCACCGCCAATGTGATAAAATTCTGTTTTCCTATTTGTTTCTGTGATTAGGGTATTATTTTGCTCAAATGGCTATATCATAAAAGTTAATGCGGTGACATGTCATTTTTTTTCCTTTGTCTATTCTATAGTGAATCAAGCTAGTAAAATCCTGAGTTATATGCTTATAGCAATAGAATGTAAGCAATCTCTCAACAAGTAACATTTCCCTTTTTAAATTCTCCTGCCGCTTCCCTGATATAAACATGATCCCGAAAAAATGTCAAATAACCCAGTTTAACGTGTTTTTTGTTTTATTGTTTGGAATTATAATCAACGATTAACAAAAGAAAAGTATCTGTTTTCTCTTCAGCTAAGGTTACAAATTGCTGAAGAGCAATTGAATCATGCTTAAGTTCTTTGGTTAAACAAATGAACAGCTCTTTTGGACCTCTCAAAATAATGTGAGAACAGACACTGTTAACGTGCAAGGAGATTGCCAGGTTCATTTTGTTGAGGGGACAATTAATAGCTGTAGTGGTTCTTGTGAAATAGCTATGCTTTTAAAGCGTCACAACTAGGTTCTTGGTAACAGCCGCACACTTTTGTTCTGCTGAGCTTTGACAGTGTGTAAAAATGCAAGACCCTCTCATAAATTAAATTCTGCACGATCTGATAATAATTCCTGTCACAGCTAGATACTGCTATAACACACCATATCAACACAGGATATTAGTTTTCTCTGTGCAATATTGACCTGTGTTTTATATTACTTCAAGGTTTTCCGTTTCCCAACTATTATTTTCCCTGTTTCCTATTTTCGCCATCCTAATTGAGGCAAAATAATGAATGCAGAAATGAAAATCATATCTCATTAAAATATTGAATTACATTTTTCATTTAGATTAATAATGATTCTAGTTCAGGGTGCATCAGATTACTCTAATATCTATTTTCATGCACATATATGTTGTAGGTGAAATTTTAGAAATGGCATGAGACTAAACAAGTGTATGGCAGCAATAATGTGCAACCTGACAGTGCAATGACAAAACCTATTATAGTGACCCTACAACCGTCTGTGGTGACCCTTCAAACGTCCCTGGTGACTCTAAAAAAACGTATTTGTTGACCCTGCAAACATGCCTGGTGACCCTACAAATTTATGCTGCTTGGGTTACCCTACGGACATGGGTAGTTACCCTATGAATGATGGGCGATTTAATACTGACCATACAATTTATATTTGTAGGGTCACTACATTCATTTGTAGCATAACTAGATGTATTTGTAGCGTCACTGCATGCATTCGTAAGGTCACCTATAGACTAGTGATTTGTATGGTCACTATGCACATTTGTAAGGTCACTAAGGATGGCATGTAGGGTAACAACTTTTGATATCCACAATTCCAGGTTGCACACTATTGCTGCCATACAAGTGTAGGGGGATGGCATTGGTGAAAAAGAGGACAATATACCAATCTTTGGGGTGAAAGTCGAACGTATTGTCTGTTGTCTGTCTTTCCGCCCTCTATTCCACATGATATTACACTAATGATTAATGTATATCTAGAGTATATCATATTCACGAAAAGCTAAGGCTTAGCTGTATTAAAGCTTGGCCGTCATGGTTGAAGTGAGACCAAAAGCACTTTTGGACATAGTTCAGTTTTGATTCACAAGAGGGCTCTTAAGGACTGGGAGCTCAGCTCTTACAGGCACAAGATAGGGTGAATATGTTGTAGCTGGACAATGCTCATGCCCAGTGGGCACATAACATTGAATCAACATTGATAAATGGTTGTCAATGTTGATTCAATGTTGATGCAATGTTGATTCAACATTGAACAGAATTTTGTGCCCACTGGGTGGTCCCCTGTCCAGACACTGCTGCCCCTGGTGGAACTGCTTTTTTAGTCTATGTGTTGAAAATGCTGAACATATTCCCTGACGGCCCAGCTTTAAGTCATCAAGTTTCAGTTTTTTATGTATGTACACAGGTCCAATTTCCAATACAAGGAACTGACAGCCAATAGTTGCTCCGTACCAGGTTGTGATTCCTATCTAGATTATATGTAGACTAGACTCTCTCCTCAGAGACCTCAGTATGGGGGCCCTGGAGGAGATGGAGGCCATCAGATGAAGACTGTCAGACAGGTTGATGGGACTGTATGGGAATGAGGTTTGCCTCCTCCAGTGTACTCCATCTATTGCATGGTGGAAATGATTATGAGAAAAATGATATGGGCCTTGGGTAACCTGACACTATTCCACAAAAAACAGAAGCTTCCTATTCTGATTCTAAGAGAGTCTTAAATGTTTTCTTTAGATTCAGATCAGAGACCTGTCATACCAATGGAGTTTATTTACAAAATAGCTTATATTGAACACTTCCAAGGCGCAGGCTAGGCATCACTCTAATAAGTTATACCATGGCCCCTCCAACATCACAGGCGTCAGTGACAGGTCAGGACAGGTCAGGACAACGAATTGATATTCAAAATTACTAAGATAAAACAAATATGGACCTAATACTAAAGAATAGAATGACTAAGGTGGGATAGTATAAGTATAAGCTAACCATGGTTGGTCGTATAGGGAAATCAGTAACTAGGTTCGTCAGTATTGACTAAGTTCGGGAGTTCAAAGATTATCTGTGCAGGAAAAGGCCACAGAACAGGGCAGGTCTGTGATTGCATAGAGAATAGGCACTCAGCCTATCTATCATCACAGTAGGGAAGAAGTGCCTGCCATTTGCATAGAGCCTTGTACCCCAGCATAGGCTTCCAAAGACAAAGGATGTGTTTTCTATGTGTGTAATAGAATAATTGAATAACATTCTACTTATACGTCTAGCCACTGTAGGGTAAATATGTGCCTTTCCCCAAATGAGATTGTTGCAGGAATGCTGACAAAAAGTGCACACCTCAAGAGAACAGAAGAGTTTTGTCTTCAGAACAGTCAACAACTCTTTGCCAGAATAATTCATACTAGATACATCTCCTTTGGGAGTGATAATATAATACCAATCTAAAAACTCATACATTTGTCTCGTAATATGTAGCCTCTAGACACTACCATGAAACTCTAGACCAAATCTAATATCAGAAATGTATCAGGATGCTTAAAAACCAATATTATTTATTTATAATGTAGATGATTTAGTGGGTTATATTATGGCTACTCCTTCCATTTGACTGAATATGACCTTATGATGATGCACTAACTTAGCAAAAGTAGGTCTCCAGAATCTGGGCCATTCTCTACAATTTGATGTAAACATGCTACTCAGAAGACTCCTATGGTTTCCTCAGTCAGGCGTCAGGCCGACGAGGGACCGGTGATCCTCGGCCGGCGGCGACTATTTGATCAGTTTACAAGAGGATAAAATTTATCCATTCTCAATCTGTAAGACGCTGGACTGTCCTTAGCAGGGTGTTTCTTACCAATGTGAACTTACCTTAATCAACAGATGTTGGTATGTTATTGGGTATGGTTTTGTCGTTGAAGCAATTTTACAGTATTTATTGATTTGATTTGAATTTCTTATATCTATCCTGGCAGGAAATAAACTGGCCTGGCATCCTGTGGTACTAGAAAAACGAACACTTTTCTGATGAGCGGAATTAATAAAGGCATTAATATCAGCCAATCTTAAAACAACAAAAAGATTTAAATTTAGCTGTATACTCCTGCTATGTATACCTTACCTCTCCTTTTGAAAAGGTGATAATGTTAAAATCATTTAGTAGTCTGATGACCCAATAATCAATAGTAGGTTAGTATACAGCTTTATACCTGTTTTTCTTCAGAGAATAAGAGAGAAGAGATAGAACCCATGCTATGTATTAGCAGTGGGTACAGAGGAAGGAATTAACCCTTTAAGGACGGAATGATGCATTAATGCATCATGCCCATGCATCATGGCCTTGGTCATAATGATGTATGAATGCAGTCCTGGTGAGTTACTCAGTCAAGCATCATGCCAACCATATGGGGTTGTGTGACACCCCTTGAGGATTGGAATTATGCACCAATGCACCACAAGTTAGTTACTTGCTAGGACCGCATTGGTGCATCATGACCACAAATGTCAGCTTTTAGCAAAATGCAGTCCTTATAAGGTTTGAATGCTTCATATAGTGTTCTGTAGCACGTTTTCTTCCTCGGTAAACTAAAAACCTCAATGTTTAGAAAGTGGTACTGTTGTCAAAACAGAGATTCCCCTAGTACCTAATTGTTTATTTCTCCTGTGACATTTCCGTATTGATCCTCAGATCACACTCACTATTGGCCCTCCCCGCCCATCTTCCCATCGCTGTGGCTGGTCCAAGACAACTAGCCCCAGGGTATCCTATGTTTTATGGCAGCCTTAATTGTAAGCTGAACTACTTAGCAGTGAGTATGCCCTGCCTAATCAGACCATTGATTGCCTTCTACTTCCTTCTGCGTGTCCTGTCTCCACGTAAAAACTCCTCAGAGCTCTGCTAATGTCCATAGTTGTCTTAGCGTGGGCGGACAAGAAGTCAGGGATATAAAAAGCATCCCTAAAAAGGGGCATGTGTCTGAATGCAGTTTTAACAATAAGCTTTAGTCCAAGGCAGACTTCTGCATTACAAATCAGTATGGTTTAAAAGAAGTGTACAGCCTTCTTCCCATTGAATATTATTCATACTTTTATAAATGCTGATGTTGGCCAGTGTGTTCAATGTATTCCCACAAAGTACACACATCCCTCAAAGGATGCTTGAGTCCAAATCTGAATACTTTTTTTTTCAGTGAAATATCTATATTGTTGGCATCACTGCAATGTGTATGTCTGTTCAGAGTTTAAGAATCTGTGTCAATATACTAAGGCATTGTGATCAGAAATTGATATGATGCCAAAAGGCTGTGCAGCGCTACAGACCAAGACCACTGTGGAAGCACTGCCAATTTGAAATATAAAAAAATCCTGAAAAGGATCTTACAAGGATTCCAATCATTAGCTTTTCAAGTGCAGAAGATGGTCCTTTGGGCCTGTCCTACACTGCAAGTGGCATGTTGAGGGTCTCCCTTTTCTCCTCCTCGTTTCCAACTTCTCAATGGTGGCTGGTCACAAAACACTGCAAGATCTCGGTCATTGCAACAATAAGGACCAGAAGGTGAAAGTAGGTTAGGATTTCACACCACATGTGCTAAAGACATATTCCTGAACTATGGCAATTGTGTGTGTGGGGGGGGGTACAGAATAGGACAGTCAGGGTAACACAACATGGCTCGATGATACCACCTTTGCTTTATAATATATCACCCAAGCGTCACAAGCAGTCAATATCCCACCCCAAACCTAAACCCAGCCTATATCCCTAGGGCTATATAGGTTGGGTATTACTCATGGTAGTGTGTGTGCTGTCACTGTCGTCCAGAATTGCATGTTGTAATGCAGAACATTTGCCATCCGTTGAAGTGGGTGCAAATAGACTTTTTTGAATCAGCTAGAATCAAGAAATGGTCCTACAGAGTCAATCCCAAGTCTGAATCCACTAACCATATACTACTTGGGTGTGAATGGACTCTATCCTGAGTCATTGTTCACTTGCTCTATAATACTTGGGCGTGTGCATAGCCCATCCCGATAAAATATTCCCTGAAATCTCTTCTGTATCAATTCAATATCTGAGGTGGCATTGTATTTCAAAGTTCATCCGATAATCTGATGATTTTGGCAATTTGAGATTCATAAAAAGGTCAGTGCTTCGCTCCAGCTTAAGTTACAGCTGTCAGTTTGATAAGAAGAACTGAAATGCAATTGAATTCTACTTAGATTCTTTTTGCAGTTAAACACAGCCAGCAGGACTATTTCCCTCTCAGAATGATGTGAGAACAGATGCTGTTAACATGCAAGCAGGTTGAATTTCTTCATGCCAGGCTCTTTTTAGTATCAGGACAAATAATAGCTTTGCTTCTTGTTCAATTGCTCTCTCAATTCTTCACTTTGTAGGCTTTGCAGTGGATAAGTATTCATGATCCTCTCCTACAGACTGCTATAATGAACAATACCAGACCACTTAATTTACCACTGCCTATACATTTACTCAGTTATTACTACTAATTACTATACCCATGTTAATATCTCCACACTATTCTACAATTGCGCTGTCCTACCCTTTCACACATTACTTTCACAACTTTAATCTTCTCAAACGAAAATCTAAAACCTCCCAATACATGCAGAGTCCTTCAGTTGCAGCCATTATGAATAGTTCCCATCTCCAATACAAGGATGTGACAGTCAATGGTTGGATTGTGATTGCTATCCAGACTATGTAGACGAGTCAGTCTCCTCCTAGGCCACAGAATGAGAGGCTTAATATAAGGAGGGTGGAGGGCATATCGACCTCTAAGATGAAGACTGGTAGACAGTTTGATGATACTATATAGTAATGAGGTTTTGTCTCCTCCAGTGTACCCCCTCAGCTGATGGAAATAATATGGGAAATGGGAAACTGGGTTTAGGGTCTACTTTGCTCCACAGAACAGAACCAACCTAAAACCTATGATATTCTCAGATAATCTTTGGTATGCTTAACATCAATTCAAAGATCAAATCAAAAACCAACAATGAAGACTAATGTAAATAATAAAGTCCTTATTAAACACCCCCTGGGAATAATGATGATTATCTTTCTGGGTTTCCCTCTGACCTCTTTGCATATCGATCAATGGAGGTTGTCTACTACTTTAAGGTGCATGCCTATATCAGAAAGTATATACCCGAATCCTACAGCCTAACATACTTCCCTCGAAAAAGTTAGAACTACCTATAGGGCAGGGTAAGGCATTGTGACTTAATAGGAGATAAGGAAAGTACTGTAGGGAGTTGGATGTTTGGCTTTTGATAGTGAGCACTGCCAAGGGTCACGCTGGGCTGATAGAGGAATCACCAGGCTTGCCCAACATCCCAGCAGGCAAGGGCAGGCGTCAACAAGATAGACCTGCGGGTTTAACACAGGTATTTTCAAATCTTTTTTAAAATTTTAATTTAGTAACATATCAATTTTCTTTATGTGAAAGGTAATGGTGCAGTTTAACCAAAATCATTATTTTAATATGTGGGAGTGGTCTAATGGCTGGTGTGTGTTTTTGTAAACAGCGCATTAGAAAGTGGTATAATACCATGGAAACAATCACCATATTGGCTCTTGGTGTAAATCAGTTGTTTTTCCCTCTTTCCATAGAAAATGCAATTTTTGCATAGTAGCTTCACCACAGAACAACACAGACAAGCAGACTGTAATTTGTAAATAGAGTTTGTACCCAGCTTACAAGGTCCCCAGACTGAGGGGGTCTGTGTGTGCATAGGGAATGGGCACTTAGCCTATCCATAATGATGGTGGGGATGAAGAAGTGCCTGCCATTTGCATAGCGTGTGGGCGGGACCCTACTTAGGCATACCACAGTTGACCCTGTACATGTTGCATTAATGCATCATGCCCTTGGTTGTTCTGATGTACCAATGCCGCACCAGCAAGTTACTCCTTGTTGAGTGTGTGTGTGCATACTGATGACAATTCTCACCTTTTAGCGACATGCCATCCTAAAACAGTTTTTAAACAGTTATGGGTGTCTTATTCGTTTGTCTAATAGAATTGTTGCATACAGTTTTACTAACTTATATTTGTCTTTATTAAATGAAATACTTGCAGGGATGCCTACTCAATAATATGCAATCTGGATGGAGAACAGACTAATCATTTTGTCTTTAGTGGAGTTATTCATCTATTGCCAAAAAGATGCAAAGATTCTGCTTCAACCTAATTGTTCCTCCAGTGACATTTCAATATTGATCCTTCTCCAGTGCACACTATCAGCCCTCCCCATCCCCGTGACTGGTCCAAGACAACTAGCCCCAGGGTATCCCATGTTTTATGGCAGCCTTAATTGTGAGCTGAACTATTTGGAACAAGTTTCCTCAGCCTCATCAGGCCATTGATCTACTACTATCCCTTTTACTTTCTCTTGCATTTCCCATCTCAATGTAAACACTTCTCAGATCTATGTTAATGTCCATAGCTGTCTCTGTCTGTGTGTATTATATGCTGTCGTAAAAACATGCATAAACAGGGGCATGTGTCTGAATACCGTTTTAACAATGAGCTTTAGTCCAAGGCAGATTTTGGCATTACAATTAACAAAGTAATTATGTGTGGATTGGAGTCGGAGAAAGTTTAAATTTATAGCCATCTTTGTATACAAAAAAAAACATGTGTAATGTAATCACACAAATTTCACATCATTCATTGTTCATAAAAGGATACATTAGTCTAAATCTACAATTTTGTAAAGGGGCTTCATACTCAGCCAATATCCTTAATTGGCATCACTGTATAAGCATCAAAATATCATAAGAAGGCTCACAGAAGCATGTTCTCCTTTCCTTTTTTCACTCCGCGATTCTGGGTTATAATGTCGCATCAGACTTGCCGATGTAGAGGGAGCGGATACTCTACAGCTGGGGCATCTGGAGGATGTTGTTAGGATTGAGTGGCAAGGATGATTTTTTACATTCATATATGAACCATGTGACAGGAATGCCCATTGTATGGCATAAACGCCCCCCCCCCAAATGCAGACCTACTGGAACTATATGTTGTCATTTCTGATATCTGTGGCATATAGGTATTGTTGCTGTGTGGGTTAGGAATAGCGGAGACTTTCCCTTTCAATCAGCATTTGCCATGAAGATACTTTCCATTTGTATATGAATGGGTAGGTTGGAACCATCAGTGGTTGAATATAATGAAGCAAACAAAAAAATTACCATACATTCTCAACAATCTACCAGTGCTGATCTGAGGTTATGATAACACACCACCCACCCTCTCTAGGGCTTTCATACTCAGTTTACATTGCCAAGAGGGGAATCATGTTCCGGCCATTGACTGTCAGGTTGTTGTATTGGAGATCTACACTGTGTATGCACACATGGTTTCGATTGGAGGATTGTGTGATGATTTTAACTGCTGTTATATTTGGTGTGGGACCTATTATTCATGGCCGTGACTATTGACAGTTCAAACGGTCAATAACAGAATAAAGTTCCCTTATTGACAGTTTGAACTGTCAATACCAGGATATAATTCCCTTATTGACAGTTCGAACTGTCAATAAGGAAAAAAAAGATTCTCTTTTTGACACTTCCAAAAAGGAACTGTCAATAAGAGAAAATGAATCTCTTATTGCCAGTGTGAACTGTCAATAAGGGAAATATATTCTGGTACTGACAGTTTTAACTGTCAATAAGAGACAAATATCCCACTATTGACAGTCTGAACTGTCAATAAGAGGAAAGTGTTCCACTATTGACAGTTTGCAATGTCCATAGCTGGCCCACCTTGATTTAGCTATTGACAGTTCAAACTGTCAATAGTGGAAGACTTTCCTCCAACACAGATTATTAGTTTTCTCGGCAAGATATTGACCTGTGTTTTATATTACTTCAAGGTTTTCCATTTCACAACTATTATTCTCCCCATTTCCAATTCTCGCTGTTTCCAAAACGATTAATGCAGAAATAGAAATTATATCTCGTTCAAGTATTGAATTACAATTTGGATTTATATATGTGATTTCTAGCGGAGGATATATCAGATTCCTCAAATTTAGTGTATTGCTCAATGACAGTATAGGTGAAATTGGAGAAATGGCATGAGATTCGGGAATGGCATTGGGGAAAAGGAGAACAAGAAACTAATTTTTGAGGGAAAATTTTTGAAGGCTGTTGTCTGCCTTTCCGCCCTCCATTGCTCAAGATATTACAATAATGATTAATGTACAGTGTATGTCTATGCTGAACCATGGCCTGTTGCCATGAAAAGAGGTGTCTTACAAGTAATATAAATATCATCTCCATGATAGGTATGTCAAACATTGCGCACCGCGGTGCAGAGAGCTGTCCGCAGTGTTAGGCGCATTTTTCGTGACCCATCGAATTTCCACACTCTAAAAGAAAACGGGCTGTGATTGGCTCTCTCTAGTTTTGCACACAACCCACAACCTCATTTGGCATCTATATCAACTAATCATGTGGCCTGTTACATAATAAAAGTTTCCCGGGCGAGATCCGACCTTGCCTTGGCGTTCTGACAGCTGTCTGAAGTGGACATCATTCAAAGCCAACTAAATTTCGGTGAGTAAATCAATAATGTCTTTAAAAAACATGAGAAAGTCATAGTTTAAGACCTTGTCTTTCTGATAAGGTAGAGTAGATATATGTAGACTGATTAGTTCCGACTCAGAGTCCAGAAAGGCAGCCACCAGCTGACAACGTCCGAGTCTGACTGCAGCTGGTCGTCACGTCACCAAAAGTATAAACCAGATATTTGCTGGGTGCGACTTGCTGCTTGCTAAATTGACATAGTCAAATAATGTTTTCAACACTTTTTCTCACTTGAAATAATGGACAAGAACATAATATAACATC
The DNA here is from genome assembly GCA_947462335.1 of Harmothoe impar. Classification (NCBI taxonomy): domain Eukaryota; kingdom Metazoa; phylum Annelida; class Polychaeta; order Phyllodocida; family Polynoidae; genus Harmothoe; species Harmothoe impar. The sequence goes on along the minus strand of OX381718.1, from coordinate 13,706,965 downwards.
CTTGATATTGATATGTAATGAGATGTGAATGTTAGAGGAAACAAAAGGCAATTTAGGGAAAAAATGTCAAAATTGGCAATTTAGCAATTGGCATGTCGGACCTAGATAATACCTGCCACTGCAAGTATTTTCGTCAGGAAAAAGCATCATTAACAAAATTCAAAGATACATGTTTGCTGGGATCTTGCCAGTCACACCATGGCTTTACATTTAGAGGATTGAGACGGCAGAAATATCAAATATTGCACAAATTAGAGGCAGACATTTTCCGTCGAGCGGCCGTTCGTTGCACTGACTTCAAATTCGTTGTGTGGTCTGTGTTTGTCTCGCCAATAGCTACGTTTTGGTATGTTACATGCCCTATTTCACCAATTTGGTGAAATAATAATGGTGAATCGTTATTTGGAGGGGGGGGGGCACTGACAACATGATACTGTAAATGCAGATATTTTCCCGTGTATAAATTTTTGCGATTTTGCTAGGCCTAAAAAGGACATTTTCGCTGGTACTAAGATTCACGGATTTCCGAGATTTGGCTATTTGATTCAATAGAGTAAAGGGCCTTATTATCGGCAGTTTAGGGAGTGTTAATTTATTAGTTACAGGGGGGGGGGGTTGTGGGTTGGGGAGGGGCGTAAAAATTTCCGACCCCTCCCGAGGGGGGGGGGCGTAAAAAATTCTGACCCCTCTTGAGGGGGCGTAAAAATTTAAGCCCCTTTTTAGCAAACCAGCGCCTCCGGTCCAACAATCTTAATAAATAGTCAATGAGTAGATTCGGAAGAAAGGAGGACAAATTATACCCCCTTAATTTATGCCGGTTCATGATATAGGCCTAGGCCTAAAAGAAATCATATCAATTTTCAGCCTAAGCTCGGGATCGGGATCCCTTAGGCTTAGACCCTGCTGCATCCATCCATATAGGATAATGAAACCTTTGTGATACTGTGATGTTACTTATTTCAAGGAAATTAGGGACTACCTTTTTTCTTTGGCATTTTTCCATCCCCACCCCTAATTTTATAGGCTATAATATCACAAGGCCCCCCCCCATATAATAGACCCTACGGTAGGCCTACCTAGGCTATAAGGGGGGGGGCTTGACTTGGCTACACCCCAGGCCCACCTTTTGAGCATGATGCATCCACCCATGTAGGCCTAGTATTAGAATTTGGCCCACTATTTATAAGGAACTGGGTCTGTAATAGGCTATGTCGCATGTCAAATTATAGCCCTAAAGGCAGCCCCCCTCCCCCGTCACACCAACATGCCCTCCCCCGGGATGCCCTCACCACTCCTTCCGAGGCCCTATAGGCCTACTGACAGACACAATAATACTATGGGGGTCGACCCCTAAAATCGACTTGGCGACATGGGCATTTTGAGCCTTAGTGACATGGGACATGAGAAATCTCAGAGATATTGACATCGGACATGGCCATTTCTTAAAATCGACATGCCGACATGAGCATTTCTTAAAATCGACAGGGCGACATGGGCATTTCTTAAAATCAAAATCAACCCCCCCCATTGAGACCCCCAATAATGAATTTGGTGATGCCACACGTGGGAAAATGTATGTGGGCTGGGTTGCCGAGGTGCGGGCGTCTTAGTGACCTATATATACATAGATTGCCGAAGTTTGCCGATCGCATCCCAGGGCACGGAAGGTATGGACACACCCTGGTGTCTGGTTACAGGAGGGTACCACTAAGTTTGCCGATATGGAGGGCACCAACACGATATCCCGACGGGACGGCACTGTACACAGAAATATTTGAGTTGTGCCCAGCAGACACAAGTGAAACTGAGCAAATTTTGGACCATATTTCCATGAGCAAAACCACCAAACAAATAATTAAGTGTTAATGTTATATTCTGTTGGAAAGCTTTCAGTCACCTTTTCACTATTGCCTCTGTCACTTCCTCTATGTCCTTGTAGGACAATTATACTCCACATGATAGGGCCTGTGGTTATATAGTTCATTTATGATATGGTAACTATTTAAATATAATATATTAAATGTATATTTCTTTCTATTTCTAGATAAGTCCAGACGGAAGTACAGTTGTCTTCTACATCATATCTAGCAATGAGTACCTTGCTTAAACTGTGTTCCTGAGTTATATCTTTTGGTTGTTCGCCTCTTGCGATATGATCTGATATATCTGTGTTTATATCAGTTTGATGAAATAAACATGAATTCTGTCAACTGTGTCTTAGTGTATCAATATTAGATCATCAAATTACCATGGGGTCCAGAACACCTGCCTGTGATCAACTTGGTATCATATTGTCTAACAAGGATGAATTTCTTCATTCGCTGCGGAAAATATCTCCAGAAAGCATCACAAACCGAGTAGTATCTGAGATATTTTCACAACTGCCAAAGAAAAGACAGCATAACAATCTTGTTGTACCATGGTCAGACATAAAGTGTGCTCTTGCAGAAGTTTATGATACAGATTTGACTTCTGTTCCTGACACCTACATTCGTACGTCTTTTGCTGAAGTAAGAGGAAACAGATCTGTGGAATTCTCTCACAGCTCTATAGCCTTCCAAAGTGAAACTTTTAAGGCCTCATGCAGGTAGATTGTCCCTTCTATACATGATCTAGGTCATGTATTGTAGGTCAAATGTATAAGTTATTATGAATGGGGGCAAGCACTAGAGGTTCCAGTAAATCAAGTCCATATAATTCAGTAGGGAGTGGTAATTTTTTAACAACAGGGGGGGGGGGTTGGTGGATTCTGGGGGGGACCAAAAAATTTGTGACCCCTTCCGCGGGGGGGACCAAAAGAATTTCAACCCGCTCGCGCGAAAATCCACCGACCCCTTCCTGTTGTTAAAAAATAACCACTCCCCTTAGTTAGGGCAGTGTTGGCAGTTTATTATCCCTATCATCAGATCTTGAATTTTACATGTAATGACAAATCCAGGTCAAAGATTGAATCTGGGTCAAATATATAGGTCATACTGCAATTAGGTCAATGTCTAATAGAGGCAAATATTGGGGTGATAGCTTTTCATTTCATGTTTAGATATTGATTCGCTTGAACAGAATTGGCATTTTCCCCACTCAAATGGCCAAATCAAGGTCAATCATGGGATCTAGGTCAAATATCTACATTATAATAAAACTAGGTCAACATGAAAAATCTTATATAGGTCAATATAGCTGTTATATAACTTCTTTTTATCTCTAGATATTGATTAGTTTCAACAAGATTAATATTTTACTTGTATTTGGCTCTTTATACCCTCAATTATGGAATTATACCGTCAAATCTAGGTCATGCATCAAATCTAGGTCAAATATCTAGGTCAAGTGAAATTAGGTCAATGTCAAATCTCGTAGAGGGCGAAATCGGGATCATGTACCTTTTGATTTTGTGTCGATATATTGATTAGTCCAAATGGAATTGGCATTTTACTAAATTTGTTATCACTCATTTTAACTCTAATTGAGGATAATTGGGATCCAGAAAGTCACAAGAAATCATCCCATTTAATGAGACAAAAGATCCAGTTTTCAAGATACTAATTTCGCGATTACGCAGGAACTAAGCAAGATATCAACAAAATTCCAAAAGATTTGAATTTGTGTAACTGTGCTGCACAACCCTAATACAGCAGTTAGGTCATGTCTGTACATCTCAATTTTCATGTGATGTACCTATCCATGACTATATGTTTCTAGACGATCTGCAAACTAGGACCATATTTCCAAATAAACCAGAAATCGAACTTTGCATGGTTTGGTAAAGCTTAACAATACAAAGTCATCCAGTTTCAGCCTTTCATGTATATACACAGGTCCAATCTCCAATACAAGGTACAAAGGTTGCACAGTACTAGATTGTGATTCCTATATCCAGACTATTTAGACTCCTCGGAGACCTCAGTATGGGAGCCCTGTGGAGGATGGAGGCCATCAGATGAAGACTGGCAGACAGGTTGATGATGCTGTATGGAAATGGGATTTGTCTCCTCCAGTGTACTCCATCTATTGCATGGTGGAAATGATTATGAGAAAAATGATATGGGCCTTGGGTAACCTGACACTATTCCACAAAAACAGAAGCTTCCTATTCTGATTCTAAGAGAGTCTTAAGTGTTTTCTTTAGATTCAGATCAGAGACCTGTCATACCAATGGAGTTTATTTACAAAATTAGATTTTACTAGTTCTGAAAGATAGATCTTGGATTCAGCCTTCTACATAAGAAAATTTAAAATACCCTATCCCTAGATTCCTTCAATTGTTCAGTAATGGCCATAATGCCAACGTGAAAACTGATATAAGTCAAGCCAAAGTTATCGACTATCATGAGGATGGTTAACTTTATTTAAACCAAACATAAACAACTTAAAAAATTAAATGTTTCAGAAACTCCCTGACCTTGTGAAACTCATTTTTCATTTTGTTGGCCTGATGGAGATATTCTGGCCTCTAGTCATCTGCAAGGCGTCATCACATTCAATGAGATGTCTGATGGATGGCCAGCAGAAGTCAATATCTATCTAATAAACTACAATTCCATGTGCACTAAATTCCTGCGCGTAAGATCAGCCGAGCTATAGTGTATCAATATCATATCAGAACTCCTCTTCTTATATTTTTATGGTATACGGCAGTGCCATTGATTGAACCAAAGAATACCGTATTGCACCCCCCACCCCATTTAAAAACCCATAGTCGTATTTCACAGCCCTGTGGTATCATCAAAATATTGACTTGTTTACATTTGAATGGCATAGAGATCTTTGAACCCTCAGCCTCCCTATAGGCCATAATAGTTTAATTTGAACGAAAAAGGTGAAATAGGAATACAATGGCATACTTGTTTCTGATCTGTAAAAGGATTATTTCACTTGTTGACCCTCGGGCCGCATATCACTCGGCCTCAGGGCAACTCATGAAATAATACCCTCCTATAGACCAAAAACCTGTGCACATTTGTCTATTTATTTCAATTACATTATAATAGAAGTTGGTTGCCTAAAGGTATCCTTAAATAGCAGGATTATTTAACTTGAAATATGATCTGCTGGTTTTGATTTTGAATTCCGACTTAAAGAGGTTTGGTGAATAAAGGACACACTCTAAGCAAAGTTTTGAAACATATTGGTTATTGTGCTAAAGGCTTTTTGTCCATCAATTCGCATCACTTTCGATTTTCTATATCTAGACAACTCAGAAAATCCTATAATTGAAGTCTATAGTTATAAGATAGTGTAGTAGATACATTGAAATAATAATGTCTTACATGTATTTACAGCCTATACGGCTTTCTATCGGTGCATCTGATAAACCATGAAATAATATGAAAACCAATTTGCGAACCCCACAATCAGATCTCTTTGTGGAATACTAATGATGTCAGCATACTTCAAAGTAAGCCCTTATATATCGGGACCTTAAATACAACTACATCCTACAGCCATTCGGCTAACAACCTCTCGCAGTCTTTTTGCAACAGTTCTTTTATTGAGAAACAAGAAAGGTATAGGAAGGGAATAGATTCACTTTATTTAGGAAAGGGAAGATGAAAAGCACTGTTAGGAGTGAAAGGTCTGGCTTATAGTGAACACTGCCAAGGGGCAGGCTGGGCATCACTCTAATAAGTTATATCTTGACCCCTCCAACATCACAGGCGCCAGTGACAGGTCAGGACAGGTCAGGACAAAACTGATATTCAAAATGTAAAACAAATATTGACCTAATACTCATAGGATTGGAACAACTATTGTGGGATGGCCACTTACTATATCTGATAGTAGCAGCTAACCATGGTTGGTCGTATAGGGAAATGAGTAACCAGGTGCAACGGTATTGACTAAGTTCGGGAGTTCAAAGATTATCTGTGCAGGAAAAGGCCACAGGACAGAGCAGGTCTGTGTTTGCATAGGGAATGGGCACTCAGCCTATCTATCGTCACAGTCGGCAAGAAGTGCCTGTCATTTGCACAGAGTGTGGGACCCTGCCTAGGCATCTGATGTTTAACCCTGTGCATAGTCCATTAATGTATCATGCCCTTGGTTGTTATGATATACCAATGCAGCACCAGCAAGTTACCCACTAAGTGTATGGGTCCGTCATGGCCACAATTGTCACCTTTTAGCAACATGCCATCCTTCAACAGTTGTTGAAGTGCTTTGGGTGTGTTATTCGTTTGTTTAACAGCATTGTTGAAAGAAGTCTAGTAACTTATATTTGTCCAGCCTAAATGAAATAATTTCAGGAATTCTGACTCAATATTACGCAATCTGCATTAAGAACTGACTTTGTTTTTGTCTTTAGTGGAGTAGATTATCTACTACCAACTAATTCAAGTAGCATATGTTTTGCCAGTGTGAACTTACCTAAAATGGTTAGGATATGGTATTGTAGTGGTTATCCCTTTGTCAATGCAGAGATTCTGATTCAACCTAATTGTCCCTCCATTGACATTTCAATATTGATCCTGAGCCAGTGCACATATCAGCCCTCTCCCTCCCCATGACTGGGCCAAGACAACTAGCCTTGGGGCCTCATGTGTTTTATGGCATCCTTAATTGTGAGCTGAACTACTTACCGTAAATTCTTGCATAGAAGCCATGGCTAGTATGAGTGTCAGATCACTGGTGTAGCTTATAATATCTCCCCAGGATTTGGGTGTGGCTTATTCTTGAGTTTTAGCCACAACGGTACAGTAACAAAAGTTACCATATTCAGATCCCTGGTGCAGCTTATAGGATCAGCCCAAAGCCGGGGTGCGGCCTATACGTGAGTTAGGCTTATACGCGAGAATCTACGGTAGCAACAAGTTTGCCCAGCCTCATCAGGCCATCGATCTGCTACACTACCCTCCTACTTTCTGCTGCACTTCCATCTCAGATCTATAGTAATATCGATAGCCATCTCTGTGTGGGTGGTCTAGATGCTGTCAAGGTATAAAACATGCATAAACAAGGGAATGCGTCTGAATACTGTTTTAACAATAAGCTTTAGTCTAAGACAGATTTCAGCTTCATAATGAACAAAATGATTATGTGGGATTGAAGGAATAACAAGCATGTACCCAACTTTCAACTAAACAAACTCTTTGATGTGCTCAATGTAGTCACACAGATTCTGCATATGGATACAAATATCTTTAGTCTTGACATCAAAGTATGCCTGCCAGGGGTTAACATTCTGTGTAAGCATCTGGTAAGGATTTACTTCTACAGGATGGAAAAACCATGATCAGAAATTATCTGACACCACACTAATGAGAAAAAAATATCCTGAGGATGAGCCTACAATCCACTAGTACATTGGGTGCATATCCTTAAGGCAAGAAGGCTCACAGAAGCAGGTTTTCGCTCCATATTCTCACTCTGCAATTTTGGGTTATAATGTCACATCAGAGTGGACATTCTACAGCTGGGGCATCTGGAGGGTGTTCTTAGGATCGAGTGGTATGATTGACTGGATAAGGGTCATGTTTGATAGAGGACACATGGCAGCGGAGTGGGTTTGTACATTTATATATGAACCATTGGCACATGGTATTTTAAAAGAGAATTATACGTAAAATTAATAGTGACTGTATGTTAAATTAGCGGTGACCGTCACCTTTAAATAAATATGGTTAAATCTATGTTGCAGAAGTTTCCAGTGAATCACCATTATTTTGACCACCTTTTTCTAACAGTGTGCGAGTCTGCTGGAACTAGCATCATTTCTGATATCAGTTGCAATAGCCATATTTACTTTTTAACCAGCGTTTGCCACGAGGATACTTTGCATTGTTCTATGAATACGTAGGACAGATTGGAACCATTAGTGGTGAAATACAGTCCCCCATTACCATGTAGTCCATCTGAGGTTATGATTATATACCCTCCACCCTCTCCAGGGCACTCATACTGAGGCCCAGGAGGAAACTGACCAGTTTACATTGTCTAAACGGGAATCATGTTCCTGCCATTGACTGTCAGGTTGTTGTATTGGAGACCTACATTATGTATGAACACACGGTTGCAACTTGGAGGAGCTTGTATTGCATGATTTTAGTGGTTGTTACATTTGGTGTAGGACCTATTATTCATAGAAACTGACAATAAATTACCACTATGGAATCATTCGCATATAATATATTATATAATAGTTCCCTATCGGTACATAATAACGATAGGGAACTATTCGGCCGTTTTCAACACCCCCCCTACCCCACCCCCTTGTCATTCTTTCTTAATACCTCTATCATCTAGGATCAAATCCCCACTCCTCACACCTCTTGCTGTATGTTTGGTTGACATACTTAACCAATGACTCCTAATGATATAAACATTATCTATAGTATCCACCGCCAATGTGATAAAATTCAGTTTCCTATTTGTTTCTGTGATTAGGGTATTATTTTGCTCAAATGGCTATATCATGAAAGTTAATGCGGTGACATGTCATTTTTTTGCTTTATCTATTCTATAGTGAATCAAGCTAGTAAAATCCTAAGTTATATGCTTAAAGCAATAGAATGTAAGCAATCTCTCAACAAGTAACATTTCCCTTTTTAAATTCTCCTGCAGCTTCCCTGATATAAACATGATCCCGATAAAATGTCAAATAACCCAGTTCAACTTGTTTTTTGTTTTATTGTTTGGAATTATAATCAACGATTAACAAAAGAAAAGTATCTGTTTTCTCTTCAGCTTAGGTTACAAATTGCTGAAGAGCAATTGAATCATGCTTAAGTCCTTTGGTTAAACAAATGAACAGCTCTTTTGGACCTCTCAAACTAATGTGAGAACAGACACTGTTAACGTGCAAGGAGATTGCCAGGTTCAATTTGTTGAAGGGACAATTAATAGCTGTAGTGGTTCTTGTGAAATAGTTATGCTTTTAAAGCGTCACAACTAGGTCAATTTGTTTCTTGGTAACAGCCTCACACTTTTGTTCTGCTGAGCTTTGACAGTGTGTAAAAATGCAAGACCCTCTCATAAATTAAATTATGCACGATCTGATGATAATTCCTGTCACAGCTAGATACTGCTATAACACACCATATCTACACAGGATATTAGTTTTCTATGTGCAATATTGACCTGTGTTTTATATTACTTCAAGGTTTTCCATTTCCCAACTATTCTTTTCCCTGTTTCCTATTCTCGCCGTCCCAACCTAGGCATGATAATTAATGCAGAAATAAAAATTGTATCTCATTCAAGTATTGAATTACAATTTACATTTACATTAATAATGATTCTAGTCAAGGGTGTATCAGATTACTCTAATTTCTAATGTCTAATTTCATGCACAATTATGTTGCAGGTGAAATTTTAGAAATGGCATGAGACTAAACAAGTATTGGGGAATGGCATTGGAGGAAAGGAGAATAATATACCAATTTTTGAGGGAAATGACAAACAACTTGTTGAAGTCAGTTGTCCATATTTCTGCCTACTATTTCACACGATATTACACTAATGATTAATATATTTATCTAGAGTATATATTCAGCTACGGCTTAGCTATATTAAGTCATCCAGTTTCAGTCTTTTATGTATGTACACAGGTCCAATTTCCAATACAAGGAACCAACAGCTAATCGTTGCCTAGTATTAGATTGTGATTCCTATCCAGACTATGTAGACTAGACCCTCTCCGCCGAGACCTCAGTATGGGGGCCCTGGAGGAGATGAAGGCCATCAGATGAAGACTGGCAGACAGGTTGATGATGCTGTATGGGAATGAGGTTTGCCTCCTCCAGTGTACTCCATCCCATGATGGAAATGATTATATGAAAACAAATATTGGCCTTGGGTAACCTAACACTACTCCATGAAAACATATGCTTCTTATTCTGATTTTAAAAGGGTCTGAAGTGTTTTCTTTAGATTCAGATCAGAGACCTGTCATACCAATGGAGTTTATGTACAAAATTAAATTTTACTAGATCTGAAAGATAGATCTTTTATTCAGCCCTCTACATAAGAAAATTTAAAATACCCTATCCCTAGATTCCTTCAATTGTTCATTAATGGCCATTACGCCAACGTGAAAACTGTTGTAAGTCAAGCCAAAGTTATCGACTAGCATGAGGATGATTACCTTTATTTAAACCAAACATAAACAACTTTAAAAAACTAAATGTTTCAGAAACTTCATGTGACCTAACTCCCTGATCTTGTGAAACTCAATTTTCGTTTTTGTTGGCCTGATGGAGATATTCTGGCCTCTAGTCATCTGCAAGGCGTCATCACATGCAATGAGATGTCTGATGGATGGCCAGCCGAAGTCAATATTTATCTAATAAACCACATGTGCACTACATTCCTGCGCGTAAGATCAGCCGAGCTATAGTGTATCAATATCATATTAGAACTCCTCTTCTTATATCTTTTATGGAATATGACAGTGCCATTGATTGAACCAAAGAACACCCCATGAAATAACCCATGGTCGTATTTCACAGCCCTGTGGCGTCATCAAAATATTGACTTGTTTAGATTTATACGGCATAGAAAAAAGATATTTTGAGCCCTCAGCCTCCATATAGGCCCTAATAGTTTTATTTGAATCTAAAAAAGTGAAATAGAAATATAATGGCATACTGATTTCTGATCTGTTAAAGGATTATTTTATTTGTTGACCCTTGGGCCGCATTTCACTCCGCCTCAGGGCAACTCATGAAATATAACCCTCCTACAGACCAAAAACCGGTGCACATTTGTCTCTTCATTTCAATTACATTACAATAGAAGTTGGTTGCCTAAGGGAATACTTAAATAGCAGGATTATTTACCTTGAAATATGATCTGCTGGTTTTGATTTTGAATTCCGACTCAAGGAGGTTTGGTGAATAAAGGACACACTCTAAGCAACGTTTTGAAACAAATTGATAATTGTGCTTAAGGCTTTTTGTCCATCAATTCGCATCACTTTCGATTGTCTATATCTAGACAACTCAGAAAATCCTATAATTGAAGTCTATAGTTATAAGATAGTGTAGTAGATACATTATAATAACAATTTCTTACATGTCTTCACAGTCTATAAGGCTTTCTATCCGTGCCAATGCATCTGATAAACCGTGGAATAATATGAAAACCAATTTGCAAATCCCACAATCCAATCTCTTTGTGGAATACTAATGACGTCAGCATACTTCAAAGTAAGCCCTTATATATCGGGACCTTAAATACAACCACATCCTACAGCCATTCAGCTAAAAACCTATCACAGTTTTTTTGCAACAGTTCTTTTTATTGAGAAACAAGAAAGGTGTAGGAAGGGAATAGATTCACTTTATTTAGGAAAGGGAAGATGAAAAGCACTGTTAGGAGTGAAAGGTCTGGCTTATAGTGAACACTGCCAAGGGGCAGGCTAGGCATCACTCTAATAAGTTATATCTTGGCCCCTCCAACATCACAGGCGTCAGTGACAGGTCAGGACAGGTCAGGACGAAACTGATATTCAAAATGTAAAACAAATATTGATGTAATACTCATGGGGATGGACTGACTAAGGTGAGATGGCCACTTACTATATCTGATAGTAGCAGCTGACCATGGTTGGTCGTATAGGGAAATGAGTAACTATAGGTTCGTCGGTATTGACTAGGTTCGGGAGTTCAAAGATTATCTGTGCAGGGAAAGGCCACAGGACAGAGCAGGTCTGTGTTTGCATAGGGAATGGGCACTCAGCCTATCTATTCTCACAGTCGGGAAGAAGTGCCTGACATTTGCATAGAGAGCCTTGGACCGTGGATCAGCCCTCCAAAGGCAAAGGGTGTGTTTTCTATTTGTGTAATTGAATAGATGAATAACATTCTACTTATACGTCTAGCCACTGTAGAGTAAAGATGTGCCTTTCCCTCAACGAGATAATTGCAGGGATGCTGACTAAAAGTGTCCACCTCAAGCTCAATAGAACAGAAAGGATTTGTCTTCAGAGAAGTCAACAACTCTTTGCCAGAATAATTCATACTAGATACATTTCTTTTGGGAATGACAGTATAATACCAATCTAATAACTCATACATTCGTCACACCTACCTGCGTTGTTAAAATTAACACTGGTGTAAATAACAGCTCTGGGGAGGGTTTCCCTTCATTTCCCGGACCTGCTACTGTGGGGCTCATCAAATGTCAGCTCACACTATCATCCCTCCAAAACCAACAACCTTTCACCATGGTTGGTACAAGACAAATAGCCCTGAGGGCTTTCGTGTTTTTATTGCAACCTTAAATATGGGCTGAACTACTAGTTGCAAATTCATTGGTCATTGATTGATTATACATCTCGAACAGGATGCGTTGATTATGTTGTTTACGATAGCAGAATGGAAAGTGATGTTTTTTGCAAGGGATTCTGGACCCCTAGTGTACCACCATTGCTCGCTATATTGCCATACCCTGGCTGAGTTCTGATGCAAACTATAGTGTGTTCTGGTCCATTTGGTTTGGTCAGGGTTGGGTCATATTGATATGTAGGCATGCCCAGAAGTCATACTATGGAAGACCAGTGTTCTATAGTTTGCCAATTGCCATTTGCCCATCGTTAATTGCCATTATTTTGTTGGGCATACATGCCCAAAAACACTCAAATATCTGAGACTAGCTTTTGGTTTTATTTTAAAAAGCTATACACCAAATGAATCTTTTATCTCTTTATCTATGCATTTTTACCACTCACAAACTAGCAAATGGCAAATAGCAAATGGCAATTGCATGGCAGATAGGCCTTCCACATTGACTTACTGGATCAAACCTGTGGCATGAACAAAGTCAGTCTAGCTCCAGAGATGACTAGGCCGGTCTAGAGTTTACGCCCGAACCTGGCCTATAACAAGCAGTCAATATCCTACCCTAAACCTTAACCAAGTCTTTATCCTGACAATATACTTATTGATATATGGGTGGGGTATTACCCAATGCGATGGGTGTCCTGTCACTGTCATCTAGAACAAAGAGTGCGGCAAATTGTTGACGATACCTTCAGCAGCGTACATATCTTATTCTAAGATTAAACCTTTTTTCTTTTAATCAAAGATCTCGGATTAAACAACTTGCCCTACATTACTTAGTCTTGTGTATGATCGGTCCTGAGTCAAGGCCCACTTGCTATATACTACTTGAGCTGGTGGGGTACATTTGACAGAATACATTGGTGTACTCCTGGTTTCTTAAAGCCTGTCAGGTAAATACATCCATAGCCTGTAGCCTCTTAACTAGAAACAAATCAAACCCTTTTTGACAAATGTTACGGGCAAATGTCAAAGTTCTGACTAGCTGCTAGAGAGTGAGGGGCTGGGGCTAGTGGGCACTGCCAGGGGCCATGTTTGATATAACTCTGATGGACTCATATCCTGGTCTATCAGACATCATAGCAGTCAGAGGCAGAGAGAGTCAGCATACATAACATCAAACATTGACCATCATAGTGAACAGCCACTTAAATATTTCTTAGAAAGTGAGAACCATGTTTCCAAAAGCACAGAGAAAGTATTCCTGCAACTGCATGGACCATAGCTGAGCAGAACAGAAAAACTTTATTTACCTTACATGTTATAATTTATGCTAGGATCACTTGAGCATTGCTATTAAAGGGGAGTGTCTCTAAGAACCTCCTAAATTTAATTTATTGGGGATATATGGGCCTCTACTAAACTAGGATTTATCAAGATTAAGTCTAGTTCATAGCATGGGTGTGATCCGCCCAAGGGGGTACATGTGGCTCACCACTAGTATAACCATGTTGATCCACGGATTATGGGAGCGTCCTTGTTTACTTTCCATATTGTAGAGACACTACACACCAAGCTTTGTAGCGTTACTACACAGATATCCTTCGAACTGCAAATATTAGTCAATAGTGGCGGACCTAGTTAGTCATTTTTTAGATCCCTATATGACTAATCGTGAATAGTTAATACTACCAGGTATAGTCAGTAGTGACTGACCGAGTTTTAGTCCCTAGTCATATTTTGTTTAGCCTTTTGACCAATATCCCTATGACTAACCTTGGATAGCCACTACAGATTAAGGCCTGGAGAATTTAGCTTACCAGTTTATAGAACCAAAGGCAGCCTAGATGGCTCCAGTTTGTAAACAAGGGAGAGCCTTGCTGCCCTACTCAGCACAGGATTGTAGGTAGGCAAAGTTTGCATAGCACATTGGCACCAAGGCTATATATGCCGCACTAGCGCGATGCAGTGATTCTACCTTGTGATATCTATAGCTGCAGATGGTTTCTGGCCTGTCTAAAATTGGGAGTATTATGGGCTTTTGAACAAGCGAGAGTTGAATAGTCCCTTTCTCATCTGTCCAGATTAGGGGAGTGGCTAAGATACTGGTATACCAATCAAGTGGTCATGAATTTGAATCCATGCTGAGACCGACGGGTGATATTAAAAGTGAATTCAGTCATAAAACATAAAGATTTGCTACTATTATGTACCTTGGACCCAGGACCTCACCTCGGGCTCATCACGCATTATGTATGGCTCTCTAGCATGACCAAAGGCAAGACTGTGGACTAAATCCAATATCAAAAATTCTATAATATCAATTGCAACTCTGTCGAGGTGAAAATGCTAGGGGCATTCAACATAAATCAATGTTGTTGTTTTTTGTGAGTGATTGAGTTGAGTTGGAGGTGGGAGGCTGGTGGCTTATCAATAGGGCACAATAATATGCTCTGTTCGAAACCGTCTCTAGAGCAAGAAAATGCCCTTGCTCAAATACTTATCATTGGGACAACATTGTGTGTGACAATATCATGCAGCATATTGACTGAGTAGACCTGTACCTTCCATTTCAATGAGAAATGAGGTGGCTCTGACTGATTTACAGACTCTCTATCAGGTTGACTATCAGGAACTGTCAAGATATGGGTCTTTTGAGGCAGAAATGACAGGTGGCTCAGGCACAAATCAATGCCATGTAAGGGTAGGTGATTGAGTGGGAGGTGCGGGGAGGCAGAGGTAGAAGGGTTGTTCTGCTAGGTTTACACAACCTTTCTACCTTCACACAACTACAAATATTCAAACTATCTTTATAATTGGTGCGATTCATTAAGCTTTACACTGTTGTTTCTTTTGAAAAGTTGTATATTGTGCATATAATTCAATCGACTTATTCAGTAGACCATATTTTTTTCTAAATAAAGTATTTTTTTAAGAAAAAGCTTGTCCGGTTGTTTATCATGAATTATTTAAACTGTGGTTCAAAATATGTATTTTGATGCTTCTTCAATATCAAGCCTATATAATGTCTTAAAATTTGATTTGATGAATACATCAGATCCCACAATGTACACAGACAATGTAAACTGGTAAGCTAAATGCTCCGAGCATTATTCTGTAGTGGCTATCCCAGGTTAGTCATAGGGATATTGGTCAAAAAGGCAAAACAAAATATGACTAGGGACTAACTTCTTAGTCTGTAGTGGCTATCCCAGGTTAGTCATAGGGACATTAGTCAGGCATGACCATGTGCTATTCAAAAATGACTGAGGCAAAACAATATAACTATGACTAATGTCTTACTCATAAAGAATTAGCCTGATACTCATTACTATGAAGAAGACTAAGGTGAGTTGGTGAGTACTGACCAGTCTGACAGTGTAAACTAACTCGGGTTGGTGGTATATAGGGGGCGGGATAATGACTCTGGAAGTTGTTCAGTACTGAATAAGATCTCTAGCCCAAACAATATCAGTGTTGATGGATCTTCAAGTCCTTGTCTGAACAAGACTTAGGGTTGGCACCCTAGTAGGTATCACTTTGTCAATGCAGAGACTCCACTTCTACCTAATTGTTCTTCCTGTGACATTTCAATATTGATCTTAGACCAACACTCAATATCAGCCCTCCCCGACCAGTTACCGACCCATCGGCTTTGACTGGCCAATGGGTTCGAAACTGCACAAATAGGGCACACACTTTGTTTGATGGGAATCAGATGTCCTACACTGAGAAAAACATGAGCGTCAGCCTGTCGCTGGCTCTGTCTAACCCTCTTCTCAGAGTTTGACAAAGCTGGACTCTTGGAGGATGAAAGAGAGGCTTCTCAACGTCCACCTTCATCAGACTGTTGGTCAAGCATTGCCAGACTCTTGGGTTTTTTGTGTGAAAATATCCACAAGCAATGGTAGAATGAATGCCTCTATATTCTGAGGTTTGTCAGTGAGTATGGTTGGTTTTGGATGTAAGGGACACCATTAAATGGCCAGCTGGACATGGCTGTGGATGATGCCCCAGCTGGTCAATATTACATTGCCCCAGAAATGATGACTAGTCAATATTGTACCCTACCTGACCCTATACCCCATAGGATATATACGTGGGTGGGATGTTACCCAGGGTTTCTGAGCTGGTCAGAAAGCTATAAGTCAATATTACTATCTCTCTGACTGTGTTATCTAGAATGGTCTGTGCTGGTTTGGGGCTATCTCTAGTTGTCATAGGGCGTGCAAACAGCTCCTGACTGCACCAAGGTGGACATGGTTTTTGTGTGATACTTTTCCATGAGATTACACTTTCTAAATTGGATGCGTTTTTGCCAATATGGGAATGTGAGATCAAGTTAATTGACATCGTCAAACTGATCGACTTAGGAATAGGTGCATAACCTCACATTTCCATTATCACTATTGTTTCTAAAGGGTATACAATGTCATCCTTTGTTGTTATTCGTCACTTAATGCATGTGCTTTCTTTATCAGTCCTTTACATACCAACAATAACAAAAATTACTGTGCAAAATGTATTGGTCAGCTTTGTATACATGCACTTATATAGATCATCGATGACAGACCATCCAGACTCACTATTTACGTGGAGTAAATCTTTATCAAGTTGCCTCCTTATCAGTTCCCAGGCATGTTTGGCAACTGAACTATGTACATCCTGCGATATTTAATAATTCAATCCCTGAGTACTCTTTACTGTGTGCTAAGGGTGTCCTAAAACAGGTAGATCAAAGCACCCTAGCAGATACTTATGATCTATATGGCAGTAGCTTGGGGCATTAGTAACTGATTATTTGATGAGCTGAAGAAGCCCAAATAGATTGAATAACACAGTCACAGTTCCTGCTTAACGAGTGGTTTAATACTTCTTGGCTTAATAGCATAAATTACTAGGTTTCTTTCTACCTATTGTTGATTACTTTCATACATCATTATAATATAATTGAGTCATAAACCTACAGCTACTTGGGCATATAATACTATAAAAGAAGATGTATTCATGGAAGGTAGAGCAAGGACTTATAACGCCTCTCTTTTTCCTCTCCTTTAAGCCCATTGGGGGGCCCTACAGTCTAATTTCTAGATGGGATACACATGAAGATTAAGTCTACTTCATAGTATACTACCTTGTACTATGACCTTCATGTGTAAATATATCCATTGCCTACATCTCTGATAGGAGCCTCCTAAACTTCTTTTGAGACAGTTCTTGGGCTAAAATCCACCTCTGAGGCATGGATGGCATGGGGGATTAAATGGGGAGTTGGACATAAAAAAGCTCTGTCAAAGGTGTGGGCTTAGTGGGCACTACCATGGGGCATGCAGGCCGGGTATCACTCTGATAAGTCATCTGGGGGCTTGTCCAACATCACAGCAGCAGCCAGGAGCAAGCAGCATCAACATAAACCAGTGTCTGTGGACTGGTCACCACTCGTAAGTTTTGTAGTACAGTACAGGAAGATTTTTTTTGTATTTAATCTCATAGGAATCTAATCTAACTGTATTGGTCATACTGATGGTGAAAAACAACTTGACTAGAAAGCATAGTGCTTTGCTTCTTTTAATCATGAAAGGAAAGTGTTACTAACCTAAGCCTTATGGGTGGGGGCAAAGGGATCTTTCTACATTCAACAGTTGGGCTTTGTACTGTTGTGCAGATAATCTCTTTGTGAGAATGCCTGTATACACAACTGTACATGTATACATACATACCTTTACCCTGATGTAACTAATCAAATATCCACACTGTAATAGAGATGAACATTTTCGTAGAGAGACATTGATTAATCATTATTGTTGATAATGCATGGACAACAAGGATACCTGTTGGTATTGTGACACTGTAAAAGGGGATGTCTTAATGATGTGAAACTATTAAGAACTGCAATAATAGAACCAGGTTCCTGTTGCACCAATATTACCTAATTATGTTTGAAGCATCTTCATTGAAACATATTAAAGTGTCCTATACTAATATCCCCCCAGGTGTCTTCTGACTCATTGTATGATATTTCAATATGGATGTACGGATTCCATGTTTTATATGGATGAGAAGAATTGCTCTCTCTTGGTTCTGGAGGCACTTGCAAAATGAGTGTTCCCACAGCAATTTCTTGTTGGACCATGATAATGGCCTGTCACCCACAAGGATAAATTTTGAAGCAATTGCTTGTACAAGACTCCCAAAAGGGGTCCTCTTGGTAATCCCACATTGTCAGTGGCATGTACCCGTACCTAATTTTGCCCACTCGTGGATTGCAGTGGCAGCAAGGCTCTGCCAAATCTCAATCATTGGAATATCCTTAAGCCAGAAGTGGGTCATTAAGTCATTTCTGGTTTGTGCCAGAAAGGTGCCACGATTCCATTGCTTAGGCATCTGAGAGGTATTGTAGGGATCAGGCCGGAACACTGATTTATTAGAGGCGGGGTGTGACAGAAACCTGATATATAGGTAGGTGCTCATGGTGGGGTATGTATGTACTACGTATGACAGTGCATCGTGACAACTGACATGGCATAGAAACCTTCCTTGTGCAGACCAGCATCGACAATCTATCATGGAAGCCAGACATGGTGTTGTTGTGTCAGGAAACTTTCTCTATATTCTAAATTTAGAAACCGTATGGCTCTTGAGCATGACCAAAGGCCAGACTGTAGACCAACTCCAATATAAAAAACAGCTATAATATCAACAGCAACTCAAAGTCAAAATGCTGTGAGTTTAAACATAAATCAATGTCATATTTGTGGGTGATTAAGTTGGGTTGGTGGTGAGAAGGATGGGAGTATATCAATATGGCAGAATATTTATGTTTGGATCAGAGTACTGTGACTCAAGTTAGGAGAAATGGTCTCTTGAGCAAGAATTTCCCCTTGCTCAAATACTGCTATATGGACAACATTGTGTGTGGCAATATTCTGCAGCATATTGCTGGGGTAGACCTGGACCTTCCATTTCATTGAGGAGAAATGGTTCTGACTGATTTACAGACTCTTGATCAAGTAAACTATCAGGAAATGTCAAGATATAGGTTTGTTGAGGCAGAACTGGCAAGTGACTTAAGCACAAATCAATGTCATATATGGGTAGGTGATTGAGTGGGAGGTGCGGGGGGCAGAGGTATAGGGTTCTTTTACTAGGTTTTACACAGCCCTTTTACCTTTACACAACTACATGTATTCAAATTATATTCAAATTATCTTTATAATTGGTCTGATTCATTAAGATTCACACCATTTTCTCTTTTGAAAAGCTGTATATTGTGCAAATACTTTAATTGACTGATTCGGTTGAACATGTTTTTCACGCACAGAAAAGTGAGAGTCATTGTCTACCTCACCTGAGGGTCAGGCAGTGCCTGACCCTCAGGTGAGGGTAGTTTTAGCGACAATTGGAGGTATTTAATTAAGTCTTAGTACAAGCCTGATTTGTGCAGCTCTTATTCCTTAATGGCCCTATACACTGATATTCTTTGGCTCCCTATGTGACCAATCTCTCAGACACTATAGTGCCTTATCTAGTTAATCAATTTTTGGCTCCCTATATGACCAAACAAGGTTAGTAAATATTGTCAGGTTGGTCAGTTCTGACTGACTCACCTTAGTCTTTCCATTTGAGACATTTGGAGGAAGGTATTTATCATACACTGTTTTGTCTCAGTCATACTTGAATAGCACTTGGTCATGCCTGACCAATGTCCCTATGACCAGCTTGGGATAGCCACTACAAACTAAGGACAGTAACTTTTAGATTATCTGTGCACCCCACAATGCTTCACTCCTCCATCCGTGTATAATACTCACCTAGCCCCAGGGTACCCCATGTTTTATGGCAGCCTTAATTGTGAGCGGAACTACTTAGCAATGAGTCTGTCCAGTCTCATCTGCTACATTGACTATTGTTCCACTACACTACCCTCCCACTTCTTCCTGCATTTAACATCTTCATGTTAAGATTCCTCAGATCAATGCTAATATTCATTATTCACCAGTTCACCCTGCCTTAAAAGGGCGATATCATCACTCATACTTAAACATGTATAGTAGACCACAGTGGTACTAGAAATGCGGGTGGGACACAGTTGGTTAGATGTGTAGAGGAGTAGAGCATGAGACCTTGATATATTGGACCCCTCCTTTTAGGATTAAGAAAATGGACAGAATAATCTGATATTCAAACCAGTATGAGATATTATTAAAATGGGTGTAATCAGAGTTATTGCTATAGATTTATGATGGATAACCAAACTTTTCAAACACTGATTTATCAAGGTCTTTTTTGTTCATAATATGACTGTGGTGCGGAAAGCCTGAAGGCCATTTTGGGACAGAGCCACAATAACTTTGGTTGTGTCTCATGTGAAAATTAGTAATAGAACAAATTCACAAGCAGTGAAAGAACAAATTCCTCTATATTCTGAGGTTTGCCAGTGAGTATAGAGCGTTTTGGGTGCAAGGAACGCCATAAAAGGGCCTGTAAGACATGACTGTATGACGCCCCAACTGGTCAATATTGCATTGCCACAGAAATGATGACCAGTCAATATCGTACCCTACCTGACCTTATACCCCTCAGGATACATATGACTGAGATGTAACCCAAGGTTTCCTGACTATGTCAGAATGCTATAAGTCAATATCACTATCTTTCTGACTCTGTTATCTAAAATTGTCTGTGTTGGTGTGGGGCCTTTTCTAGTTGTTGAGGTGGGTGCAAACAGCTCCTGGCTGCACCTGGATGGACGTCTTTTTTTAATTCTTAGAATAACTGGATCACGAATTTTATACAAGATGATTTTTAGCCAATGTGGTAATGTTAGATCAAATCCACATTGCCCAACCAATTGATAGACATTACCTCACATTTCAATTATTACCGTACTATGCCTATGGTTCATACAGAATATACAGTCTCAGTCAATAGTCATAAAATTTGAGTGCTTTCTCTATTCATTTGTCCTTTACATAGTGAGTAAATGATCATATTCCCTAAACAAAATATCCTGATCAGCTGTGTGTACATGCAATCATAGGTCATCAATAATTCGATCTCTAGTACTCTTTATGGTGGTGCCTAGTGTATCCTCAAAAAGATAGATCAAAGCACATTAGCGGGTGCTTATGATGTATATGGTAGTAGCTTGGGCATTAGTAACTTATTATTTCATGAGTCGAAGAAGCCCGAATAGATGGAATAACACCGTCACAGTTCCTGCTTTAAAGAGTGGTTTGATACTTCTTGGTTTGATAATATAAAGTGCTAGGGTTCTTTCTACCTATTGTTGATTACTTTGATACATCCCCATAATATAATTGTCAGGTACTTAGGCCCTCATTACTAATAATGCAGATGCATTCATGAAAGGTAGAGCAAGGAATTATAAGGCCTTGATGTTTCTTCTCCTTTACACCCTTTGGAGGCCCTACAGTCTAATCTCTAGATGGCATAGTCATGACGATTAAGTCTTCTTTATAGTATACTCCCTTGTACTCTGACCTTCATGTGTAAATATACATCCATTGTCTAGAACTCCTCTGCTAGGACCATCTTAAACTTCCTTTGAGATAGTTCTTGGGCCAAGAACCACCTCTGAGGCATGGAGAGCAGGAGGATTTAAGCGGGAAGGTCGAGATAAAAAGCACCATCAGGTATATAAGGTGCTGGCTTAGTGGATACTACCACGGGGCACACTGGGCATCACTCTTATAGTAGTCATCTCTGGGTTTATCTAACATCACAGAAAGCAGCCTGGAGCAAGCAAAATAAAAAAAGACCGGACACCGCTCGTACCTCCTAGTAACAGTAAAGAACAGGAAGCTTGTTTTTCATAGTTTCATAAAAAAATCTAACATAGCCACATCGACCATACTGATGGTGAAACACAATTTGACTAAAGAACATAGTGCTTTGCTTTTTTAACCCTGAAAGAAAAGTGCTCCCTAAGAAGATCCGACCTACGCCTTATGAGTGAGAGCAAGGGGATCATTCTATATTTAGCTGATGTTGGGCTTTGTACTGCTGTATAGATCATCTATTTCCGGGAAGGACTGTATGCACAGTTATATAGGTCCCTACATACATATAGCTTTACTCTGATGTAACTACTCAAATATAAACACTCTGACATAGATAATCGTTTTGAAGAAGAAAGATGGCTTGATCATTATGATTGATAATAGATGGATGACCAGAATAACTGTCGGTTTAGTGAAACTGTTAAAGCAGGATATTTAGATGATCTGAAACTATTTTGGAATGGCAATAACAAAACTAGTATCCTGTTCCACCGATATAGTTAGATTGTGACCTAATATAAAGCATCTTTATGGATGCATATTAAATTGTACTACACTAATATTCCGCCAGGAGTCTTCTGACTCATTGTCTAACATTTCAACATGAATGCATGAATTCTGTGTTTTATAGATGAAAAGAAAGGTTGCTCTCTCTTGGTTCTGGATCGAATTCGGCCAATTTACAGGCAAAACCCAGAGGCGCTTGCAAAATGAAGGTCTGCAAAAAGGGTCCTACACCAGTTTCTTGTTGGAACATGGCTAGACAGAACAGGAAAATAAGCTTTAATAAAAATACTTAAAATGTGCTTATTTGTCATCACGGTGTTTATGATAATAAATGCTGATTCCCCCACTGATTAACAGTTCAAACATAAGAGAGCAGTTCCATCACAGTCCACCACAGGGCTAAGTTGGAATCCCCCATTTTGTTAATAACAAAGGAGGACTCAGCAATGGGTACCATTCCTAGCCATGTCTGAGAAAGGTTAAATACCTTTTGATGTTATGTTCTATTTGTATATGTTACAGTACAAAGTTCATATTTTGAAATATACCCTACATTTGACCTAATGCCTTATTATGAGCCTTAATATAAAACCATATTTGTCTCATATCTATTCCATGCTTAACCTACACAAATAGCCCGGTCTTTTTTGTTTTGTTTTATTACAGTCTTAGGAAGTGGTCATTTGTTAACAACAGGAGAGGGGCGGTGGATTTGTACACAATGGGATCAGAATTCTTTTTGTCCCCCCCCCCCCACCCCAGGAGGTTGTAATTGAGCGCGGCCGACCCCTTTGGGCTATAGTAACATGCAGGCTTTTTTTGCTAAATATGGGTGCAATTTGTTTGGTTACCCCACAAATCCACCAACCCCCCCCCCCCCCATTGTTGAAAAATGACCACTCCCTTAACTGTGCATTACTTTGTAATGGGTATGACCTCATCAGGCCAGTGATGTACTAAACTATTTCCTCCTGCATGTCCTTGTGGTTCTAACTCTACCTTTAATGTTTGTGAAGAAACTCGTCAGATCTACACCAATGTCTATGGTCATACTTTATTCAATGTGGAAGGCCTCTTCACTTGATAAATGCACACTTTCATTTAAAGCAAGTTCAGATTGAAATGAGATTTTGCCTAGTTGTTTTGACATTCACATGGAAAGCTAGTTTATCATAACTATCTAGAGTGTCCCTGTAGAGAGTTTAAGGAGTTAAATCTTGTGTAGTAATATAAAACCACGAGATGAAAGATCCATTAACTGGAAAGAATATATACAACAGAGGGGTGTGCAAACTTAAAATATGATGTCAATTTTCACGGAGAGACTGTGACATTTCTGTTTTTATGAAAACCCTTTAGAAAAAGTAAATGTGAGTGGCCTTCCATCCACTAGCACTTCAGACACATCATTTTTGAAGTAATTGATAAAATAAGACCTCCAGAAGGGGTCCTTTTGGTAATTGCACAATGTAAGTGGCATGTACCCGTACCCAATTTTGCCCACTCATCGATTCCAGGGGCAGCAAGGTCCGGCCAAATCTCAATCATTGGGACATCCTTAAGCCTGAATTGGGTCATGAAGTCACATTTGGTTTGCCCAAGGAAGGGGCCATGATTCCATGGCTGGGCATCTGAGAGGTAGTGATTTGATCTGACCAGAATGCTGATTTACTGGAGATAGCGTATGAGAGAAGCCTGAGTGTGCCTATTGTGGGTTATGTACATACTATTATGACAGTGTAATGTGACAACTGACATAGAATAGAAGCCTTCCTTGTGCAGACCAGCATCGACAATTCATTGTAGAAACCGGACATCGTGTTGTTGTGTAGGGAAACTTTCTCTATATTTTTAGATTCAGAAACTTGTTCTACCTCCTGATAAAATAGCAAACTATAAGGGCAGAATACTTTATTATAAAGGTTTAGTTTGTTAGTTTGTTTTCATGCTAGGGGCTATAGCAGCGCTATTGTCACAATTCATTATGATTGCTCTTGGATCCTGATATGTCTAAACAGCTGGTATACCTATAGGTGGTATGATCATTATGACTAAGTTCCCTGATTAAATTTTAATTACAGATGAAAAGTTGTAACCTCCCCTCTTCATTTTACAGGTTAAGGTACTAACAGTGCAAATGCAGTAGTTGAGTTGCATTTCTTTTTCCACTCTCAATCTAGGAATCAATATCATCTACCTTGTTACTTGAATATTAAAAGTTGCATCTGATCGAGAATTGTGGTATGATATTTTTGTAGGGACTGTTGATTCAACAGATATTCAAAAGTTGATGTTTTCAATAATTCTCCCTTGAGTTTATTGTGTTTCATAAAATTAGAAATGATCTGAGATTGGCTCATCTTATTTTCAATGTACTTGAATACTACCTTGGAAGATGGTTTACTTCATGGGAAAGAGAGGATTATATATCTCAATGATATAAGTTGTGAATCATGAGTTATAGATGATACTGTCAAAGATGTTGATACCTTTATTAAATTAATTGTGGCTTCTATAATACTTCCCAAAGTCTGTTACCCAAGAAAAGAGCATACTAGGGATACCAAGGACATATAAATAGGTCCTTAATGTTGCTGATTCTTACAATCCATTGGGAACCTCTACAGTCTAATCTCTAAATGGGATATTAATGAAGATTATCCTTCTTAATGAAGTATCAAGTCTGTACTTTGACCCATAGACTATGGACCCTCTGCTAAGAACGCCTTACACTTCTTTTGAGACAGCTCTAAGGATAAGACCCACCTTTGAGGCATGGAAGGTTTGGGGTACTAAATGGGAAGGTGGAGATAAAAAGCATTGTCGAAAGTAAAATATTTAAGTATAAATATATCCATAGATATGGGCCCTCTAACAGGAACACCTTAAACTTCTTTTGAGACAGCCCTGAGGATAAGAACCACCTCAGAGCAATGGAGGGCATGGGGGATTTGATGGGGAAGGTGGAGATGAAAAGCACCGTCAAGAGTAAAATGTCCAGGCTTAGTGGGCAATGCCACAGGGCACACTAGGTATCACTCTGATAGTCATCTCAGGGCTTACCAACATCACAGCAGCCAGGACCCAGCAGCATCAACATAGGCCAATGGTCACCCCCAAACCTCTTCGAAACTATGCTATAGAAAAGTATATTTATATAAAATAGCCTTATTGGTCAAACTGATAGTGAAACTGCTTGTTGACAAAATTCTATGAGAGAAAGAAACTGTGTTGAATTTAAGAAGGTCCACCGCACACATTAAGGGTGAAATATTGAGTCTTTTTCTAAATGGAGGCTTTGCATGGAAGAAATATACACTATTACATGTAATCTGATAATTGTCATCATCTATGTGTGGGAATGTCTGTAGGCACAAGTATATGTACCTTTCTCCTAGTTCAATTACTCAAATATGTACATGCTGAATCATAATCAGTATCATTGATGGTCTACAAGACAATGCCTTTTGATTTTGTGAAGCTGTCAATAATGTGAAGCTGTATAGAATGCCAAAGGAAGAACTTGGTTCCTGTTCCACCATTATTAGATTGTTACCAAATTTTGTCTCATTGATATTTGCATTGCCTTATCAGATTACAGTCTGCTATCATGCTGCCAATAGTCTTCTGGCTCATTACATGGCATTTCAAAATGGATGTATTTGTTTTATATGCACTTTCAATGGGTGAGAAGGAAAATTGTTACAGCTCTAGGTTCTGAATCAAACTTTGACAATTTACGAACAGTACCCAGAGGCACTCGCAAAATCAGGTTATGCATTAATAATACTTACATAGTGGTCATTTATTATTTGAAAAAATGTAAGTTTGTTCCCTGGCATAGCGATAATGCTGTTAAATACCCCACTGTATCCACTATGGAAAAAATAGTAGCTCCACTACAGTGCAACAAATAGTCATGGTGGAGCCCTCCATTCTGTAAAAGCATAGTAGACACAGTCATGGGTAGAGCCACATGGGGGTTGTGTTTGCATAGAGAATGAGTACTCATCACATCTATCCTTATTGTAGTGAGAAAAATGGGATTGGCATTTGAATAGAGAGTGGGACCAGGCCTACCAGAGCAAAGACAATGTTTTCTATTTGAATAATGAAGGATTTGAAAGTTTCTAATCATTGTACTGTGAACGAGAACTGAGACATTTGCCAAACCCATGACAGAAATGCAAATAATTATCACATTCTTTACAGACATTTCAAACAATCTTTACGATGATAGTTCAATTCAGCTACATGTCCATACATTGGTGTAATCATGTAATCCTGAGACATGCACCTTAGGGCAAATTAATCATTGCTTTACATTATTATTCCTATGACTAATGGTCATACACTAGATTAAGCCAAAGGGGCCATCCATTAAGTATTTCACGCTTTTTTGGCCATTTTGGACACCCCGACCCCCGGCCCTTGTCATGCCTTTCCCCATATCTTTATCAATGGAGGCCAACCCCCCCCCCCCACCCCTAATGGGTGACATACTTTATGAGCGGTCCCAAATACTAGAAACTGGTAAAGTATGACCCAGCATGCCAGAAACACTTATTAGCTGCAAGACCAAAGCAAATTGGGTACACTTGGGCTCACACAAGCTTGCCTTATTTGGCTGGACTATTAAACCAGCCATATTTGTGCCATTTCTATAATGAACCTACGCACCTAGTCCCAAGCCCTCTTGTGTTTTATGGTTCCCTTCTCCCTGAGTTGAACTACTTAGCAACCAGACTCTCCAGGCTCATCTGGCAATGGATCTACTGCACTAATCTACTACCTCCTGCTGCATGTCCTTTTGATAATGCAAAAACTCCTTAATTCCATTGTTGTGTCAGTATACACATTGATTAAAAGTGACAGAAGTCTAAATCAAATGAAGAGCTAGCTGGAAATGTATCAGAGGGGTGTGCATACCGAGAATACAAGGTCAATTTTATTAGAAACATAGTGACCTTTATGTCCTTGGGAACACAGTTATGAAAAAGCAAATATGATTCCACAAGGACTTAAAATTCATAATTTCTTAAGTAATCACTTAACAAAACCTCCAGAAGGAGTCCTCTTGGTAATCCAACAATGTAAGTGGGATGTACCCGTACCCAATTTTCCCCACTCATGGATTCCAGTGGCAGCAAGGTGCTGCCAAATCAAAATCATTGGAACGTCTTTACGCCTGAAGTGGGTCATGAAGTCATGTCTGGTCTACCCAAAGAAGGGGTCATTATTACATGGCTGTGGCATCTGAGAGGTATTGCTTAGATCAGGCTGGAATGCCGATCTACTGGAGCTTGGGTATTTTATGGGAGAGGCCTGCCATAGGAAGGTGGCCAAGGATGGGCTGTGTAGGTACTATGTATGAAAGTGCATTGTGACAACTGACATGGCATAGAAGCCTTCCTTGTGCAAACCAGCATTGCCAATCTATCATAGAAGCCGGACATTGTGTTGTTGTGGAGATAAATCTTTCTATGTATATATTCTGGATTTGTTCTTCTTCCTTATAAAACAGCAAATCATAAGGGCAGAATACTTTATCAAAGTGGTTCAGTTTTGTTTTCATGATAGTGGCTATAGCAGTGTCATTGTCACAATTCATTATAATTGCTCTTGGATCGTGATATATTTATAGGGTAGGGTATTAGAGGATTGTATTATATACATTATGTCTGGCTTAAATAGCTGGAAAACCTATTGGTGCTACCAGCATTATGACAAGGTTCCCCTCTTCATTTTGACTCAGAAAAAGAGATAAAATGTTGTAACATCCCTCCTTTATTTGCAGGTTAAGTGGGCTAACTGTGCAAATGCAGTAGTTGAGTTGCATTTTTCTTCTCTCTCACTTTACTTCTCCCCATACTGGGAATCAATGTCATCTACCTTATTACTTGAATATTTAAGATTGCATCAGAACAAGAATTGAGATATAATATTGTAGGATATCTTTCTAGTAACTGCTGATATCAAACACAGATTCAGGAGTTTTTTTTCCGAATAATTCCCCCCTGAGTTTATTTTGTTCCACACACTTAGTAATGATCTGGGACTGGCTCATCCTATTTCCAATTTACTAAAATACTAACTTTGAAAAAGGTCTACATCAAGGGAAAGGGAGGATTATAATGATAATCCAATTATACAAGTTGAAAATATTCATCAGTTAAAGATGCTACTGTCTATTATTTTGATAACTTTATCAAATCAATTGCGGCATCTATATGTATACTTCCCCAAGTCTGTTTACCATGAAAAGAGCAAACTAGGGATACCGAGGACGTATAAATAAGGCCTTGATGTGGCTGCTCCTTAGAATCCATTGGGAAGCTCTACAGTCTAATCTCTAGATGGAATATTAAGGAAGATTAGCCTTCTTTATGAAGTATATGACCTGTACTATGATCTTAAAGTAGAATTATATCCCTAGACTATGGCCTCTCTACTAGGAACATCTTAAACTTCTTTTGAGACAGCTCTTGGGCTAAGAACCACCTCTGGGGCATGAAGGGCATGGGGATTTAATGGGAAGGTGGAGATAAAAGCACCGTCAAGAGTAAAAGGTGTGGGCTTAGTGGGCAATGCCAAGGGGCACGCTAGGTATCACTCTGATTGTAATCTCCAGGCTTGTCCAACATCACAGCAGCCAGGGGCATGCAGCATCAACATAGGCCAATGGTCACCCCTGAACCTCTTAGAAGCTATGGTATAAAAAATATAGTAAACTATATTGATCTAACATAGCCATATTGGTTAAACTGATAGTGAAACTGCTTGTTTGAAAAAATGGCATTACATAAGAAAAAGGCCTGTTTTGATTTTATCCTCAAAGGAAAGAGTCCCCCAAGAATATACACCACACACCTTAAGTGTGGAAGGATGGGAACTTTTCTTTGTGGAGACTTTACATAGAAAAATACACACTGATAAATATATATAATTGTGATCATCTATTTATGGGAATGCCTGTATGCACAAGTATATCCCTATAACTTTCTCTAATTGTAATGACTCAAATATGTACATGTTGAATCATCATCATTATCATTAATGGTCTACAAGAATATTAATATATTTTGGTATTGTGAAATGTATATTTCAATAAGGCCACTCCAAAAAAAAAGCTGGTTTCTCATCACCGCACGTTTGGGGAAAACTCTTTTTTTATTTGTAAATTTCTAATAATAAAAATGTGTTAAATATTGAGAAATATTGTCATATTTGGTATCAAATTAAAGCTTATACTGTCAGTAATGCAGTGGCCAAGGAATATCTTACATTTTCCAACTTCTGTAAATTAATAAACGCTTAAATACTTAAGTGTGAAATTTGTTCGCAGAAAGTCTACATTTTTCCTATACATTTTGGCCCCTCAGTAAAAAAAAAAAAAATTTAATGAAAAACGCCCTCGTCATATTTTTCAGTGCTTGGTGATGAGAAACCAGATTATTTTTTTGAGTGGCCTAATGTGAAACTCTTTAGAATGCCAATAGCAGAACTAGGTTCCTTTTCCATCATTATTAGAGCGTTACCCAGTTATGTTTCAATGATCTTTACATGATCATTTTAGATTATCCTCTGCTGTAATGCCATCAAAAGTCGTCAGGCTCATTAAATGATATTTCAACATGGATGCATGTGTTTTATATGCACCTTCAAGGGATGAGAAGGGAAATGGCTAGAGCCCCTGGTTCTGGATTCTGACAATTTACAAACAGTACCAAGAGGCACTTGCCAGATGAGGGTATGCAAAGAAAGGTTACTAATAATAATAGTGGTCATTTAATATTGGAAAATTTATAACTTTCTTCACTGGCATAGGGATAATGTTGTTAGATACCCAACTGCATAGCCAGTACACACAAAATAGTAGCTCCACTACAATGCAACAAATAGCCAACGCTGTTCCCTCCATTCTGTAAAAGCATAGGGAGCATAGTAGACTCAGCGATGAGTACTGCCACATGGGGTTTGTGTTTGCATAGAGAATGGGTACTCATCACATCTATCCTTATTGTAGTGAGAAAAATGGAATTGGCATTTGAATAGAGAGTGGGACCAGGCCTACCAAAGACAATGTTTTCTATTTGAATAATGAAGGATTTGAAAGTTTCCATGACAATTTGCAATTTAATATCACATTCTTTACAGAGATTTCAAACAATCTTTACAATAATAATTCAATTCAGCTGCATGTCCATACATTGTTGTACTCATGTAATCTCGAGACATGCACCTTAGTGCAAATTAATCAGTGCTTTACATTATTGTTCCTATGACGAATGGTCATACACTAGATTAAGGGAAAGGGGCCATCCATTAAATACGTCACGCTTTTGGGCCATTTTGGACACCCCCATCCCCGGCCCTCGTCATGCCTTTCCCCATCTCTCTATCAATGGAGACCAAGACCCCCCCCCCACCCATCATGGGTGATATACTTCATGGACGGTCCCAAATACTAGAAACTGGTGAAGTATGACCCAGAATGCCAGAAACATTTTATTAGCTGCAAGACCAAAGCAAATTGGGAACACTTGGGCTCACACAAGCTTGCCTTATTTGGCTGGACTATAACACCAGCCATATTTGTGCCATTTCTATAATGAACCTAGCCACCTAGCCCCAAGCCCTCTTGTGTTTTATGATTCCCTTCTTCGTGAGTTGAACTACTTAGCAAAGAGTCTCTCCAGGCTCATCCGGCCATTGATCCACTGCACTAATCTACTACCTCCTGTTGCACGTCCTTTTGATAATGTAAAAACTCCTTAATTCCATTGTTGTGTCAGTATATACATTGATTAAAAGTGACAGAAGTCTAAATCTAATGAAGAGCTAGCTGGAAATGTATCAGAGGGGTGTGCATACTGAGAATACAAGGTCAATTTTATTAGAAACATTGTGACCTTTATGTCCTTGGGAACACAGTTATGAAAAAGCAAATATGATTCCACAAGGACTTAAAATTCATAATTTCTGAAGGAATCACTTGAACAAGACCTCCAGAAGGAGTCCTCTTGGTAATCCAACAATGTAAGTGGCATGTACCCGTACCCAATTTTCCCCACTCATGGATTCCAGTGGCAGAAAGGCGCTGCCAAATCTCAATCATTGGAACGTCTTTACGCCTGAAGTGGGTCATGAAGTCATGTCTGGTCTACCCAAAGAAGGGGTCATTATTCCATGGCTGTGGCATCTGAGAGGTATTGCTTAGATCGGGCTGGAATGCTGATTTACTGGAGCTTGGGTATTATATGGGAGAGGCCTGCTATAGGAAAGTGCCCAAGGATGGGCTATGAACATACTACGTATGACAGTGTATTGTGACAACTGACATGGCATAGAAGCCTTCCTTGTGCAGACCAGCATTGCCAATCTATCATAGAAGCCGGACATTGTGTTGTTGTGGAGGGAAATTTTTCTATGTATATATTCTGGATTTGTTCTTCTTCCTTATAAAACAGCAAATTATAAGGGCAGAATACTTTATCGAAGTGGTTCAGTTTTGTTTTCATGATACAACATGTAGTGGCTATAGTGGCGTCATCGTCACAATTCATTATAATTGCTCTGGGATCGTGGTATATTTATAGGGTTGGGTATGAGAGGATTGTATAATATACATTATGTCTGGCTTAAATAGCTGGAACACCTATTGATGCTACCAGCATTATGACAAGGTTCCCCTCTTCATTTCGACTCAGAAAAAGAGATAAAATGTTGTAACATCCCTCCTTTATTTGCAGGTTAAGTGGGATGACTGTGCAAATGCAGTAGTTGAGTTGCATTGTTCCTCTCTCTCACTTTACTTCTCCCCATACTGGGAATCAATGTCATCTACCTTATTTCTTGAATATTTAAGATTGCATCTGAACGAGAATTGAGATATAATATTGTAGGATATCTTTCTAGTAACTGCTGATATCAAACACAGATTCAGGAGTTATTTTTACAAATAATTCCCCCAAATAATTTTGTTCCATACACTTAGTAATGATCTGGGACTGGCTCATCCTATTTCCAATTTACTAAAATACTAACTTGGAAAAAGGTCTACATCAAGGGAAAGGGAGGATTATAATGATAATCCAATTATACAAGTTGAAAATAGTCATCAGTTAAAGATGCTACTATTTTGATAACTTTATCAAATCAATTGCAACATCTATATGTATACTTCCCCAAGTCTGTTTACCATGAAAAGAGCAAACTAGGGATACCAAGGACGTATAAATAAAGCCTTGATGTGGCTGCTCCTTAGAATCCATTGGGAAGCTCTATAGTCTAATCTCTAGATGGAATATTAATGAATATTAGCCTTCTTTATGAAGTATATGACCTGTACTATGATCTTAAAGTATAATTATAGCCCTAGACTATGGCCCCTCTACTAGGAACATCTTAAACTTCTTTTGAGACAGCTCTTGGGCTAAGAACCACCTCTGGAGCATTGAGGGCATGGGGATTTAATGGGAAGTTGGAGATAAAAGGTGTGGGCTTAGTGGGCAATGCCAAGAGGCACACTAGGTATCACTCTGATAGTAATCTCCAGGCTTGTCCAACATCACAGCAGCCAGGGGCATGCAGCATCAACATAGGCCAATGGTCAACCCTGAACCTCTTTGAAGCTATGGTATAAAAAAGTATAGTAAACTATATTGATCTAACATAGCCATTTTGGTTAAACTGATAGTGAAATTGCTTGTTTGAAAAAATGACAAGCAATGAGAAGCAGTACCAAGAGGCACTTGCCAGATGAGGGTATGCAAAGAAAGGTTACTAATAATAATAGTGGTCATTTGATATTGAAAAAATTATAACATTTTTCACTGGCATAGGGATAATGTAGCATAGCCAGTACATACAGAATGGTAGCTCCACTACAATGCAACAAATAGCCAACGTTGTTGCCCTCCCGGGGAGGTATCTCAGCTCCAAGTACACCCGGGGGTGTGGGCATGATTTGGAGGGATATGGGTCATTTTTCAGCCCCTTGGGAGGGGAGAGGTGTACAGCTATATGGGTACATTCCTTTCAGAATCACCTGTGTTATGGTATTCAGTAGGTGCATAGATGATAATCAAGGCAGAGGAATTAACTGAGCCCCTCCCCCACATATTTTGCTTAAAATAATCTATACATTCAATGCTATTCATTCTACTGTTGCCTAGATAGGGGTACTTACTGCCTCTACCTAGGCCAACATAGACATAAGAAAGTAATATGAGTTGTTATACAATGTACCACTAGGGGTCCACTTTTTAAGAATTCCCACCGACATGGGTCAAATCAGCATACTCCTATATGTGCCAGATGTCCTGGCCTATGACCACACATCCGGGTAAAAATAATTTGAAATACCTCCCTGGGGTTGCCCTCCATTCTGTTAAAGCATAGGTAGCATAGTAAACTCAGCAATGGGTACTACCACATGGGGTTTGTGTTTGCATAGAGAATGGGTACTCATCGCATATATCCTTATTGGAGTGGGAAAAATGGGATTGGCATTTGAATAGAAAGTAGGTGTGAGGCCTACCAGAGCCAAGACAATGTTTTCCATTGGAATAATGAAGGATTTGAAGGTTTCTAATTATTGTACTGTGAATGAGAACTGAGACGTTTACCGTACCCATGACAGAAATGCAATTTTATATCACATTCTTTACAGAGATTCAAACAATCTTTACGATGATAATTCAGTTCAGCTATACATGTCCATACATTGGTGTAATTATGTATTCTCCAGACATGCACCTCAGGGCAAAATAATCTGTGAAAAGTCAATATTGATCCCTAGCTTCCACTACACTCATATTCCTAGGCTCGTTATACGCCCAACCTCTCAGTCACTAGTGCCCAACCTAGTTAGTCATTTTTTGGCTCCCTATACGACCAACCTAGATTAGTTATTATTGTCAGGTTGGTCACTACTGATCAACCCACCTTAGTCTTTTTAGTTCCAGGGGGAGCCACTGAGTGGTCATCACAGGTTGCCCCCAACTAGTGGTATACAAATACAACATACCAATGATGGACCTAAGATAGCCACTACTGACTGACCCCTTGGTCATTTTTGAATATAACTTTGCCATTGTGACTTACACTCATATGACCAACCTGGGTCTGTACTGACTAACCCTTTCAACCTATGGATTTTCAGTGTACACCAATCTCTGTGGCAGGATTGTCTTTTGCCATCAACATTGTACATGTGAGAATTTAACGTTCAACCTCCTGTATAATTATGTAGGGTGGAGATTAGGGTATCATTTTGACTGAAATGGGCCTTGTAATTTTATTGATTAATGCTATGCTTATTCCATATTAACTTACCATTGGTGCCGTACACTGATGCACGGCTAATAGAAGATAACACACTATATTGTAATGGACCTCGAATTTAACCAAATGAGCACCCAGCAAAGTGAGGCAAGGATCTGCAAGCTGTGTGTGTACTGTGTCCTAAAGCCAACCCAATAGGGTACACTTGGGTATACTCAAGGCTCCTGTAAGCTTGCCCTATTTGGCTGGACTATTATGAGCCTTAACACTAGCCATATGTGTGCCTTTTTATAATGAACCTACACATCTAGCCCCAAGCTCTCTTGTGTTTTATGGCTCACAATTTATTGTGAGTTGAACTACTTAGCTACGAGTTTTGTTTCAGGTCACCCGACCGACTGAGAATATAAGGTCAATTTTATTGGAAAGATTATGTCATTATGAATCGATTTATGAAAAAGTAAAAAACGAGTGGCCTGCCATCCACAAGGAGTTCAGATGCATAATTTTGAAGTAATTGCTTGAAAAGACTTCCCCAAGGCGTCCTCTCGATAATCCCACAGTGTAAGTAGCATGTACCCCTACCCACTTTTTCCGCTCATGGATTGCAGTGGCAGCAAGGCTCTGCCAAATCTCAATCATTGGAACATCCTTTAGCCTGAAGTGGGTCATGAAGTCATGTCTGGTTTGCCCTAGAAGGGGGCCATAATTCCATAGCTGGGGGATCTAGAGAGTATCGGATGGATTTGGTTGGAATGCTGATTTACTTGGGTGGGGGTATGACAGAAGCCTGATAGAAGAAGGTGCCTATATAGTGGGTGGTGTACATATACTACATATGAAAGTGTATTCTGACAATAGAGGCCTTCCTTATGTGCAAGCTTTTGTTCCTCAATTAATAATATCGTTAAAAGTGGGGTCAGATGACCTAAACATGTAAGAGATAAGCTATACTATACTACAAGTTCATGTTACTCTAGGGTCTAGCCTGATCCATTTTCTCTCTGCTATTCAAGTTTTCATGGAGGCAATCCGCAGTCAATGTTAACTTTCCTTAAACTAATACTACAAAGGCGTATGTAAACAAAGTGGATCACAGTACTAGGTTACATTAACGATTTGCATCTCGTTTGCATCTAGATCTGGCCTCATAAAGTGTAAACTGTGGTGGTGGGGTAGTGGTACAGTCTAGAGTAGAGGACAGTGTTGTGCGGTTGACGAAAATTATTTCGTCCAAAGACATCCAAAAATGTACATTTGTAGGTTGATAATTTTTAATCATGTTGTCATGTAGACTCTCACCCCTGTCTAAGTAATATGAAAAAAAAATATATATCCCCTTGGGGAGTGAAATGAATTATGATATCATTAACTCTGGAGGCAATGGAGCTTGCAAAAATGTTATGTCGACTTTAAGGGTAAAGTTATGATAATCAATCTTGATCTTTTCTTTGAATTCCAAAGAAAAATAAGTTAAATCTGTAATTGTCGATTATGATGTTAAAGCCCAATATGAAGCTCTATACAGGCTTATATGTATATGGGATATTAGTATTCTTTTTATTATACCATCTTGTGCTATGACGTTGAAGTATAATAACCATGTAACCATAGCCTAAATAAACATTTAGTCTAAATTTAGAAAGTAGTTTTTCTTCGCTTTAACATAAAATGTAGCAAAATAGTAGATAAGTTGTATTTTCACAGTAAGGGTGTTTGAGCCATAGGGGTTGGCATGGCTGTATGATACAAAAATGGTCAATAGGTGTATTGCCCTAGAACTTGTAATCACTCAATATTGTACCATATACTTTTTTAGTCCTTACCACTGAGACCTAGATATATGGCTGAGATCTCCTCCTGTGATGGGTGATCTGTTATCTAGAACTCTATGTGCTCTGGTACATCCTGTATTGGCGGCAGTCAGTGCAAATAGCTGCCAACCACAGGCCTGGGTGCCCATAATTTACATTGTATAGGCAGGGAGAGAATTTAGACTGAGAAGACTTTCTCTCCTGGGTATCCTTTGGGTTTAAGACTTTATTTATTAACAACACATGGATGGGGGAGTTGCTAGATGTGGTAGTTGTTAAAGAAATGATGACTCTCCTATTTGGAAAATGCTAGAAAATATTATTCCTTTCTTATTTTGACCAGGTTGTTGGCTAAACATCTTCTCATTCACATGTTTCCCCTGAAACAATGTAAACTTTCCTTATACTACTGCGGTCTGAAATTTAGTTACACTGAGTTACATCTAATAGTTACATTTCAGTTATATGAAGTTACTAAACAGTAAATAAATCACCCATGAACCCGAGGGCACATACTGTGTGGAGAACGCCATCACACCAGAGGCCCAGCGAACAGGAAAACGCCATTTTACGTCAAGATTCGTTTTTAACATTGTACAACGTTTGACAATTATAGTAAGGAAACATACACAGGTAATTGAAAGGCCCCAGCCCTTAGTCTGCAGTGGCTATCTCAGTTTGGTAATAAGGACCTTGGTCCGGCATGACCAGGTGCTATTCAAAAACTATTTGTACGACAACTGTGTGTGTTGTAGAACCCTTTGTAGCATACCATTTGTCACATGGAGTGGCATACAGTGCTTAAGCATACCTGTCACAGGCAGTTGTTCTTGAATTGACAGTTGACAGGTGACACTATAAACAACTGAAGTTGGAGTTTTCACTTTCAACTTTAATATTTGCATGGGTTTCAGCAAAAGGAGCTGTTGAAAGATAGCAGTCACAAGTTTGTGCACTTGAATCGACAGTTGACAGGTGACATTAGATGGATGAAGTCATGTTTTCACTTTTAATTCAAGTCATATTTTTGCAAATTGAAATGAATTTTCAATTTCAATTTTTCACAAACCTTTGACCCTCCTGGGCCACTGTATTTACCACAACTTTAGTTGGAAAATGTACATACATGCAAGGGTCTATAAAATGGGCTCTCTAAAGAATTGATTATATTTGTGAATGGCCCCTCTAGCAAAACAACAACATGAGAGAGCCATTCCATAGCTATACAGAATAAACCAGACCCTATCTGTATGATGCATCGCGGCAGGCTGCAGTGCCCTAGGGATGGTGTGAAGAGTGCCTCTATTGGGTTGAGGCAGGACCATATTATATGTTTCAGGTGAGGCGACCGAGCCCAGTAAACCACAATTCTCTTCTGCAATTCTGAACCTGTTAACCCTTTAACGGATGTCGTTAAAAGATTACACTTGTCATCATGATGTACCCATGAAGCCCCATTGAGCAACTCCCCAGTGATGCATTGGTGCATCACGCCGACCCTACAGGGGAGTCTCAACCCGTAGGATCGGCATGATGCTTGAATGCTGCCCTGGCTAGTAACTCGCATCATGATGACCAAGTGCATGATGCATTAATGCATTCAAAGGATTAAGCTTAGGCTGTAATCAATTTGTTTAAGGGATTAATGGCTGCTTGACAGTGTTGTATTTAAGAATCATGTCGAACCTATGGCATCACCACAGACCAAAAGGATCTACATAACATATCCGAGTTACTAGTTTAAGCCAACATGTCGTGCTTAAAGGGTGAAGATAAATTTACATATTTTCGGAGCACTCTCACAGTCATAACAAAGTGCCCTAGTAGCACAACCAATTTCTCACACCGAGTTGTAAAACTTCTGACCTTCTAACCTACACTGATATTCCTTGGCTCCCTATACGATCACTGTCTCCGTCATCATAGTGCCCAACCAAATAACTCATATTTGGCTCCCTAAATGACCAACCTAGTTTAGTTGATAGTGTCAGGTTGGTAAGTACTGACCAACTCACCTTAGTCTTTCCATTTTGAGTAAGACATTAGTCATGTGTTGTTTTGCCTCAGCCATTCTTGAATAGTACTTGGTCATGCCTGACCAATGTCTCTATTGCTAACCTGAGATAGCCGTTACAGACTAAGGGCCAGGGCTTTTGGATTATCTGTGTACCAAAACTCCTGACCATGTTACCTGAAACACACTGGTGCACATCAGCCTTAGGGCAAGGGGGGGGGGGCAGCTCAGGCCTAAAAAAAGGTTTGTTTCAGGTAAGCCGACCGACCCTATCAAAACAGGGCCGACCCTCCGTTTTTATGCAATTTTGAAGAAAGTTTTTACCCTTTTTTGGTCAATTTTAGGGTCCTCGCTGAGGCTGGCTATATCTTTCATGCTAAAAAAGAAAGTCCGGCCTACTGACCCTACATTCGCTTACCATGTTACCTTTTTTTGGCTGTAGGGAGGGGGAGCAGCTCCATAACCTATACCAAATCTCTTGACTATGTTACCTGAAACACATTGATTCACCTCAGCCTTAGGGAAGCAGGACCAGCTCATGAGACAGACAGGGGGTGAGCAGCTCCTGCCTGGGTGAGCAGCTCACTGGGAGGGAGGGGCAGGTTGTGTCAGTGATGGAGGAGACTCATCAGGGATAGCGCCTCCACGTCCAGAACAGACTGCCCTAGGAGGGCAGGGGTAGTGGTATGGAAAAGGGTCCTAAGAGGTAAAGGATGGGTGGGAAGATTGGGAGAGGTGTATAGGGAATAGAGCTGGTATAGTGAACTATATGGCTTGTCATATGGGTTACCTACGATCATTATTCATAATGTTATTGTGATATGGATGTATATTATTTGCATGAATGCCCAGGTGTACATGTACATACGCTGATGTAAATGTTTGTTCCGTCTCTGCATGTAGATCTCCCAGCTAGGGGAAATACGTTATGTTACGTCAAAATAACGTTCTCAACGTTATATAACGTTTTGCCATAATGAGGAGCCATAGAGAAACGTTATATAACGTTGTATAACTCTTTTTTTTAAACTGGATTATCTGTCTGCCCATCTATGATATCGATATCTGTATCTCCCTCTGTCTATCTTTGCCTCTCTGGCTGTCCTGGCTCTCCCTCTGTCTCCCTCTGCCTCTGTGCATCTGTCCGTCTCTGTCAGTGTGTCTCTTACAATTGTGTCCCCAACTCTTTCTAACACACTTTTTCCCCCTCTCTGTCTCCGCCTCTGCCTCTGTCTATCTGTCTGTCCGTCTGTCTGTCTGTCCGTCTGTCGGTCTCTCTCTCTCTCTCTCTCTCTCTCTCTCTCTCTCTCTCTCTCTCTCTCTCTCTCTCTCTCTCTCTCTCTCTCTTTCTTTCTTTCTTTCTCCCTCTATCGCTCTTTCTCCCTCGCTGACTTCCACCATCTACCTCTCCCTATCCCCTTGCCTCTTTCTATGTCTCTACCCTTCACTCTCTCCCTGGCTCTCTAAACCCACTCAATACCCCTGCACAGAATCCATACACAAACACCTTACAATCTCTCCCCGGCCGTCTATGCCTACCAAAACACAGCACACCTCGCTCCAGTACCTCCAGTACCTCTTCCCCTCCTCTCTCCTCACCCCTCTCCCTCCAGCGTTCCTCTAGCGTTCCTCCGGCGTCCACTCCTCCCTCCTCCTGGGCCGCCCTCTGCGGGCATGTCGCATGGCAGGACCGTCTCCGTCCAATCAATAATCGGCTCTGATCGTGTATGTCCGACCACTGCCACGAGGGGGCGTCGCAGGCAGCATCAGCAGCAGTGGCGCGGTCAGCGGGCACTGGGCGTACTACCAGTAGTACTAGAATGAAGGCACTACTAGAGACCCTGGAGAAGAGCCACCACTGACTAGGACTACCTCCTCCAGCGTGTTGCCAAAGGACTACCGCCGCAATCACCACCACCACTAGTAGTACCATCACAGGGGGATGGGGTGAGTACCACTGAATTGTTGTAACTCATTATAACCAGTGTTAAAGTCTTGTGATCAGTAGCCCTGATGAAATGATCACTCTAAGACTGTTAGATCGATCCACCATCATGTGCTCCCTTTGGTTCTGGCTATACACCATCCTATTTGTCCCCACACTGCATTACCCATCCCCTTTATGGTCTCATACAGTGTGATCCCATTTCTCCAGTCAGTCAGCCTTCCACCATGAACCAGTCCTCCTCCAGGGTAGACCCCCCCCCCCTCACCCCCTATACC
The DNA here is from genome assembly GCA_947462335.1 of Harmothoe impar. Taxonomy (NCBI): domain Eukaryota; kingdom Metazoa; phylum Annelida; class Polychaeta; order Phyllodocida; family Polynoidae; genus Harmothoe; species Harmothoe impar. Next base: position 13,666,101 of record OX381718.1, on the reverse strand, counting down.
CCTCCTACACCACCTCCTACCTCCCCCGCCCCCCAACCAACCACATACACACCCCTACCTCCTCCTTCATGTCAGATGGGACAACATCCAGTGGACGAGTTCCAAACACACCCAACCACCCACTCCCTCCCCCCTCCTCATCCCACACCACACTGCTCTCCTACTGCCATGACCTTCATTGGTGGCGTCCTGGGTGAGGCAATTGCAGCAAACTAAAGTGAGAGTCAGCAGTATTAGTACCCCGGCTGCTGTGGCTGGTGCAGGAGTGGTGGGAGAGGCTGAGGGAGTTGTAGTAGGAGGGAGGGAGCATGACTCTAGCTATCCTCCAGGGCAGTGTTCTTTAAGTCCCCGTGTCGTGTTAGTTCCCCTCCAGGGGTAGTAGTAGGGGGGTAGTATTAAGGGGGTGATCATTATTTAACGGGGGGGGGGGGGGTTGGTGGTTAATCCGTGCGGAGCGCGCGGAACTTTTTACACCCCCCCCCCCGTGGAGGGGTCAACATTTTTTAACCCCCCCCCCCCCCCCCCACTTGGGGTCGAAAATCGGCTCGCATGCGGGCCCTTTGAAGTATAGCTGGCTTTTGGGCTCAAAACAAGTTAATTTTTTTTGCCCCCCGGTCAAGGGGTTCAATTTTTTTGCCCCCTCCCCCAAGTCAAGGGGTCCAAATTTTTTTGCACCACCCCCCCCCCCCCTGTTGTTAAAAATTGGTCACCCCCTAAGGGGGGTTGGCGTCAGGAAAGACTGCTGCCGTTCTGCCCGACAGCGCGGCACATCGCCTGGACTGGAGCCGAGCGACGGAGACCAGAGTCAGTGTGGTGGTGGGCTTGGATGTACCTAGACTGTCCTGCGTCAGCAAGAGACTTCCTCCCCGCCACACTATACACCCCAGCCCCTCCTCCCCTCCCCTAGCTGCTCCCACTGACTGGTAAGAGTCAGAATTTATGGATAAGTCGAGGAAAAGTGTATGATTTTCGGTCTATATTTCAAATCAAAGACTTGTGCAAGACTTGTCTGTACCCACCGACCCCCCTGTCCCATCCCACCCCCTAACTCCAGGGTTGCTGTCTTCCTCCTCCAGACCCTACTGAGCACACACCCCCTCCACCCCCTCCACCATCCACCCCTGCATACTCCCACAATCACAGGCAGCGACCCAGATAAGGAAACTAATCTCCGGACAAGACCGACAAGCCGACGGTCACGTGCGAGATAAGGGTAAGGAATACTGTGCACACTTTGAGGATACCAAGGAGCACTTCTTTAAGGATATTTAACATGTCGTCCTTCCTTATAAGGATATCATGCAGCTCTTCTTTTTATTTTATAGAGATATGGCGGTTTTATTTAAGATGCTGATGGCCAACAGCTCTTTCTGTACACGACAGACATCGCCCAGGAGAGGAACGTAATATGTGATGATATATTTTTCATTCATAAAGAGACTGAACATTATATTGGAAAATGATATTGGACAGTGCACCCATTTTCATACGGACGGATAATGAACAGTCCCTCCTTATTTAGTGACTGGAAAGCAATAATACTGAACGTTTTCTCTTCACCAAGTCGCGCCTCTGGATGACGGAGCTGCTCTCTGGGATACTGAATATTTATCTTTCAATGGCACTGAGCAGCTCTTTGTATGAGAATTGCTCAACCCCTTCTTGGACATATTGCTAAGTGCTTCTTGAGGATTCCATGGAGTTCTACTCCAGGAAAGAAACAGTTTATTTGATTCTGAACACCCCTTTAACAGCCACTACTCTCCTGTATGGATACTGGCTCGTGTCCCATTAAGGATGTGTGATATAATCTTCTTTATAAAAGAGGATTTATAAGACTACAAGAACAATACGGAGTTGCTCAATTTAAGCATTGCTATTCTGGATGTGGACCATGCCTGTATACAGCAGTATAGGCAGCGCCTATATAGCCTATATTTCATATGGGGATTCAGTGTGCTATCTGTCTGCAAGATAAGGAATCGATATATTCACAACTGCATTGGAGGCGACTGTGTTTACTATGTTATCTGTCGTCCTGAGGTCGGCTATCCGCTGTGGAGAACCTCTATAATGACTATATTGGTATTGGTGGTGTATGTGAGGAGCTGGATATAGACATAAATACACTGTAAATAGTTATTGTAGGTACATAGAAGAATATACTGTAGATCTACTGGGTATCACCTTGTGGTGAAATTTCGTCACCCTCAACTGTAGATCTACAGTAGAATCTATTGTAGAATAGATTTACAGTAGAGTCTACTGTAGATTTACAGTAGATTCTACTGTTTACCTGCAATAAACTGTACACCTACAGTAACTATCTACTGTACACCTAAAAGAATGGCAAACAACTAACTTTTTACAGTGCATACATGTGGATTACTGTGTATGCACTCTATACAACAGGAGGATAAATCGATGATCTCGATATTGAAGATAGCCAGACCATCCATATCTGGAGAAACACCCTATCACACAGACATCTAACCAATTTTATATCCCACAAAACAACAAAAGGAGATCTGTATACAAACCTACTTGTGTTACTTCCATATACATAGCCCGGGGCCATGTCTATCTGCCTATGTTAAATGGCTGTGGTCGCTGAAGGGGCCTGAACATGGATACGGGCCGCAAGTTGCGTCAATACCGCGGGCTGTGAGGACCCTCTTATCTGGTGTCGGGAGTCCCCGCTAGATGGCTCTGTTTATCAGGTCTCTGCCGGAAACCAATACAAAAAGGTCAGTAGGCCGGATGGACTGCGCCCCCCTGTGTGAGCTACTCCCCCTGTCCACCGCCAGGGGGAGTAGGGGGTGTATTGGGGTGTATGGTTTTAACCCTATAAGGGCGGCATGATGCATCAATGCATAATGCCCTTGGTCGTTATGATGCATGAATGCAGGCACGGCGAGTAACTCGCCAGTGCTGCATGCAAGCATCATGCCGACCCCCGATGAGTCGATATGATGCACCATTGCAGCACCGGCAAGTTACTCGCCGGTGCTGCATTGGTGCATCATGAGGACAAATTCAATTTCAGATTCAATGCATCTTAAAGGGTTAACGGGAGGGAGGTTATGGGGTATATGGACCAGCGGTTACCCAACCGCTCGGGGTCTGACACTGTATTGACGTATGGATGGCAGACTGGGGCCTGGTCGGGAGCCTTCAGATGGGACGCAGAGCAGGAGGGGGGGGGTCAATGTAAAACCCCTCTCCGTCTCTGTCCAAATCGTTTTCTCATACTCCTTGACACTCACTTACCCCAGCTTCCATTTCCTTTATATTACTGTTTCTGCCTTTTTGCAACTTTGTATCACTGGGGGGAGGGGGGGGTGTCGGAACAGGGGGGGGGGGGGGCATGTCCCAATCCTAGACATGGAGGCGGGGGGGGGGGGGGGGGCAGAGTACCTTTTGGATCCCCCAACATCTTGTAAATTTTGGAAATGCCTCTATAATTATATAAAGATTTACTCACAAATTGCCCTTAAATGCATCAAATAATGATTTTCAAAATTGTCCTGAGGGCCATGTCCCTACACCCCCTATAGAATTATTAAAACATCACCTTTGACTCGCAGAATCGCGCACCCTTCTAAGCTTCATTCGGTTCGGCTGTACCCGCCCCCCTCCCCCCAAGAAAAGAGTCAAATTGCTTCCGACAGCCCTAAATGTATTGGTTTTTACAAGGTATAGAACCTTTCCGTTTTAAGCACAATCTATTTCCGACCAGACAGAGTCACTAAACCAACTGTCACAGTGCTATCAACTGTAGAGTCCACAGTGTGGCCCTATACCGGTAGCTTCCACTGTGGAGACTTTATGCTGACCGGACTTGGATTGAGATAGTCCTTCCCATGCCTAGGGCTGCACATGGCATATAGCCTATCATATTCACCACTATCTATAAGGCCTATGAAGCCCTTCTTTATTGTCCACTTTTTCTAAATGGCTTCACCACAAGTCCATTGAATGCATTGCATGCACTGGTTACGACCATACTCTCTCAAAACACAAGAACCAGTGTCATAATTTGCAAGCCAAAATGTACCACTTTACCCCATTTTGTCCAAATTTCCCGGATATGAGCAAAAAAAATTCTGTAAAATTACCCAATAAGTATGTATTCCATGTTTTTTTTCTCGCCAAAACAAGGACTTTTGGGCCAAAGGTGCCCTAGAAAGGGTACGTTTTGGACACGAAAGCTCCCTAGAAAGGGTAAGGGTTGTCATCTATAGGTCCAGCCGCCGCACACCTTTATCAGAAAAAAATCAAGGAGCCCACCCCCCCCCCCCAACCCCGGGATGTCCACCATTGACAGCTCAGGCGTGTTTATTGGCCCTTACTCTGAGCAACACAGCCAATGTGTGGGCTACCCGTGGTGCCAAACGCAGGCCCCTGAGGGACTCCGCATCCTATATACCAGCCTGAATGGACCAGCTTAAAATTCAATTTGAGGATGACACTGGAGCGGATGGGAAGGGCCAGCGGCAGGCAGGCAGGTTGAAAAGCAATGGTTGAATGACCTCCATGCTCCAGCGGCCATTCTGTGAGAGTCTCGGGGCCCACGTGACCCAGGGACGAGATCTTTATTAGTGCTGCCACCTAGCGACAACAACTGGCGTCTTTTTGGCGGGAAGCGCGCCGGACGCAGACGACATTCGGCCCGTCATGCCCCAGTCCGCGTCGTTTACTTCCGCTAACTGAAGACCTCTGCCTAACCACCCAGCCCTTAGCCCTTATATATATGACTGTAGTGGATCGGTATGTGAAGGGCGCCATGTTGTCCCCCGGAGTATTTACATTGCACTGTATCGTATTTTTAAACATCACCTTGTGAATAATAACGTTATAAACATACTTGTTTGCTGCGAATCGTTTCTATGAAAAGGTGGCAAGATATCCCATGATATATTCATGTCCCTCATTCGACATATTGACATGTATGAGCGATTGTTGATTTAAATTATTTATACCCCAGGCACTTATTCAAGCCCGGGCCTTATTTGTGATCCGATCGTACTGCATCAATCCATTTCAACACCGTGTACCCCCGGTGCTTATTTGGGACTTGTCCTAGTTTTAAAGCCAGGTGCCTTTACCTTCCAATAAGGTAATATTTACTTCTCCTGTCGACTTGCTACACCCGTATATATCCTTTAGTCCAACTGCCTTATGGCCTCACCCTACCCTCCTAGCCCTACCCTACCCCGGCGCCTGTGACCACCCATTACCCATGCTGCCTGCAAGTCCCCTAGCTTCCTTCTTTTCTGGATTTATCGCCCATTTACCCATTTCTTTTTCTCTGTCTTACAGGGACCTTGTGACAACAGCGGCCGGCCACTAAAGCCACACAACCCCTCCTTCGGCTAAGGGGAAGCCATGACGCTACGTCCAATGTCATGATGACGTCATGGCATAGTGAGAGGAGGACGTAGAGAGGGTGAGGAGAAGGAGTCATGATGGGGGGGCTCCTGGACCGCCCGGCTTGGTCTAAGGCCGAGAGAGAGGTCATTTCTGAATGGATAGCCATGGACGCTAAGCAGCGACCTCTGGGGAAGATCTTCCGGTGCCCACTTTGCTGCTACAATGTAAGTACACTCTCCACCCCAAGGTCGTGTTGATTTATGTACTGCTGACCTTCTACTCCCGTTCCCAAATCTTTCAGAAGGAAGGCTCTGGTGACAACCGATATGACCTTGAACTTGGATTTTGCTGAGTTTGTGCAACCCCTACTGGTAGGTTAGAACCAGCGAACAGGAACCAGAATGTATGATGGTAGTTTTACCATGATACTTTCCGGTTGCATTTTCGGTTCCTGTTTGCTGGTTCCAGGCTGACCACAGGGACTGCCTAAACCCAGCAAAATCCAAGTTCAAGGTCATATTGGTTGTCACCTTGGGTACGGGAGTACTGACCTTCATACAGACTGGAATGTGGCCTTAGTCAAGGCAACAACAAACAGGGACTGACTTTTTTTTCTTTACTTACTCTGTTCTGGTCGTTTCCTTCAAATAATAATTATGGTGTTCAGTCATCTTCATCACTTGACAAAGTTCTTAGCTTATTGATTCTAGCTACATTTATCCATTGTTTTCGTGGGGGGAAATAACTAGAAACCTCATCTGGGGTCTCCGGGTACAATCGCGGGCACTATTATGATATATGGCTAAGGATTTGCAGTCTTATATCACTTTAATTATTTAGTATTTAATACCTCACAATTTATTCAGCCAGCACTCATGGACTAGATTTGTATTATATAAGGGGGGAATGTGTCTAAAGAGGAGAACTTCTCGAAGTTCTATGTCGAAATGATAAATAATGGAACATTGAAGGAGCAGCTCCAAGGGCTCCTATCGGGGATAGTGCATGATCCCAGATGGTGAGGGTTCCAGGTAGTGAGAGTCGACAGTACATGTATTAGGCAAAGGTGTTACCGTAGTAGTATACCCGTTTTAAATTAGGCGACAGGGTGAAGAACCTGAGTTCTACGTATAACCAGAAGAGGGGCTTACTAGTCGGGGGTTCAGTCAGTACTTAGTCTTTGGGCATCCAACTAAACTTCTAACCTCCGAACATGGATGCGCCCATCCCCTTACACCTAGGAGCCCTATACCAAAGTGGTATGTAGTGCCAGTAACAGAGGCTACATTCAAGTACTACTCACTGCCGAGACTGTGTATGCACTCTATACAACATGAGGCTAAATCAGTGATCTCGATATTGAAGATAGCCAGACCATCCATAACTGGCAACAGACCATAGCACATAGACATCTAACCAAGTGGTACCGGAGACGGGGATTAGGGATCCAGAGGTCACAATGGTTAGGCCAAATAAAAAAAAGTTTTGTTTCAGGTAACATGGGAAGAAATTCTAGGGTCGGTAGGTCGGATTTTTTTTTTTTTACTTCTTTTTTTTTTTTACATCCTATCTAAAATTGATCCAAAAGAGTGTAAAAATTGGAATTTTCTTTTCAAAATTTTGTAAACCTAAATTTGACCCCAAAAAAGTATAAAAATATAAAAATATCTTAAAAATTACATAAAAAAACGTAGGGTTGGCCCTGTTTAGATAGGGTCGGTCGGGTGACCTGAAACAAACCTTTTTATTTGGTCTTATTTGTGACTTTTTAAGCTGCATCTATCCTCTATACATGGATACATTATTTGTTTTTATGATATTATAGCTAAAGGTACAGTGGATGGCAGAATTCATAGCCTGGCACAAAACATAAACTATTAGCTTAAACTCCATTAGTAGCCATTACTTGTGCGTGTACTAATTGGTGTTTGTGTGTACTATTTAGTGCAATGCTCTCTAAATGGCTATTCACTATAGATATTATGTGTAAATACTGCACAGAAAATCTAAATGCCACGGCCCTTAGTCTGAAGTGGCTATCCCAGTTTAGTCATAGGGACATTGGTCAGACATGACAATTGAAGTGCTATCATAAAATGACTGGGGCAAAACAATTAGACCTATGATTAATGCCTTACTCAAAAGGACTTGGCCTAAAACTCATTGCAATGGAGAAGACTAAGGTGAGTTGATCAGTACCAACAAACCTAACAATATCAACTAACCTAGGTTGGTCTATAGTAAGCCAACAAATGACCAACTTGGTGAGGCTATAGCGACCGAGAGATTGGGCGTATAGTGAGCCAAAGAATATCAGTCTCCCTGCTAAGACCATAGTAAGGCCACTTTTTTTTGATAACTTGGATTACGGGCACTCAGAGCCAATATTTTGGGGGGCGGGAGGAAAGAAAAAAAAAAAAAGCTGCCATTTAGTACTAAAATTTTCCAGGAGCGGGAGAAAAAAAAAAAAAAAAGCATTCCAAAAGTCTTGTTTTGGCTATTAAATGTAGGTATATTGAGAGATAATGAAGGTATATCGAGAAATATTCCCAACTTTGAAAGCCTTATTCTCGGTGTCTGCCTGTCAGCATGTCCTTTCTTCTTTTTTTTTTCTAAAATTCTCAATAAATGCCAAAATTTCCATCGGCGGATCCGTAATCCAAGTTATCAGAATAAAACGGCCTAAAGCTGTAGAATGCTAGAGGTCTGGCCTGCTGTTCCAGGTAATACGTAATCCAAGCACGTCTCGCTGGTGAAATGGAGTCTGGAGTTCTGGGATTATTTGAATTACCTTACAATGAGATGGTACAGTCTAACACTTTAAGGATGGCATAATACCTTAAGGCATCATGCCCTTGGTCGTCATGATGCATAAATGCAGACGTGGCGAGTAACTCGCCAGAGCTGAATTCAAGCATCATGGCGACCTTATGAGGATGAGACACCCCCGAAGAGTTACTCGCCCGGGCTTCATTGGTGTTTCATGACGGCAAATGTCATCTTTTAGCGACATCCGTCCTTAAAGGGCTAACTCACTTCCTGTAATTATTCACGAGACATCTACCCATAGTGCATTCAGGGTGTTGGTCTTCCCAATCAATTGTGAAACATAATCTAAATCAGAAATTGTAATATGAATTCATTATCAGTAATAATAGTATAAGATAGTTTGTAAATGTAGTCCTTGCCATAACCCTACACTGCAGGACAAAGCTACACCAGATCGATAGACCACGAATTATACTATCAGATTATGTTATAATGAATAATAGTTATACAACAAGTTTCCATTAATTGTGGACCCAGGCTCACAAGAATTGGTGTATTCTGATATATTTCATTGTAAATATTTCATCTGGTTGAATAAATATCAAACAGAAAGAGTCTTTAAACTCTGATTTCCCTCTGAATTAACCTGTCCAGATACTACAACTGATCTGCAGTCGGTCCATTAATCTCAACCACCTCCCCCAGCCCCTTCCCAGGAGATATTGTGCCGATTGGACTATGTAGTAGAGGCGTGAGGGCTACTCCCCACCCCCTGTACAACCGATATCTGTGTCATAACCGCTATCTGTATCATTAACATATGTAGAGGTTGACCATGCAGCTTGTTTCTGTGTAAAAAACGATATATGTTGTATCCATCCAACCGGTATCTGTAGTAACAAACGCTATCTGTAATAACTTCCGTCCCATTGAATATCTCTCCTCAGCCGTCTATGCCTACCAACTATCTCTGTCAAAAGACGCTATCTGTATCATGTGATAGTATTGACATATTGAAAACAGTGGAAAATATTCCTCTCATTGAGAGTTCCTTTTAGAAAACTGTCAACAGTGGACGATTTCTGTCTTATTGACAGTTTCTCACCAGATATATGCTTGATACATATAACACCTTGTTGATACACATAATGCAGATACCAATGCAGCTCCGGCGAGTAACTCACTGGTGCTGCATTGGTGCATCATGCCGACCCTTCAGGAGTTTATCAACCCCATAGTGTCGCCATAATGCTTGAATACAGCATGGGTGAGTTACTCGCCAGAGCTGCATTCATGCATCATGTCCACCAAAGGTATGATGCATTAAGGCATCATGCTGCCTTAAGGTTGATCGCTACTCTTAACTTTTCATCCATAGAATTTCCTAATTTTTTGCCTCAGGGTAGTTTAGATCATTAAGAAGGGGAAAATGTAAAAAAAATAGTGGGGTCCCGAGCTACTTTTTTTGTTACAGATTTTTGAAAAAAAAAAGTATTTTCTATTTTTGACAAAAAATACCAAAAAATGTGAAATTTTCACGATTTTTTTTCTTAATGAACCACTGCCCACATCAATGTCATATTTTAAATGAATAATCCTATATTGTGTCCTTATATAAAGAAAAAAAGATTATGGTCCAAAAACAACCCTTTTTGTGAAAAAAAGTGGTGGTTTTAGGACGATTAACTAAATTTGATGCTAACTTTTTCAACAATATCTTAAAAAATAGCAAAAATAATCCATAGACTTTTTTTTTTACTTTCTCAAAAAACTGTTTAGATAATTTGCTAACATAAAATAGTAACTTTGATAGGGGGTCCCACGCATAATTTTAGGGTTTTGGGCATTTGAAGTTAAAAAATGGGACAAAAACTGTCTAAATCTCATATTAAAAGGCGAAAATAATGGGTAAAAAGCCAAGGATCAGGGTAAAAAATGTACAGATATTATACCCTTGGTTGTTTTAAGCATATGGATGAGATCTATATCAATCCTGATAATGATTTGTTGGTAAATAATTTGATTATTCTAATTTATGTTAGAAACAGCAAATATCACTGGCTCCAAATATACCAAATATTCAAAGTGCAATAAAATGCTCAATTTTGCTCGGAATTATTCAATTTTTGGATATTGCTTACAATGCATGTATATATATCGGGTATTCAAATATCAGCCTATTCTGACAGTTTTAAGCTAGATGCGCAGAAAGCTGCGCAGGAGTCCATATTCAATGAGTAGCGATCAACCTTAAGGTTGATCGCTACTCTAAACTTTGTATCCATGAAATGTCCTGTTTTTCCCCCCAAATGTAGCTTATATCATTTAGAAATGGAAGATGTAAAAAAAATTGGGGGGTCCCAAGCTACTTTTTTTATTACAGATTTTTGCCAAAATATACAAAAAAATGGGAAATTTTCATGATTCTTTTTCTTAGTGATCCAATGCCAACATTAATTTTGTATTGCACATGAATAATCCTAGGTTATGTCCTTTAGTAGGAAAAATTAAATTATGGTCCTAAAAGGTACCTTTGTATGAAAAAACGTGATGGCTTTAGGACAATTATTCAAATTTCATGCTTAATTCTTCAGCAATATCTAAATATCACTGAAAAAAATCCATGAACTTTTTTTTTATTTTTTCAAAAAAATGTTCAGATCAATAGCTAACATTTTAGATGACATTTGATAGGTGGTCCCGGGCATATTTTTACTGTTTTGGGCCTTTGAAGTTAAAAAATAGTGACAAAATGGTCAAAATCTGATATTTAGAGCCTAAAAAAATGGGTTAACGGACAAAAATCAGGGTGTAAAATGGCTGTATTTCCTACCCTTGGTTATTTCAAAGAACCTGATGACATCTATATATATTTAGATAATGATTTATTGATTAACCCTTTACCTGCCGCTTAACTATTGAAAAATAGTTTCCAACCACCGGTGATATTGCAGATGAATTTGTCCTACTAAAACCGGCACTACACTACAGATAGTGCCCTGGTACTGCATATATGCAGTATCGGTTTTGGGGTACTAAAATACAGTACTGCATATATGCAGTATCCGTTTTACAGTGGTACTGCATGTATGCAGTATCGGCAGGGAAAGGGTTAATAGGTCCAATGTTCTAACTTATATCAAAAATAGCAAATATTATTGGCTATAAACACATCAAATATGTAAAGTCCAATAAAATGCTCAATTTTGCTCGGAATCGTCGAATTTTTTAATATGGCTTAGTCAGCATATATGTGTTTCTAGTGTGTTAATATTAGCTCAATCTGATACATATAAATTATATGCGCAGAGACCTGCGCAGTGGTCCATAATCAATGAGTAGCGATCAACCTTAAAAGGGATATGTAATCGACACAGATAGCGATTATGATACATATAGCGGTTATAACACAGATAGCGGTTGTACACCCTAACACTACCATCTCTGGATGGTGACAAGAAGGTGGTGATCCACTTAAGTGAGCCGCTCCGGACCGGGGAGCAGCTCGACAAGTGGAAGGGGATGAAATAAGAGAGACTCATCGTGAGGCGAATAACACCCCATCACAGACTCGTTTTCTTTGTCCCTTGGGATGTGGAGAGTTGGAGTGGGCAGGGGAGGGGAGGGGAGGGGAGGGGAGGGGAGGGGAGGGGAGGGGAGGGGAGGGGAGGGGAGGGAAGGGGAGGGGAGGGGAGGGGAGGAGGGGAGGGGAGGGGAGGGGAGGGGAGGGGTGGTGGTTTGCAGCTGACCAAGGAGAAAGGGGTATGGTGGTGGGTGGTGGGTAGTGGGTGGTGGGGTAGGGGTGGGGTGTAGCAGAAAGAGGGGGGGGGGGGGTGTTGGAGGGTGGGTGGGAAGGGACTGTGGAATAGAGATTTATAAGGGCTGCTGGTATGCATAGGAAGGATACTTCACAAAATTTATAGGAAAGGGGGAGATTATTAAATTTTAGTTAGGGAAAACAATATGGGCATGTGTTAAGATGAGGAGGTCGTTGTTATAGTAGGCTATGGGAGTGTGGGCTCGAGGGTGGGAATATATTGGGGAACATGGATTGATGATAGGGGTTGGTATAGATAGAGAATAATGTGTCATAATGAGATTTAGGGAACGGATAGCCTGGGAATTTGATAGGATTCGATTTTAGAATGATGATTTTCTAACCCTTGAAGGATGGCATAATACCTTAATGCATCATGCCTTTCATCGTCATGATGCATAAATGCAGCCTTGGCAAGAAACTCGCCAGTTCTGCATTCAAGCATCATGCCAACCTTACAGAGTTGAGACACTCCCGTATGGTCCGCATGATGCACCAATGCAGCACCGGCGAGTTACTTGCCGTGACTGCATTGGTGCATCAAGAAGACAAGAGTCATCTTTTAGCGACATTCGTCCTTAGAGGGTTAAAATGATAGAATTGCCTCATGTTGTGCATTTCTGTAATGGCACTTTTTGTGTCAATGTGTTACGGTCTGTGTGGTGTATTGATGGGAAACGAGGATAAGTGACACTAGGAATCTGCTCATCTATTTTGGTCTGGGGGAAGCCAATGGGGATGCATTGGGGTGGGAAATATCCAGATCAGTAAAGCCTAGCGCTCAGAAACCATATGGGGATTAGGCCAAAAAAAGAGTAAAAGGTGTTTTTCAGGTTACAGAGCCTGAAAATCTAGGTAGAGTAGGTCAGATTATTATTATTGTTTTTATTATTTTTATTTTGGCCTGAAGAGTACCAAAACATTTACTGACAAACTAAGCACTGATTCCCCAATGATATCTAAATATCAAATTGCCTCTGAAATAGCCTTAAAATTACTTTAAATATAAATATTTTCGGCCCTGTAGGGTCGGATAACATGAAACCCACTTTTTTTTAAATTTGGCCTTACCGGAGAAAAAAGCGACAAGTGGATTTTAAGATGCAAAACAGTTTTTCTGGTATCGATCACAGAACCATGGCGGCCTATCAATAGCCACATTGATATGATGTGCATTAGCTGCATTCTGTTTGAAATTGAGGCTTGATATAAGCCGGGGGTCATATTATTCTCGATGACAATATCAATAGGGATGGGGAATAGGAGATTGGAGGCAAAGAGGGGGAGGTGATATCAGCAGTGAGGGATTTGTGGATGGGTCTAAAGAAGATAAGGGACATTGCATGGGGGGTACTGGGTAGTGGGAGGTACTGGAGGAAACCAAAGATGCTGCTTGTGGATGGACGCTGCTCCCCTGGGACTTAACCCTTTATGGACAGCATAGTGTGCTAACCCTTTGAGGATGACAGAATGCTTTAATGCATCATGCCTTTATCGTCATGATGCATGACTGTGCCAGGGCTGCATTCAAGCATCATACTGATCCTTCAAGGTTGAGACATTCCTGAGGGGTAGGCATGATGCACCAATGCAGCACTGAAGAGTTACTCATCAGACAACAAATGTTATTTTCTAGCGATACCTGTGCTTAAAGGGTTAATGCACCATGCCCTTTTATCGTTATAATGCATACACGTAGCCCTGGTGAGTTTCACACACAAGCTCTGCATTCATGCATCAAGACAACCTCGCAAGGTTAACGGGTCGTCATGATGCACCCATATGCATGCAGCAACAGCGGCAAGCTACTCACCAGCCCTGCTTTGTCGCATCATGACAACAAATGAATGGGAGCTTTATCTGTTTATATGAAGGCATCATGCAATCCCTAAAGGGTTAAGAACAGGCAATGGGGACATGCTTTGTGAATGGAGAGAAGGGAGTGTGTTGGTAAGAGCATCCCAGGATCTCTCATCAACCCGGTCAATGCGATAGATGCAGGGGTCAGCCAAAGGGTAACCAACACCGCCCCCTCGGGGCTCCCAGACCAGTCCCAGTGGGGAGAGGGGAGGCTCTTCCATCTCATTTACTGTGATTCAAACATGATTAGCTCACCCCATCTCCAGTGAGGATGGCTCCAAAGGGTCATGGTGGTGGTCAACAGTTAGGATAATATCAGTGACAAATGACATTAATTTTGGAAGTAATCCTGGTCTGGTGTTTTCCGCTGTCTTCACTATGGCTAATTGCAGTGTGCAGGTCGGAATTAGCCAGTAATTGTGTTATATGTTTAATATTCTGAAGGTATGTACCATATATTCACACAGCATGGCACATATGTCTGCTTCATTCTGTGATTCTGTGTAGCATTGCCTCACATCATATATCCTGTGCCATATAGCACAATATAAATGACTCGCACAGTATTGCAGGCACATGCAGGATATGGCATATAAGGACAGAGGTCTACAATGATTTAATTTGTATGAATAACAGGATTCTCCAAGAGTGCTACCTTGGGCCGTATCACACAAGGCAGAGTCGAATGCGATGTGACCCAAGGTCCTTCAAGTGAAGAAACCAATAGATCAGACTTATTTGAGTGTGGCTCTGTATTTGTTTCATGGGGTTAATGATAAAATATATATAGAAACGACATTCAAAGATTGATTTCATAGCTATAATTTGAATGACATCATCATGGAGAAAACACCCAATGGAGAATGAGTATCAGTTTCTTCATAGGGGTACACTGAAAATCCATAGGTTGAAAGGGTTAGTCAGTATAGACTAACCGAGGTTGGTCATATGAGTGTTAGTCACAATGGCAAAGTTATATTCAAAAATGACCAAGGGGTCAGTCAGTAGTGGCTAACCTAGGTCCATCATTAGTGTGTTGTATTTGTATACCACTAGTTGGGGCCACCTGTGATGACCACTTAGTGGCTCCCCCTGGAATTAAAAAGACTAAGGTGGGTTGGTCAGCAGTGACCAACCTGACAATAATAACTAATCTAAGTTGGTCGTATAGGGAACCAAAGAATGACTAACGAGGTTAGGCACTAGTGACTGAGAGGTTGGGCGTATAGGGAGCCTAGGACTATCAGTGTATGGCTATTCTAGTACTTTAGCATAGTAGCCTTGTTTCTCCACATGAAATAAATTATTCCCTGATGACTTGGTGAATATAAACAACTGGTTGACCCTCTTCTCCTGATATTCCAAATATTATTTTTCTACTTTGATTACAGAGGGAATTGTAAGCATTTCATTAAGATTTATTCAATCAAAATAACAATGCTGGACCCAGTAATACACATCATCAAGGTCAATGTGTTTTTAATCATTACATGCTCTCTTCTCTGCTTTGGGAAACAAATCAAATGTAAATATCTCAGATTATTTTTCTCACACACTCACTCAAGGGGAGTCGGATTACTTCTGATGACACCCAGTCCTTCATGTGACACCAGAACAAATTCGTCTCTGTAACAAAAAGGAAGGATGAACACCACTTTGATGACCGAGAACAAGATATTTCATAATCAGATCCCCTTATCCACTTCTTTGATCATCAAAAATCCCATGATGAGAAATCATTCATGGAGACACTCTTCTGTTGCAAAATGTGGTAGTGGAGATGGCAATAGTTGCTTTGCATCTCACTGAAAAATGTACAGGTTATTATGTAATATGGCACGTTATAAATCTGCAGGTTTTGTTATCTGCAGGCGCGAAGCTGAATATCTATAGTATTTTTTTAGGTTTTTGTTCTTGGGGGAGATATGAGATCTCCATGTACAGAAAAGTGGCTCTTTGTGTAATATTGAGCCAAGTAAATTGATACTCGTATTACAATCATAACATCGTCCCACCTAGGGACAGGACCTTCATATCACATTGGGGAGAGTCCTACACATACGGTGTTGCTTTTATTGACACAAATTCGAAATTCTACAATACAAATAGCCCTAGGTCTTCATCTCTTGCATTCTCTAGCCCAATACGTCACTGCAATTCCATCTGGAGTTCCCCAGTTCCTATAAACTCTAATTCAATAGAGAAAAACATGCATATTTAGAACTTGCAAAGAAAAAAAATCCCTTGTCATATTTCTCATGGCTTGGTGGCCTAACATACTGGGGTTGTAGCATGCTATGTTTGTAGTGTAACTGAGCCTGAACATATTATAACTAATCTATAAAATTGTATCTAAGCCTGTGCGTATGTCATCGCAGAGGTTTAGTTTGCCCAGTAATGGCTAACATACATCATTCACTAGTGCTAACTCATGATGGTTCTGAATCACAAATACTGACTGATGGAAATATAAATTATTGAAAGTATCATCAGCAAGATTCTCATGGGATGCTCACCCAGTTAATAACATAGTTTGGCCTGAGGTGTGATTGTAATGCATGGAAGCTAGAGGTGTCGTCTAGGGAATAAAGATCTAAATCCATTAGCCCTCTAAGAAATAAAAACCTAGTGATATATCATATTGAAAATAAGGATAGCCATCCACTCATATGGGGCTTTGTATAAGCTGGGAAACGAGCATGGAGTAGGGTAGACTCACCTTGAGTTGAACACATGCCTTGAAGGGGACACTTGGATTTGGTTTTATCAAGCATTGTAATCTCTATATATGTGGATAATAATAAATTGTAAGTGTCACTCCTCAAAATGAAAACCACAAGAACTCCTATCGTACACGAATAACTGAACATTCCAGTGTCATTTGTCTGGTATGTGTCCGACTCATTGTGTATCTACCCTAGTCGTGTTTAGTTGGAGGGATGGTTGTCCTTTTTACCTGAGAACCCACATCGTGGCACTGCTATGACTTTTTCCCTCCCTTTTTTTGTTACAAGATCCGAGGCTGCTACTAAGTACAAAGCCCCTGCAGCTTACAAGTCTAAATTCCAATAGATTCTCAGCAGTTATACCTCCCTGTAGTAGTAACATACTTTCTTACTTTGAGCAAGCCATGTATATTTCAACTGATTATAACTACATGTATATTTCAACTGATTATAAAATGTCGGAGTCCTTTCAGCAAATATCATTGAAATAAGCTTTAAGTATTGGACGTCATAATTATGCTATATCATATCTGTGGGTGTACAGATTATTGACATCTCCAGTAACAATATTACTTGATTTGTTAACCTGTGATGAATAATTCCATATTGCCTAATGAAATGACATTGAAAACAAATGCTGTTGAATTAGATCCTAATTGATCTTCTGTAAGACGTGACATTTGAGTAATAATAAGATCACCAGAATTTGTGTCTGGCACCGGACTAGCCATGCTTGGTTCCGCTTTCTGTCACATCCCTCATGGAAATTCTAGTACATTTAGAGTATTCTATCCCATCAGGTGGACATTCATTAGACAGACACACCTAAATAATCTAGACATTTCATCTAGGGGAACGGTATCTTATGAAAGCAAAAATCACTTAGTTACAAAAAGTACAAGTAATCTTATTGTTCTTATTATAGAGAACACTCTGTCCTCTGTCTTGAGAAAATTAAGGTTTTTGTTTCATTTACTAGGAGAGTCGGATCAGTTCTAATGACACCCATCCCCCCCCCCCATCATGTAAGGCATTCAGCCTTACTCTGGGAACAACAAAAAACACAAGAAACGCTGAATATGCACACTACCTTGATGAGAAGAAAAAAGATATTTTATAATCCGATCGGCACAACCATGCCTTTGATCAGAAGAGATCCCCGAGATGAGGGATCATCCAAGGAGACACAATCTGCTAAGAAAGAAACAGTGGATGGAGAAACTGTAATCTCCATCTCACTGAAAAATGACCGGATCATTAGGAAATCAAAATAACTGGGAGGAACCAATATTGGATGTTGTAAATCCCAAGGTTTTACACTCCCATTGGAGTAGCTTAATCTACTGCTGTTGTATTTTTACATTTGGATGAGAATTAGCTCTTCAGCATGAGAGGGTGGACCATTGAAAGGGTGTATTCTGACAATGACTTAATGCGTAGTTACAATGAGATGCTCCATATATATATATGGCTATCACTTGCATTGATTGTGATGCTAGATCTTGCTTGCAAATACTCTACATGGTATCAATCACTAATAGAATGATGGATTGTTGAGAATAAAGCCATCAGAATTGAAAAGACGATTACATAACATATGCTTGAGAGGAGTTTGTAAAAAGGCTTTACATGGCTATCCTTTATGCTAGATATCTTTGTCAGTACTTACCAACTTCCCTAGTCATTTATTGGCTCCATATACAACCAACCTAGGTTAGTGGATACTGTCAAGCTATTCAGTACTGACCAACTCACCTCGGTCTTCTCCATTCTAATGAGTATCAGACTAAGTCCATTTTAGTGAGGCATCAGTCATATGTTGTTTAGCCTCAGTCACTTTTTGAATAGCATTTGGTCATGCCTAACCAATGTCCCTATGACTAACCGGAGATGGCCACTATGGACTAAGGGCAGGAATATTTAGAGTAACTGTGTAGGGAGAGAGTCTAGATGGTAAACTTGTATTTAAGCAATCTAAAGCAATTCTAATATCTATATGAAACCTGATGATAGACCAATGTCATCTTTCTGAAAATAATGCTTTCCGTTGGCTGCTTATATGGGGATTTCCAATTTCGAAGCCCTTGAGTGAATGCTCACATAATACTATAGTCCAAGCTGACTGGTGAAGACAAGTTTTTAACCCTCAAATCATAGCACTGTTGTTATTAACTGTATTTATTAGCAAAAGTGAATTATAATGTATGCAGGTATGTAACTGTATACATATTATCGACATCTCCAATAATATTATTGAAAGCAGATGGTCCCATTTGTGAACCTGTAAGAATAATTCCATAGTGACTGATGAAATGGCATTTGAGACTAATAATGTTGAATTAGATCCTAATTGATCTTCTGTGGGACGTGACATTTTGGTAACAATTAGGTCTGTGCCAACCGTAGCTCATCCCTAACTAAAATGGTATTGAAGTTCTGTCTAAGCCACATTGCTCATGTCACTCTTTATATATCCTATTTTATCAGAAAAAGGATTTCATATGACATATACCGGGATAAGATTAATATTAGATCGGAAATAGATTTATTATAGAACTTAAATATGTAACCCAAAGCATGTGATAATTAAACCATCTTCAAGGACTATAATCCATTAGTCGATTTGGATGCATTATCGGCTGATACATCTACAAAGTACTACATTGGGCCTGTTTGTTTAGGATGTATCTGCTGATAATGCATCCAAATCCGCTAATGGGTTATGCCCATGAAACGACAGAAATTAATGCCTCCTCTGGAGGTGAATTTGATTCAGTAGTTATAAGACATGTACCAACCTGTACGCGAAATACAGTAAAGGAGCTGTATAGACAGATAGTTACTAGGCCTATCGCTACTTTACACCACTAGCTGTATGCAGTATAGAAGAGATGTGAAATGCTTTGTTCTCCATGTCCGCTGTGGTATAACTTCAAACAAATACCTTCTTTCCCATATATATATATATGATTATAATATAATATTATGTTATTTGACTTTCCCTCCGCAGAGGCTGTGTCCCATCCTGAGCTACGTCTACTTCGCTGGCTTCGGGCTGGTGGCCCTGGTGCTGCTCGCCTTCTTTGGGGTGATGATCGTTAAGCCTCATCTGTATGCACGGCAGTTTGTACAGGGCTCCTGCGAGACGATAGGGGCCAGGTGAGTCTACAGATAATACCGTAACCCTTTAAGGGGCGATGTCGCTAAAGGATGACATTTGTCGTCATGATGCACCAATGCAGCCCCGGTGAGTAGCTCGCTGGGGCTGCATTGGTACATCATGCCAACCTTTCGAGTGTGCAAACCCATTATGGTCAGCATGATGCATGAATGCAGCAGTGGCGAGTTACTCGCCAGGGCTGTATTCATGAATAATCACGACGAAGGAGAAGGTGCATTAATGCATCACACGGTCTTTAAAGAGTATAAGGATGGTAAAGAGTATAAGTGAGTTAAAGCGATATGTTTTTTTGTAATCATGATGCACGAATGTAGCTCTGGTGAGTAAGTCGGCAGTGCTACATTCATGCATGATGCGACCATATTGGGTTGGTACACTCCCTAAGGGTCAGCATGATGCCCTGATGTTGTTGTTGTTGTTTATATTTTATTGGCGTACTAAAAATGTTACATGGGAACTTTTTCATTTAATATCCAAAGATGAGAGTAATATGTCTGGTAGATACAGTGCCACATACTTGCACTGCATTGGCGCATCATGTCAACTAAATGTTGCTTTAAGACACTATGCCGGCATTAAAGGGTAAAAAGAACTACTGCTCGAGGAGGTGGACTGGAAGAAAACATACCACCTGAGACCTGGGGCCCTTGGCAAGGTGATTAACTGAGGTGTATAGGGGAGGTAAATCCCAGATTTACTGTACAAGGATTGCATGCAATTCTCACCCACCCAATGTAATTTCTGGTTGTGTCATATCAGGCCATCGTCAACTAACATTACACTGATATCTGAGATTTGATATGCACGATAGTAAGTAACACTACAATCGGCGATTATGTGTGTAGTTTGGGTTTATTGTACATATAGTATGCAATCTTGTGCACCTAGTACCCTACCCAGCTCTCTCTGTGTAGCCGGTACACTGATTTTCCTACACACACAGAAATGTGAGAGTCATTGTCGCTAAAACTACCCTCACCTGAGGGTCAGACACTACCTGACCCTCAGGTGAGGGTAGTTTTAGCGACAATGACTCTCACTTTTCTGAGGGTGTAGGCTCCCTATATGACCAATCTCTCAGTCACTAGTGCCTAACCTAGTGAGTCAATTTTTGGCTCCCTATATGTCTAACCTAGGTAAGTTATTATTGTCAGGTTGGTCAGTACTGACCAACCCACCTTAGTCTTTTAATTTCCAGGGGGGAGCCACTGAGTGTTCATCACAGGTGGCACCAACTAGTGGTATACAAATACAACACATCAATGATGAACCTAGGTTAGTCACTGCTGACTGACCCCTCGATCATTTTTGAATATAACTTTGCCATTGTTACTAACACTCATATGACCAACCTAGGATAGTCTGTACTGACTAACCCTTTCAACCTATGGATTTTCAGTGTAGTGTGCGCTCCTTATTTACAAATATAGTGGTGGAGCGCCACTAGTGGCAGATACAGGTACCAGGTAACAGATCTGGAAATGCATTGTACTCGATTTATAGTCAGCGGCAATGCAATGGTATATGATATCCTTGTAAAGTACAGGTTGATTAATAGCGGTTAAGCATTCATAATATCACAGTTGTATTTTCATTTTTTTTACATTGATTATTCACTAGTACACTACAAATGCCTCCCCAAGGGGGCTTTAATAAAGGTGCACTGGATTCCACTGTAGCCGATCTTTTTCAAGGATGAAGCCCTAGCTGGGACAAAATGAAAAATCTGAAATATTCACTATGGGGAATACTTGATCAGGTCTTCATCTGGGAAGACATCGGCAATAGTGGAATCCATGCGTAATGCATGCTTGGGAAAGTGTTAATGTGATTGAATATACGCAGAGAAAAGAAGTAGAATCACTGTGACAACCGACTTGATGACTGAGGTAACTTTCCCCATGACTCTAAAGTGACTCTTTAACATTAGTAGGACTCTATAATAACTCTAAAATTACTCATATTCTAAGACTAAGTATTGAGAGTCACATTAGAGGCATGGGGAGAGTTACCTGAGTGATCAAGTCCAGACTCCAATTTGGGAGTCACATTGATGCTACTTCTTTTTTCTGTGTAAGATTATTTCCCAAAATAATATTTGGGGTTATACATGGGTTTATCATTCCTGTTGAGTATGTAAAGTATGGGAAAATAGTCCAACTGTTGGCCAAAACTGCCCCTTCTAGCCTCGTCAACTTGCGGTACTGCATAGTAAGAAGAGCCTGGGGACATGTTACAGCCAACGGTGGGAAAAACGCCAGACACCTGCCGACTACACATCACTTGTAGCCTTTTAAATTGGACATCTGGATTAACCCTTTAAGGACCACATAATGCTTTAAGGTATCATGTGGTTTTTTATCGTGATGCGGGTATGCAGCCCTGGCGAGTGACTCGCCAAGGCTGCATTCAAGTATCATGCTGACCTTATGAGGTTGAGACCCCCCCGAAGGGTAGGCATGATGCACCGATGCAGCAGAGGCGAGTTACTTGTAGGGGCTGCATTGGTGCATCATGAAGACAAATGTCTTTTACTGGCATGCATATTTAAATGCTAAAAACTTTAAGGCTAAAATATAACCCTTTATGGGCCGCAAAGTGTTTTAATGTATTATGCTCTTTGTCGTTGTGATGCGTTCATGCAGCCCTGGTGAGTTACTTGCAAGAACCACATTCATTTGTTGGATATAGACCTCTTAAAGGTCGGCGGGATGCATAATTATAACACTGGCGACTCAATCGCCATGCCTGTATTCATGCAACAGAATTAAAGAGCTATGTGGCCCTTATACAGTGAAATTGGAAATCTCGATTTAGAAGAGACCGTTTTGTCTTCATTGTTCAGAGTTTGAAACAAGCAATTTAATTTGTTTTAAAAAAGCAATCTTATTGAAAAGTTGCAGCTATAAATAATTTTTATTATTGGATAAAGTCTTCAGTATACAACGAAACTGTGGTTCTGATCTACAATATACTACTGTAAAAGAAGTCGGATATATAATTATATATATAGCTATATGATTCCCCCAGGTGACTCCCTTAGGTCAGCCAGAGAGTCATAGGCTCCCTTAGGCGACCTGGACTCCCATAGAGAGGGGAGTCATTCTGGAGGCAACCTGAGCTCCCTTTTGACGCTGTTCCTTTTGTCTGTGCAATGTAGCATCACCCACTTTGTGACCCTTAGGACATTCTGCCTATAATATGTCGGTCAGAGGCATTCACTATAAGCCCCTGCTTGCAGTGCAATAAAGTAGTGTAGGGGGTATTACCTGGGTATCCTATATGTCAACTCTATCAAAAGCTAGAAATCGTCTATGGGAGTAGAATGGGAAGAGATAGATCATGAACTAATTTTCCTACCTCCCGACCTTATCACATCCTTACACATCCCTTGGATTAGTTCTTCCGCACATGGCTATTTGTTTTAAAAGGGCTGTGTTTCAGGTTAGATGACCCTTCCAATGAAAATAAGGACTGGCTCTGTTTTAATTTTTCTTGTTTTGAGAGAAAATAATTCAAAGTATTTTTCTAGCAAAAACGTTCTTTTGGTAGACACAGAGGTTTTGGACTTGATGCGGCAAAGTGGAGCATTGGTACATCTATACACAAGTAAATCTCACCTTTTCCGGCCTTATGACGGTGGATACCTTTTCTAATTTAAAATATATATATATATATAATGATATATCCAAACATGGACGTCAATATAAGTTATTTAGATTTATGTTCCAAAATTGAACAGAACTAAACCTTTTAATGATGCGGAGAGTTAGTATTGGACAGAGATACAGGTGGCCCAAAAATAAAAACATGGGGTTGTGTTTTGCCTGATACAAACATAGCAGAGTGTGTTGGTCACATGAGGACGTGCAGCCTGTATACCTGAGGCCTGCTGTGACCTTTACAGCCCTTTAAGGACGGCATGATGCATTAATGCATCATGCCTTGGTCGTCATGATGCGCGAATGCAGCCCTGGTGAGTAACTTGCCAGTGCTACATTCAAGCATCATGTCGACCCTACTGGATTGAGACACTCACGAAGGGTCGGCATGGTGACCAATGCAGCACCAGCGAGCTACTCACCCGCGCTGCAATGGTGCAAAAAGATGACAAATGTTATCTTTTAGCGACATCCGTCATTAAAGGGTTAGAGCCACTCACAGAAGACAGAGAATAGGTAATCCTGTTGCACCTGCAGGGGCCATGCCTCGGCTTACTTGTTTGGGGGGGGGGGGGTATAGACCTACTGCCATGTGCATATATATGGGAGGAATTCCCTTTGACCTTTCTGATCTAGCTGGCTTGAGTATAGAAGGATAATATGCTTAACCATTGGCATCATCGGGCAAATAAATGTTTTCTTTGACATTGCTGTAATGAACAGGAAGGGTCAAGATGTAGAATGAAAATTGAAAATGCAATTCAATTTGCAAAATAAGCAATGCTGAGCCAGCCCGGGCGGACTAGCGAACAAGGTGTGGCAACCATGGGTTGGACCCTTGCTTGACTGGAAGTGGCACAGAATCAGGGAGATATTCACCTCATGCAAAATAAACAACATTGCAAAAGGCAAAGCTAAGTGAAACTGAAAGTGAAATGTCACTGTAGCTTAAAGAAAAAGAGAAGTACTGTTTTTTAACAGCAGATACTCATACACTTTAATCATTGGCATAGTCATTTAGAGAATTTCGTGGCTGTCGGCTAATCATATTCATGCCGGATGGTGACAAAGTAAATTTAATCATGAATTTGATCATACTAAAATCCAGTTACCATTGTCTTTAGAGGGGCGAATTATAAATAATTGGTAATAAAATACCTAGGCACTGCAATGATTTCAACAGCTTAACTGAATAGGTTAAAATGCACATTTCAGATAAGAAAATTTAATTTGGCGTGTAATTACCCATCAATTCGTGCAGTAGTTGAATCAAGAAGTATTTATCTAATTCAAAGCGCAGCCAATGGAAAGGATGAGAGTAATAGTGTTATCATTTTTTTGGTTACCAGTTTTGATGCCCCATAAATGTTCTGGCCCATGCTATGAGAACTAACATAATCTTGGTCAGTATATGAAATGCAGATTTACAGAATACAAGATTTCAAGCTAAACCCCCCCCCCCGTCGGAGCTATAATATTTGCAAATGTATAATGACATAAATCCTCCTCACAGTCATGTATTCACAATACATTTTAAAGGTAATAAAACCCAGTAGGCAAACTAAGGAGAACATTATCATATTATGAATGTTGATCCAACATTGAACTGAAGCATGTGCCTACTGGTAAGTTATTGTGTACAGCCAATGGAAAAGGGTATTCCAAGGAAAGGGCCAGCTTTCAAATTGATGCCATAGGCTTTCTTGTGATATATTACATTTGAAAATATCATTTCTAGTCTTTGAGAAATTGCTTAATGAATATGTGTGGGCATTGCCCTATCTAAAATCCCAATAAGCTTGCAGCGCAACACATTTCATACCAACTGCATAAGCCTATGTGTGATTCTATTGTATTCTACAGAAAAAAGGACCTTAGATAAGGCTAGCCTAGGTCTTTGATTTAAGACTCTGGTGGTGCCCCCTGATGGCTAAAACAGGTACCAATTTTGCGGGCAGTATCCTTTAATCTTGCCTGCTCACAATTATTCATCTTTGTTTTACACCATTAAACTCTAAACCCACGATATCAACTAGATTTGTATGTTTATATATTAAACCTAAAATCAATGTCATTATGGTCAATTTTACAGGTACACAGGCTCTATAGAGAAATGTTCGTGTGGGACATACTGCGAGTCGTCCTACCCGTGCTTGGAGATCTCCATACGGCTGTCTACGCCTGCACGGGAACGCTTCGACACCTGCCTCTATTACAGCCCCTCAGAGCTACAACAGACAAGGGTGAGCTTCTAGTTTTTTGTTTTTTTAATATATTATTATTTTTATGGATCGATCAGCAGTGCATGTGTATGGTTTCCTACAGTCCTCAGAACTTCAACAGACAAGGCCACTCTCTATATCATAGGAGGCGAAACTTTATCTATTCATTTTATACTCCCATCAACCCTTTATCACAGCCCTTAAGAGCTGCAACAGACAAGGATGAGGCTCTATTTTTATGTTTTAATATATCGGGCAGAAATCTAGTGATTGTAGTGTCTCAGGTGTAAGGTTGATTAGTGGGGCCTTGTTCTTTCACCTGCACCCTATATGTTGCCAGCGCATCAGAAGATGTATTCAGTTTCACAGTTGGCAGGTACATAGAGTAGTGATCAGAGTTGGGCGTTGAAGGCCCTCAAGGGAATGAACGACTGCACTGCATTATTGACCTCGAGTCCGTTTCATGCCTTCAAAACCTCTGGAATACAGATGTTTTGCCTGTACTACAAATTACACCTGGGGCTTATTTCTTCTTATATATACTTTTGAGAATTTGAGATCCCACTGAACATTGTCCGTATTACCACAGGGCGTTTTCTCAATATTGACGTGGGGGAAAGGAATTCGACCCGGATTAAGGTATATGTGCTTTTAAGTTGCAATCGAAAGTGCCAAATTGCAGAAACTTTCCGCTAGGACAAATATCAAAATGTAGTATGTATATTGGTGTGGGGCAAATCACAACTGATTCTCAGCAGTTATATATCCATGTTGTGATTACATCTATTTTGATTTAGAGCTAGCAATACATTATGAATTATGCAACTAATTCATAAATTCGAATAATTCCTGTATAACTTTCATTGCTGGATTTGAGCCTTATGTTTGTCGGCCACCATCAAAGTGTGCCATATGGAGTCTTTCCTACTGCAAATATGAAGGATATGATATCAGAAATAAAAGGATGATCTGTCTCCTTGTTATACACAGATTTATGTACATCTTATCTGTGCTCTCCAGATGACGTTCTGTATGAGCAGTAGCACCTACATCACGGCAACCTTTTGAAGCAGGATCTGCTTGGAGAATTCTCAGATTGCTTCAGATTAGATGAGATAATCACGACTGACAGATCAGATATATTGCCTCAGCCAAACAGATGCTTAGGCAAACCAGAAAATGGTGCGCTTCAAGCCACTTTACTTTACTTTGCATGAAAGAACTGATGCCATGAGATACAATGCACCTGCATCACATGGCCTGTGACGTCATCAGATCACCAACTTGTTTTGTTCTTTATAGCCTAAACAGGTCCCCTATTTGCAATTTAAATTGAAAATAACATGACAAAAAGGCAAAGGCCCAATGCAGAGGGTATTTTTGGGTTGCTCCTCCATGGGTTTGTCATTTGATATGGCCTCAGTCCTCGGGAGGAACGACGCAAAAATATCCTATTGCCATTGTCTATGTAGTATAATTCTTACAACTCACACCCCAAACCTTGTATTTGTGGACAAGCCGAATCTGGTCTGTTTGCGACAACCTGCCAGTTCTAAACATGGAATACTTTACGGCACCTACCTCATATCTTCTGCTGTACTTGAAGCACATCTTTTCCTTTGCTGTTTTGTCTCAGTCCCTGGAGGTCCTGGGAGATTTAACACGTTTAATCTACCTCCAGGCCCCATTACTCAGAGTGGAGACATCTCAGGTGTC
This sequence comes from Harmothoe impar, assembly GCA_947462335.1. NCBI lineage: Eukaryota > Metazoa > Annelida > Polychaeta > Phyllodocida > Polynoidae > Harmothoe > Harmothoe impar. Next base: position 13,638,775 of record OX381718.1, on the reverse strand, counting down.
ACTGGAGGTGTACAGAGATTAGATGGGGAGATAGGTGACAGACTGGGGCTGTAGCTGTGAGATATCATCTCTGTTTGAAGGAGATCAAGTGTATAAAGTGTAGGAAAATGAATTAATCGAAGAAAACTGCTGTAAAAAATATCTGAACTTAATGGACAGGTAATCTGGAAGAGCAACACACTCCTTTTTGTGTAGAATTACACTTGAGTGAAAGCTCTTTTATTCAAAGTAATTCTGGGAGAGAAAGATTGTAGTATCTCCTACAGCATCTTAGCTCTTTAATCTTGGCATGAGACCCAAGTTCTGCAGCTAGTTTCATTCTAGCAGAAATGTAAAATAAGGATTCTACATGATAAGTCCTTGCATTCAAAGAACATGAAAACGTAGATTACAAAGTGCCTATTAATCTCTATAAGTATCCTCATGATCTTAGAAAGGTAGTCCTCTCATTAGAACTTTCCTTAATCTGTTGAATTGCAAAATCTTTTTCTTGATTGATGCAAATGTGATCCACAACTAAATAGAAGGATGATCTGTTCCCTTATCATGCAAACATATATACATACATCTTATACATGCTCACCTGATCACATTCTGCATTAGAATCAGCCCCTTTGTCAGGCCAATCCCCTGTAGCAGGATCTACTCGGACAGTTCTCAGATTGCTTCAGATTAGATGAGATAATCAGGGCTGACAGAGCAGATACATTGCCTCAGCCAGACAGAGGCTTAGGCCACTATGAAAAAGGTGTGCTTCAGACCACTTTACTTTGTCATTCTTGTCATTTTTTCTCTTTTTTTGATGGCGGGTAAATGTGGATCCTTGGCATATGAAATACATATTGCAGCAATCAAGATATTATGGATCAGCAAACATTGTACATATGTATAACGCATTGGATCTGCAACACTGCAAGCTTTAATTTGATACCAAATATGCCCATATTTTACCATTTTTTATCATGATGGTAAAAAAATCCGAAAAGATTTTTTTGGAGATGCAGGCGTTGATGAGAAACAGGTATTTTCTACCCTCTCGTACAAATTCAAGAAATAAGCCCCAGGTCATGTTATCTGAAACACATTATTCCTTTGCTGTTTTGTCTCAGTCCCTGGAGGTCGTGGGAGATTTAACACGTTTAATCTACCTCCAGGCCCCATTACTCAGAGTGGAGACATCTCAGGTGTCACTGGAGGTGAACAGAGATAAGATGGGGAGATAGGTGACAGACTGGGGCTGTAGCTGTGAGATATTATCTCTGTTTGAAGGAGATCAAGTATATAAAAAGTAGGAAAATGAATCGATCTATAAGAAGACTGCTGAATCTTTAAAAAGAAATATATGAACTTAATGGAAAAGTAATCTTTTTGTGGGAGATTATACTTGTGTGTAAGCCCTTGTAATCAAAGTAATTCTGGGAGATGAAAATTGTGGTATTTCTTACAGCACCCTAGGGTACTGTAGCTGTGAAATCACACTTCTATTTGATGGAGATTTAGTTATATAATCCTTTAAGTGTCACATAGTGCTTTTATGTGCCGTACCCTTAAACGTCATGATTAATGACGCTGCCAAATAAACATGCTGACCGCACGGGGTGTACAACCCCAAAAGTCTGGCATGATGTAATTCAGCCCTACACTAAAAGGTGAGCATGATGCATGAAGGCAGCACTGGTGAGTAAACCCATAAGTACAAATTTGAGAAATGAAAAAAAAACTGGATTTAATGTAAAAGTGATTTGGGAAATCAACACATTTCTCATTATCTGTGATAAACAACTTGGGTGAAAGCTATTGGAAATTTAACAATCTGCCTAGTTATGGTATTCTCTTGACCATCTCATTTTTGTAGCACAGGCAATATGATTTTGCCACATAACTTATTGCAATAATTGAACATGGTCTCAGATTTGAAGTAGCGAGTAGTGTATCAGTTAGATGATTTGTAATTGCAGGAATTCCGAGATCTTGTTCTTGTATGAGACAAAAAAACAGTTAGCAATAAACAGTTCTTTTATGTAAACTATAGTTATCTATGTACAGCAGGCTGCGATATGGAGAATCTATAATACTTATCACTAGAATCTGTGGTACCTATTGGTAAAATGTTGCAGAATTATTTTCTCAAAATACTCATATTTCTAAAACGTTTTGAATTTTCAACTGTGAATTCACATAGTTGTTCATGTAATATAAAGCTCAATTTCAATTATGCCTTTTATGCTTCTAAAACCTCTGCAATTTGAGTCTCTTGCCATTTCGGAGCCTTGCTGATATTACAAACTGCAAGGCGTCTTATAAAGCTTTACAAATTGCAAATCCTACTCTGAATATTTTTGGACAATGTTGTGCAAAATTGAAATAGAATGAGCAGAAATAAGCTGGGGCTCCACTAGCCGATTTTGTCCTCAAATCGGGGCTATTCTCGCAAATCGGGCTCAAACTAAAGAATCATACACATGTATACTGTAGGTATGTAGGTCGGATCCTGAAAATTGCCCAAAACATCGGGTAGTCGAGCCCCAGCTATAGTATTATGACCCCGATTTCAAGGCGTTATAATATTTGATATGTTCAAAGATGCATTAGGGTACTTGACACCAATTGCTATTCTAAAATGGTTGTTCATACTGTACGAATTCATTCTTACATCACAACTCTAGCTATCGCAAAGGAGTCATACAAGAGTTTTATTTTATTTGCTTATTTCATATAAGAGGCATATTCTCTGAGGAGATAAGGCATTGTAAACCCATGGGGCACCCCATAATCTTCTTATCTGGCAGCTAGATGGTTCGGCACAGAGCACAGTACAACCCATGACAGCGTTAACTATCTACCCTCGGGGAATGATGAAAGGGTAGAGAGGGAGAGAAAGAGACAGGCAGAGAAAGATGCAGAAAGGAGAGACACTAAATGTCTCAATATGGATGTTTATGTCCCAGTGTCTCCCTCCCCCTCTCACTCTCTCTATATCATTCTCTCTCTCTGTCTCTGTCTCTCGCTGTCTCTCTCTGTGTCTCTGTCTCTGTCTCTCTCTGTCTGTCTCTGTATCTGTCTGTCTGTCGGTCTGTCTGTCTGTCTGTCTGTCTCACTCTCTCTCTCTCTCTCTCTCTCTCTCTCTCTCTCTCTCTCTCTCTCTCTCTCTAGTACCTCTGTCTCTCCCTCTTTCTCTCTGTCTCTCCCTCTTTCTCTCTCACTCTCTCTCTGTCTGTCTGTCTGTCTCTCTCTAGTACCTCTCTCTCTCCCTCTTTCTCTCTCTCTCTCTGTCTCCCTCCTCTCTATCTCTCTCTCTCTCCCCCCTCTCTCTCTCTCTCTCTCTCTCTCTCTCTCTCTCTCTCTCTATCTCTCTCTCTCTCTCTCTCTCTCTCTCTCTCTTTCTCTCTCTTTCTCTCTCGCTCTCACTCTCTCTCTCTCCCTCACAGCCACACACTTTACTAACTCTCTCTATATCCCTCTCTCTCTCTCTTCCTCTCTCTCATTTCCTATTTCCTATCTCACACTGCATTAGATTATGGCAGAGTGTTAAAACTGAACAAGTGCAGGGATTTGATGGCAGACACGAGAAAAACACACTGTTGCGTGCACACTCATGTGAAAAGGTTTGTAACATAAGAAGATGGCTTTAAAATAGAACCTCGCGGATATGATAAATAACACATATGCATTAGGACATCAAATTGACTTAGATCAGCAGTTTTACTGGTGACAACTGTAGGAAGGGGAGGGTGGGGAGGTACGATACAAATGTCTTCAGGTTACAATATTAGCTATTGAATCAGACCTCCACTCTTATTTACAAACACAGGCGAAAGGCCCTGACATTAACGATTGAACTTTACAGATATCTGACATAAACAACTCGCACTTGGCTTTGCTGCTTAAGTATTCATTATATCTGAACTAGGCTACAATGCACATGCCTGATGGCGAGGTTGAATGTATTTATACTATAAACTAATTAAACATTGTCCCTATGCACTGGGTGAAACACCCATTTATACCCTATATTTATAAGGGAATTCTCAATAACTATGTCAGCTAGGTGGAGAGTGTGTCTTTTAATCAGCTTGATTTACAAATGCTGTTGAAAACATTGACAATGGGGTGGATGAGTCCTGAAAATCCCAAACACATTGAAATAGTTGTTGAATGTTCCCTAAAGGCTTGAGTATCTATGCTGGCTCCAATCCAACTGTCACTGTAGGGGTACCAACATGAAGACCTTTTAAAACCCTTTAAGGACTCATGTCGCTAAAGGACAACATTGGTCGTCATGATGTACCAATGCGGCCCCAACGAGTAACTCGCTGGGGCTGTATTAGTGCATGATGCCGACCCTTTGGGAATGCCTTGACCCCTTAAGGTCGTCATGATGCCTGAATGCAGCTCTGGCGAGTTGCTCGCCAGGGCTGCATTCATGTATCATGACGACCAAGGCTATGATGCATTAATATGTTATGCCGTCCTTAAAGGGTTAACTGTGCATGATAAGAGTTTATGTAATCATATGAACGTGGTTGACATGAGACGTTGCGTGATTATTGGTCGATGATGCACCATATCGTGACATTCTAGATCTTCAAATTAATTTCACAGATTATTTTCTAGAGTGAAAAGTAAAACAAAATAAATCAGACTTCCCACATCATCACACAGTTTCACACTAGTCTGCTGGGATGCTGGTAACTATTAATTTCAGTATTCACTTTAATCATGACTGCCTTCTGCTTCAGACATTCTACCATTTGATAACTTGACTGTATCTACACTGATATTCCTAGGCTCCCTATACGCCCAACCTCTCAGTCACTGGTGCCTAACCTAGTTAGTCATTTTTTGGCTCCCTATAAGACAAACCTAGATTAGTTTTTATTATCAGGTTGGTCACTACTGACCAACCCACCTTAGTCTTTTTAGTTCCAGGGGGAGCCACTGAGTGGTCATCACAGGTGGCCCCAACTAGTGGTATACAAATACAACACACCAATGATGGACCTAGGTTAGCCACTACTGACTGACCCCTTGGTCATTTTTGAATATAACTTTGCCGTTGTGACTAACACTCATATGACCAACCTGGGTTAGTCTGTACTGACTTACCCTTTCAACCTATAGATTTTCAGTGTAGGCAGTAAATCTGACACATTATTGATGTACTTTACACTGTAATATACCATTGTTTACTTCCGGATCCTACCTCGTATACTCATTCAAAGCACACATTTGGTGCCCTTCCTGACATCATATTTGGTATATATATACACAACCGAAATTGTACGATGGTGAATGCTGAATTGCACAGCAAATCCATATTGTGCATTATAATTGTATTTATGAAAATCATTTATGGAATAAATACTCTCACAAACTCAAAAGTACCAAAGAGTGTTCTAATGGGGTTTACCAAGACTAAAGGTTCGGCATGATGCACCAATGCAGCACTAGTGAGTTACTCACCAGGGCTGCATTGGTGCTTCATGATGACAAATGTAATCATTTAGCGACATGTGTCTAGACTTAAAGGGTTAAACACCATCTCCTATTTTGTTCCCTAGTGTTCTTATCGGCCCCGATGCGAGGCGTTCACACACCGGATGTCGGACGAGATCTCGCGATACGAGAACAAGTTCGGTCCCGTGGGACAGATCTACCCGTGCCTGTACAACCCCACAAACCCCCTGGAGGTGGTTAAACGTGTGCACACGGTGGGGGACGAGATGGTGGTTAGTGTGGTGTTGTGGCCGATGGTGGCAGCACTGACCTGCCTCATGTTTCTACTCGTCACCTACCTTATATGCGGCTGTAAGTGAGACTGTTTTTAAATTCTGTGTGGTCTGGCTATAATTGAAACTGTTTGTTTTTATAGTCGGTGTATTTTGGCCAGAAATGAAACAGCTTTTTTATATTCGGTGTCTCCAGACTGTTGGAGAAACTGTTTTTATTTTTATATTCTGTGTGCCCTGGCTGTAAGTGAAAATGTTTGTTTCCATATTCTGTGTGTTCTCACTATAATTGAAACTGTTTGTTTATATTCTGTGTATTCTGGCTGTAATTGAAACTGTTTAAGTTCACAGAAAAAGAACTAGAATCACATTGACTCCCAAATGGGAGTCTGGACTCGATCACTCTCTCCACGACGTGACTCCCAATCATTAGGGAGTCTTAGTATAGGAGTCATTGTAGAGTTATCATTGAGTCCTGCTAATGTTGGGGAGTCACTTAAGAGGCATGGGGAGAGTTACCTGAGTGATCAAGCCAAGAGTCACACTGATCCTACTTATTTTCTGTGTTCTGTCTATAATTGAAACTGTTTGTTTTTAAATTCTGTGTGTCCTGGCTGTAATTGAAACTGTTTGTTTTTATATTCTGTGTCTTCTGGCTGTAATTGAAAATGTTTGTGTTATATTCTGTGTAGTCCGGGTGTAAGGCCAAAAAAAAGGTGTGTTTCAGGTTACATTGTCTGAAAAAATCTAGGTAGGGTAGGTCGGATTTTTCTTTTTTTTTTTTATATATATATTTTTTTACTCTGGCCTGAAAAGTATCCAAAAATTAACTCGCAAACTTCAGCGCAGACTCGCAGACAAGGATGTTGACTCATGGACTATCAAATTGACTCTAAAATAGCCCTTTAATTACTTAAAATATTATTCACAGTACTTTAATAAAAGTGGTATAATCACCGAGCGTAGCCCACTCACAATTCTAGTACTGTTCTCGCGATCGTCTACTATGTGGTGAAGTGTGAGTGGTGATAATTCCCTTTAATTTGCTACGTTCCTTAACCGTTAACGTCATAGAAGCTGTGCCTAGTACGCGAGTCAGATCGCCAGTGCGGCTTATAGGATTGACCCAGAGTCTGGGTGCGGCTTAAAGGCGGGTTTTTGCTGCTATGATGCAGTGATAAAACACCATAATCAGATGCCCAGTACGTCTTATAGGATCGGCCCAAAGTTGAGGCGTGGCTTATGGTGAGTTAGGCTTGTATGCGCGAATTTACAGTACTGTGCCCTCCGACTCATTTTCCGCGATGAGAGCCTGTTCTGCCGATTGTAACAGGATTAATCTAATTGCCGGATTGTCATGCAATATCTGGAACAACCCTGATATAAGTGATGAATTCTATTAGGCTATTTCCAACCATACTTTAAAAAATGAAACCAATACTAACTATAATGTAGTAATAGCCGTAGGTGATATGGCTAATTGACATGTAGACAGAAACCCCACATCAACGCCAACATCATGTCAAAAAAGCCTCACCGTGAATCATGATTAACTTAGAAGGTCTGATTGTTAAATTACAAGTCATTAGTGAAGGTGTCTGCTGCCACCGCATGGTCTGCTTTAGACTGCCAATACTAATTACAGGTCCTGCCAAGGGGGTCCCATCAGGGCTTTTAAATCTAATCGCAATATGAATAGTACAGCTAGTCTAACCGCCCACGTCATGTGACTGTGTCTACACTCAAAAAATAAACTCGTCTCCAGACTCTTCAAAGTGACCGTCATAAAATAAATGAGTCAAAAACTTGTCTAAGTGACAAGGAAGCGGGTCTTCTAGCTGGAGATAGAATACCCACTTGGCATGTGCCAGGCCAAAACCCGACATTTGCCAGCTCTAGTATCTATTTGTGGGATGGTAAACTGATAGGTTAGACAACTTTTGACTCATTTATTTTATGACATTCACTTCGACGAATCTGGAGACAAGTTTGTTTTTTCAGTGTAGCTGTATGTATGCTACATAGAATTCTCCACTCGGATATGGGTATACTATGGATTCCCAGGTTTGTGTGAAGTGTGTATGAGGATCTATGGCTCTGATTATCAAGTAATATCATCTATCAATAAATGCTTTTAAATATCTCAAATATATTATCCCAGTGGGCACAGAACATTGAATCAACATTGATAACTTGTCATCAATGTTGATTCAATGCTGAATTGTTTTTTTTTATAGATTTTTATTAAGGTATTTTACAGCATAGTATACTAAATAGTATACAGCCGAGTTCCGGATTACAGCTATACGCCGATCCTCCATCCGGTCCTTCTCTAATGCCTGACTAACTAAATACTTCATTTTGTGTAATGACGATGCACAACATATTATATCAACATCTATATCAATATCAATATTACAGGTTTACTTATTACAATAGGGGTATGGGGCAGGGGGGGGCTGGGTGGGTGTGTGGTGTCATCTCGTATCTTAATTCTAGTTCAACTTAGGTACTAATCTCTGGGGTTTGTTCGTTGCCATGTGGCTACCTGTTATATTTCAAGCAGTTTGACAATGAGAAAGGGTATTACATGAGTGGGGGCTGTCCGCACTGGAACCAACATTTTTTATGCTAATTGTTTATAATCACTATTTTGAGAAAAGGGGGTAAATGAGATAATAAAGAATAATATGTTTGTAGGTGGAAAAAAAACTTTTCCCACCTAATATTGTATGCCAGGGTTTATCATATAGCACTGAGGGTGATTTCTCTTAATTTTAAGCTTAAAGAGTTTTAATGAGGGTATCTTAGTTATTTCAGGTTTGAGTTTGTTCCAATCGCGCACAGCCCTCTCGAAGAAACAGTTATAAATCACAGGATTCCTTGAGAATTTCTGAATGTATCTCAGTCCTGTATTATAACGTGTGTTTGCATACCTTTGATCCACCATATTTGGCTTATATTGCAGATTAAAAGCAAAAAATAATAGATGAATATTTCTCCTATCTCTTAGAGATTTACAGCAGCTCACCTCATGGAGTTGATCAGTATTATACAATGGGTTTGGGCCAAGCCTTACTTTATAGACAATCCGCAGTGCCCTATTTTGTAATGCTTGAAACCTACGGGAGAAAGCTACGGTGTGCTTATCCCAGATTATATCCATATAATCCATCAAAGGCAGGATCATTGTTTTATATATGACCAATGCATCAGGAATATCCAAATATGTGCGAATATTTCCAAACTGATGTAATTTGCCTAATACATTATTATACACTTTATCTTCATGGCTAGTAAAATCAAGCTTTTCATTAAGCATTATACCTAGATAATTAAATACAGGCACTCTCTCAAGCTCTATACCTCCAATTTTGGGGCATAGGTCAGGTATATGTTCATTAAAACCAATGGCCATCCATTTAGTTTTATCCTTATTTATGGTGAGAAGGTTCTTTGCACACCAGTCTTCTATATTCTCTGCGCTAGCCACAAGCGTTTGCAGGTCGGTGGACGATATTACAGCATCATCAGCATATAAAAAGGTTTGGCAATTTTGGGCGCAATTTGGAAGAGAATTTATATATAAAGTGAATAGTATTGGGCCTAATATTGATCCTTGGGGTACTCCAAATTTAACTAATTTTAATTGTGATAATTTATCATTTGCAAAGACTTTTTGATTTCTATTAAAAAGATAGCTTTTAAACCACATGTATACATGTTTTTCTACTAAGGCCTAAATTTTTTAATTTATTTAGTAATAGGGGGTGGGATACCGTGTCAAAAGCTTTAGAGTAGTCCAAGAACATAGAATATGTGTTATTACCTTGTTGTATATTATCATAGATATACCTAAGATATGCCGTAGTGGCAGTAGTTGTGGAGTGTTTCGGGCGGAAGCCGTGCTGATTATTACATAATATATCATTTGCTGCCATAAAGCCACGCAGCCTTTTTGCCATGAGCTTTTCAAAAATCTTCCCAGGGAGGGGCAAAAGGCTAATTGGTCTAAGATCTGTTACTAATTTAGAATTTCCCTTTTTAGGGATGGGCGACACTGTGGCTACTTTCCATGACTGTGGGAAGGAGCTTTGCTGTAAACTGGCATTATAAATTGTACATAATTTTTCTGGGAAAATTTTGAAAATATCACATAGCAACCAAGTTTTGATATGTTTTATATTTGATGACTTAGACCTATCAATCAACTTTAAAATATCTAATACATCTGCTTCAGTGAAAGGCATATCCACTAGATCAGTGTCGCTGTCCATATCATCTTCCATAGGTGGTATAATTATAGCTGGATGTTTATCGGCCAGTCTCTCACCTACATTTGAGAAAAAATCATTTATGTGATCAGCGACCTTGTCCTCATCTACCTCAACTTTAGTAGTGGCATCCTTAATTCTAATACATGAATTTCTCTTATTTTTTGGAAATAATTTGTTGACGCCTTTCCAAAAGTCTTCTGGCTTTTTATTCTTTTTATCCATTAATTTTTTAATTATGCCTTTTTTATTTCTCCATATCTCAGCCTCGACTGCATTGCGCTTAAGATGCGCCCTGAGCCAATCTGCTGTCTTATGACTACTTCTCGCTTTACTAAACAATTTGTCGCGAGCCACCATTTTTTCCTGTACCACAGGGGTAAGCCATTCTTGTACCTCTAAGGGGACTGCAATGTTCTTAAACGGAGCCGTGGGATTAATTGCACTAGTAATGTGTGTATGTAATATTTTCCAAAGTTTATCGGGTGTTTCATTTACTGTAAAGGATGTCCAATCAGAATTTTGCAGTCTTCTTTCAACGTCAACCATGTCTAAATTTTTATAAATTCTAGCCCTAATTGATTTTTTAATAATTTTGGTTCTCTCTTGTTTTAATATCAAATAGATTGGGTAATGATCACTATAATTAATATTAATTGCGTTAGCTTCTTGAATGATGTTACTATTTGTATAAAAGTGGTCTAAATTTGTTTTAGTTTTGGCATTTACTCTTGTATTACAGTTTATTACTTGCTTAAGGCCTCTATCATTGCAGAAATCATCAATTTTAAAAGTTTTCCTATTTGCTACCGTATAATTAACATTAAAGTCCCCTGCTATAATACAACAACATCTGCCCTCATTATTATCTATAATATTTGCAATAGCGTCATACAAATGTTTAGGGTGCACTTGAGGGTCCCTATACGCTGCAATTAACTTATATACCTTTTCATGTATAGTGAAATCAATGGTCATAATTTCATACAGTGCCGTGACACACGTCAACTCTGCATCCATATTGAAATCTATGCCTTCCTTCATATACACTATAATCCCACCACCTCTCTTATCTACAAAGGGCCTGCGATCGATTCTGACATGGTTATAGCCCATTACATCTAATGTGGCATCAGAGTCTGTTGGTTCATACCACGATTCTATTACTATACCTATATCAAACTTATATAGCATACAAGTATAGTCTACCATTTTCTTGTCTGTGAGACTTCTTACATTATGACACATAATGTTGATCCAACGTTGAACTGAGTTTTGGTATATATTGGTGGTAACTTTGTGTGATATTCTGTCGTGTGTATGAAGCTATTGTTGTGTGTTCCCAGTAACGCTGAGTGGTGTTTGATCGTAACACATAACATCTTAGCATATTTTGTAACTTTATCATAGTGCTTTAATGCATAATATGTCCTTTTGTAATCATGATGGCATGAATGTAGCACGGACTGGTAACTTGGCAGTGTTGCATTTTTGTTATCATGCTGACCGTATATGACTGATACGCTCCTAAAATGGTAGGAAGATGCTACAGTGCAGTGCCAAGTGCCAAGACTTTTTTGGGGTCTAATTTAGGTTTACATAATTTTTGAAAAAATATTCCCATTTTTACAGTTTTTAGCCGATTTCAGGGTATCTAGAGGAGCTTTAAAAAAAAAGTAAAAAAAAAAAAAAGATCCGACCTACCGACCCCAGAGTTTCTTCCAATGTTACCTGAAACAAAACTTTTTTTATTTGGCCCAATGAGTTACTTACCGGCGTAACATTGATATATCATTTGACAGAACTAACCCTTTAAGGACGGCATAATGCCTTAATGCATCATGCCCTTTATCGTCATGATGCATGAATGCAGCCCTGGTGAGTTACTCTGTTACAGGGCTGCATTCAAGCAGCATGCTGACCCTACAGGGGTTAAAACACTCCTGAAGGGTCGTCATGATGCACCAATGTAGCCCCTGGCCGGGCCTACATTGGTGCATCATGACAACAAATGTCATCTTTTAGAGACATCCGTCCTTAAAGGGATCATCATGCTATCAGTAAAGGGTTAATTAATAACGCCCCCGTCTGGTGTCCTTATAGGTAAGCCGTACGTCTGCATACGACACCCTCCGCCGGAAGTGACGTCAGAGGCGCGCAGACGGGAGGAGATGAGCCTGGCTCACCGGAAGCGGAAGCAGGACGAACGCACCCATCTCAAGGAAGTCGACGAATCAGGGGCTTCGGCACTACAGCAGGATAGCTACCAATCAGGAGGAGGCACCTTAATGCATGAGCCTTCTGAGCTACAAGCAATCATAGACAAGGCCAGTTAACGTATAGAGTCACAAGTACCAAATGGTCAACTGTTATCTTAATATCATTATGATTAGGACGAGACGCAGCATGTACAATACTGTGGAATTTCAATATCATTATAATGACAATGAGTTGTGAACAGGCAGTATATCTTTGGTTGAATCCAAAGGCTTAGTAATTACAATTTTTAAATCTTGGATGGTGTTGATATACACTTAGATCTAGAGGAAAGTTTTTCATCGTTGGGATTGATCTCACGGATACCTAAAACAAGAGGGGAAATTTTACGACCAAGACAGGCACCACCCACTGTATCAAGATGTACTTGGTAGATATGGTACAAGTGACTTGCTGTATGAGTGTTATAAGCCAAGGACATCGTAACTATCCAAGACTCCAGCCATAGATAATTACCATTGTCAAAGGCTTATAACACTTATGCAGCTAAATGGGTTCTACTGTGTGTGAGATATTTTCACACCGTCAGCATCTGATTGGACCAATTCTACTGACCAATGAAAGTCTGCTTACTGCTGACTAAACTATATAATGGGCATGTAGAACTTAAGACTGCGGAATTCCCCAGTGGACACAGAACAGTGAATCAACATTGAAAAATAGTTGCTAATATTGATTCGATATTGATTGATCATTGATTCAACATTAAATATTGTGCTCACTGGGTCTCTGCAAAAAGCCAAATGATGGGGTAACCCCAGGCCTCCCTCGTATGTTGTTATCAGCCTATTAAAGGAGAGACAGATGCAGTGCTTATCTGCTTATATGATTACTAACTCTGGATGCCTCAGGAATATACTTAAGGTGAGGTATGAAGAACAGGCATACCATAGGCAGTGCATCGACTGTTATCAGTTTTTCAATCATCTCGCGTGGATTATCAGAATGACTGTGAAGTATTTTACAATACACCAAGTGTCTAATACTAGTACAGAATGCAGTAATGGTGGTATTATATCTCTATGTGGTTGTAGTCTTATCAAAGCGGCACTCTCACCCCCAACAGACCACTTGTTAATTGACTGGAACACTACATGTATGGCCATTGGGTGAGAGCCCCGCTTTAAGACGCCGGCTACGTCCAACTTGTCTCTCCCTCCTTCACATTGAGACGCTCTCATTCAATTTTAAGACGCCCAGGCACGGAAACAGTCACGTGCTCCTGACACATGCGCACACGTCACTTCCCCATGGGTCACGTGACTGACAGGAAGTAGGAGGCGTGACATTCAACCCGGAAGTGCTCCTGTTGGAAACCGTGATGCACTCTGGGAGATGAGCAATAGACTCTAGGGGATTGTCTCGAATTGACGATGCGGCCCAGGGGGTCCATGTGTAATCCGTTTTGTGGGGATTGTCCGATGACTATAGTGTGAATGAATTGACTCCTGAAATGACAGCTAACATTTCTATAACAGAGGAGACATGGATTAACATTTTATTACCATAAGCTCCACAGCAACATTCCTTTCCTTTTTATTGGTGGATATTGTTGAGATATGATTGAGTTACTTTATACCTAGTTAGTCTAAGAATAACTTTTTTAAACTGTTATAATTTTATTTAACATTATTATTTATATTTATGAGGCGCTGATTCCAGTTCAAACCAAAGAACAATTGTTATTGTTATTGGGAACTGTAAGTGATCGATTGTTTAATGCAAGTTTCAATTATTTTGTTTGTGGAAGATCCATGCGGTATTTCCTAGATCATATGAAGTCCAATTAAATGTTTTCTTTGCTAATTGTGGGCACAGACTAGTGTTTACAAAATGTTCAATTGACATAAATAATGTAGTTTAACAGTTAATTTATTGTCATATAAACGGCCAACACATCCTATTGAACTCAGTTTTCAAACGTACAATGGAAAGTGTTCATTTTTTCAACAGATTTGTGAATTTTGTGGAGGGTTGTGTAAATAGAATGATAGAGGGTAATGAGATAAATCTTTTTTCATCACGATTTTAAGCTGATCTCATTGGTTATTTGTTTCTGATTAAATATCAAAATGTCCCTAAATGCTAAATCGTATAAATACAGTGAGGCCTGGAATGTATTATGAACGGTTATGATATGGCGGTTACAAGACTTATGGTAATTGATATATATTGTGTACTATACAGGCAGTCGATTGCTCATCCCTAACTAAATCACTGTGTATAATGTATTTACAATAAAAGATTTTATACACCAATTTATGTACTTTGCATTAACCAGCAAAATGATTAATGAAATAACACACTGGATACACTTACAAAAGGTAATGATGGGCGTCATCTCAGTTGATTGTTTCTATCAGAAGCACAATTTTTCCCACAGCTGAACCAGATGACTCCTCTCGAGTGGCAAAATTACAAATTGTATAACAAACATAATGACAATCGGACAGTAACATTATCTGAGCAATAACTGTTTTGTCCACTAAATTATACTTCATTTGCGCAACTGTTTATCAGTCATAAATGCACTTATAATTGAAACTTGATTAAGTTCTTTAAAAAATCATCAATAACTTGGAAGAACTTTCTCTCAATGTCCTTGTAACGACAGTTTTATCTTTCTTTTCAAACCCATCATCTGTCACATTAGTATCAGTATCATGGGAAAGGACCATATGCTAGTTAGGTAGTGGAAATACATACATGGCCATAAGCTCGGCTATAAGGAACCTGTAGCATTAGATCTAAGTGGGGTGAGGGTCGGCAAATGGTTACATTTATAGCCTGAGAATCAAAAACAACTTCAAACAGGAAAATATCAGAAAAAAGTGCCAAGGGAAAAAAAAGTGCGGACTCAGCTTAATACTACAGGCAATCAGGATACAGGGGGGAGGGGTGCTGTTAGCACGTGTATGGATAGAGTCTGAACAGAATAATGATTTTACTGAGAAGAGAAAAGTACTAGCCTGACTCACCTTACACAGCCGAAGATAATTATCTGATAAAATTATCGTTATCTCAATAAAATTGTCCTTAAACTAGTGATTTTGTCCGTCAGACGCGTTAATTAATCTTATTTTCTTGAAATGAGATATTATTTTTGGCTGTGTACGAGTTTATCATACATGCCGTCAACATGATTCCTTTTTGGATTCCAACATTTTCTGACCCCCTATTAATGGGAGTATAGCAAGGCTTTATTCTGTCTCTTGATTCGGGCAATGCTGGACTCTAGAGGGAGAGTCAGGCAGTGCTGGACTCTCCCCTCAGAGTCTAACATCGCCTGACTCTCTTTGAAAGGGAAACTTGCGATTTGCTGGATTCTGCACAGGGAGTCATTTTGACAATATGTCTGACATTAAGAAGAGAGTCAGATTGACTTTTATTTTTTAATATTGATACGAAATCATTTCAGCCAATTCCCTTGTACTGTTGTATACAAAATGGGGAAGTTGCTTGTCGGACACATTAACGGCAAAGACAGAATGTCAAAGTTCTTAAAATTCTTATTGATTAATTTATCTTTTAAGCTGTCGGTGATCTTTTTACCATAGTCCAATAATCTTAATAACATATAGACCATCAATACAATATTCGTTATGAGTGGTGCTATAGCATCTTTATTTCAGAGGCTGTAAATTTGGCATAAATAGGAGGAGATAATTGTATAGACATACACACAGCACCATTTTTGTTGCAAAAGGAAATATAAAAGGGCAACACATCAAGGCTTTCCTTATAGTGCGGGCTCATTCTAGTCAAGTCTAGGAAAGGATATATCAGCAAAGACGGAGGGGACGGCGCTGTTGGTTGAGAGGTCAGTGGCAAAAAGGGTCACGAGCCTCCAGAGACGTGGTTGGTGTAAAAGGCAACCTGTACCAATAGGATCCCACTCATGAATAACCCAAACTACACAGCAAATCTACATGCCCCAGCCCTTAGCCTGAAGTGGCTATCCCAGGTTAGTCACAGGGACATTGGTCAGATATGACAAAGTGCGATTCAAAAATGACTTAGGCAAAACAACATTTGACTAATGTCTAACTCAACAGGACTTAGCCTAAAACTCATTGAAATGATGTATAATAAGGTGAGTTGGTCAGTACTGAGACTCAACCAGTACTTTCCCACCCCAAGAGCTCCAAATGGGACTGGTGGGTGCTATACACTGATATTTCTAGGCTCCCTATAAGCCCAACCTCTCCGTAACTAGTGCCTAACCTAGTTAGTCATTTTTTGGGTCCCTATACAACCAACCTAGATTAGTTATTATTGTCAGGTTGGTCATGACAGACCAACCCACCTTAGTCTTTTTAGTTCCAGGGGGAGCCACTGAGTGGTCATCACAGGTGGCCCCGACTGGTGGTATACAAATACAACACACCAATGATGGACCTAGGTTAGCCACTACTGACTGACCCCTTGGTCATTTTTGAATATAACTTTGCCATTGTGACTAACACTCATATGACCAACCTGGGTTAGTCTGTACTGACTAACCCTTTCAACCTATGGATTTTCAGTGTATAAAGATTGTCAGGAGAAGAGGGTCAACCAGTTGTTTATATTCACCAAGTCATCAGGGAATAATTTATTTCATGTGGAGAAACAAGGCTACTATGCTAAAGTACTAGAATAGCCATACACTGATAGTCCTAGGCTCCCTATACGCCCAACCTCTCAGTCACTAGTGCCTAACCTCGTTAGTCATTCTTTGGTTCCCTATACGACCAACTTAGATTAGTTATTATTGTCAGGTTGGTCATGACAGACCAACCCACCTTAGTCTTTTTAGTTCCAGGGGGAGCCACTGAGTGGTCATCACAGGTGGCCCCGACTGGTGGTATACAAATACAACACACCAATGATGGACCTAGGTTAGCCACTACTGACTGACCCCTTGGTCATTTTTGAATATAACTTTGCCATTGTGACTAACACACATATGACCAACCTGTACAGACTAACCCTTTCAACCTGTGGATTTTCAGTGCACACTGTTATTCTTTGGCTCCCTATACGACCCATCTCTCAGTCACTACAGCTTAACCAAGTTTTTCTGCTCCCTATTGGCAACTTAGGTTAGTTAATATGGCCAGGCTGGGCAGTACTGACCAAGTCACCTTAGTCTTCTCCATTAGCCTACAATGAGCTTTAGGTTTTTAGTCCTTTTGAGTAAGGCATTAGTCAAATGTTGTTATGCCTCAGTCATATCACTTGGGCATGCCTGACCAATGTCCCTATGACTGACCTGGGATAGCCAGTACAGACAAAGGACTGGGGTATTTAGATTTTCTGTGCAAAATAGAATAAAGGACCATTGCTAAGGTACTAAACAGTGAGGCTTAGGTGACCATACAGACATCAATAAATATATAGAAGGACTTCTTCCATAGTTATAAATTGGACATAAAATGCCAGGTTTTCCTATTATATATCATGGGGTTTACTATCCTGGTCAACGATGAATAGCCGCGTTTTTCTGGTTTATTCCTCATGAGGAAATAGCTATGCATCAAATTTAATTTGTATAGCTTTGAAGGCCATTTGAAGGGATATTCGTTTATTATTTTGTGCTTTTTAGTGCGGTTTTAACTTTGTGTTCATCATTATAGTGTAGTCATCCTTTTATGCCAGGGAAATAGCTAGGTCAATATGGGAATTCAGAGCTACTCGTGAAGCACTCCTCATGCATGATATTGTGTTACACTGCGATGTAGGGTTGGTACACGAAGAGTTGGTACACGAAAGCTCAAAAATGCCCTCAAAAAACATTATCATGTCCTGATTTTGCCAAACCGAAGCTCCACATGCCCATGGATACCAGGTAGAATGATATTATTGTTTGTCGCCGAGATAGACATGTTATATCTTGAAAAAACTATGCACTAACATGGACTGCTGCATGTCCATCAAGACGATCGTGTTATGTTTGAACCTGTTTTACACTGAAAATCCATAGATTGAAAGGGTTAGTCAGTACAGACCATCCTAGGTTGGTCAAATGAGTGTTAGTCATAATGGCAAAGTTATATTCAAAAATGACCAAGGGGTCAGTCAGAAGTGGCTAACCTAGGTTCATCATTGGTGTGTTTTATTTGTATACCACTAGTTGGGGCCACCTGTCATGACCACTCAGTGGCTCCCCCTGTAAATAAAAAGACTAACAGTAGTGACCAACCTAACAATAATAACTTACCTAGGTTGGTTGTATAGGGAGCCAAAAAATGACTAACTAGGCTGGGCACCAGTGACTGAGAGGTTGGGGGTATAGGGAGCCTAGGAAAATCAGTGTATTGTGCACAATCATTGAAGAATGCTTCTTGTTGAGAGATTACTGAAATTATATTGCTATTTGCATGTAACTCGGGATTATATTATCTTGCTTTATCATCAAATAGAAAATGAAAAGAAATTGACATGTCACCAAGCTTACTTTCATGATAGAGCTAGTTGCGCAATTGGGTACCTTAATTATCGAAATGAATGAGAAAATAGTATTTTCATACATTATCGGTTTATGTGTAGGTACCCACATTTCCCTTTAAGACGCAATATTGGTACGTTATATCGGGGATATAGAACGAGCATATGATATCTATCTAATAGATGAAAGGGTATATTTATCTGACAGGTAATGCACTAGATTTATATCGTTAACAAATTAACCACAAATTTATACATTTACCCATTATTCTTACGAAATCATTGGTATTTACGTAAACGTAACACTGTAATCAAATGGTTTTATACTAAACAAAATGATTTACAATAAAATAAATACGATCCATAATAGAGTCTATAAAATCTGACTTTCAAAAATACTTGGTAATTAGATCTTAACCTACCCATCATAGTGTTGTAAACTGTACGTTAGGAAAAGCCCAGGATCTAGTCCATTTTCCTGATAATTGTTTCTATAACCCAGTAACAGGGACCACCCTGACAGTGGTTGCTAGATTTACATTCCACGTTTCCACCTTGATGTCGGGAGGAAAACAGAGGGTTATTTCTCAAGGTTGTACGATTCCAAGAGTGCCTTTTTCGTATAGGATTTCCTACTTGGAAACCTGTCTGCTACAGGCTTCATCCAGTTAGGGTATATTCACCATAAGGCGGACACATACCTTAAATCGGGCACTCTAATCTATAGCTGTCCTGGGACCTATATATTTGTGTATACCAGTACAATCTAACTGTAATTCTCACCATCAATGACTTGCTTTTAACATAAGTGAAATAATATGTAAGTGTCTGACTTACATGCATGTACATAATGTACGTGTCCAACTCTTGGTAAATCTACATCATGGTCCCTTAAGGTTGATCGCTACTCATTGAATATGCACCACTGCGCAGGTCTCTGCGCATGTAGGTTAAATGTATCAGATGGGGCTAATATTGGGAAACTGGATGCATGTACATGCTTATAAAGCCATATTAAAATATGAGCTGATTCGGACCAAAATTGAGCATTTTATTGGACCTTGAATAGCTGATATATTTAAAATCAATAATATTTGCTATTTTTAATGTAAGTTAGAATATTGGACTTATTAATCAATAACCATTATCTAGATAGATATAGATCTTCTCATGTTCTTTGAAATAACCAAGGGTAGGAAATACAGCCATTTTATACCCTGATTTTTGCCATTTTACCCATTATTTTAGGCTTTACATATGAAATTTAGTCCATTTTTGCATTATTTTTTAACTTCAAATGCCCAAAACCATAAAAATATGCCCGGGACCACCTATCAAAATTCCTTGGAAATGTTAGCTATTGATCTGAACAATTTTTTGAAAAAAAAAAAAAAAAAAGTTCACAGATTTTTTTCAGTGATATTAAGATATTGCTGAAGAATTATGCATTAAATTTGAATAATCGTCATAAAACCATCACGTTTTCTCATACAAAGGTACATTTTGGGACCATAATTTTATTTTTCCCATTCAAGGACATAACCTAGGATTATTCATGTGCAATACAAAATTAATGTGAGCATTGGTTCACTAAGAAAAAAAAATCATGAAAGTTTCCCATTTTTTTGCATTTTTGGGCAAAAATAGAGAATACTTTTTTTTTCAAAAATCTGTAGTAAAAAAAGTAGCTCGGGACCCCCCCATTTTTTTACATTTTCCATTTCTAAATGATATCAGCTACCTTTGGGGGGGAAAACAGGACATTTCATGGATACAAAGTTAAGAGTAGCGATCAACCTTAAGGACGGATGTCGCTTGAAGACTTCTATGACATCGTCGTCATGACGCACCAATGCATTCCCGCTGCATTAATGCATCATGCCGACCCTTTGGGAGTGTCCCAAACCCATAGGTTCGGCATGATGCTTGAATGCAGCACTGGCAAGTCACTCATCGGGTCTGCATCCATGCATCATGACGACCAAGGGCATGATGCACTAATGCATAATACGGTCCTTAAGGTGGATCGCTACCTCTTGAATATGGACCCACTGCGCAGGTATCTGCGCATATAGCTTACATGTCTCAGAATGAGCTGATATTGAATCACTAGGTACATATATATGCTGACTAAGCAATATCCAAAAATTGGACAGTTTTGAGCAAAATTGAGCTTTATATTGGACTTTGAATATTTGCTTTATTTGTAGACAATAATATTTGCTATTTTCGATATAAGCTAGAATATTGAAATTACTAATCAATAAATCATTATCTAGATTGATATAAATGTCACTACATTGCTTGAAGTAACCAAGGGCATAAAGTACAACCATTTTATACCCTGATTCTTGCCATTTAACCTATTATTCTAGGCATTGAATAAAGGATTTAGACCATTTTTGCACTATTTTTTAACTTCAAAGGCCGAAAAACCTAAAAATGTGCCCTGGACCCCCTATCAAAAGCACTTTCATATGTTAGCAAATGATCTAAACTATTTTTTGAGAGAGTTTAAAAAATTTCTGTTAACTTTGAATACTATTCTTAGCTCATAAGGCTACAAAATAATGAAAATTTATTCCTATTCTTTCCGGAAACATCATATTTTTACCCACTATGCCATTCCATACAACTATAAAATTATTTTTACAGTAAAGTGAAACATGTAGGCGTTTCATATGTAAAGTTTTACATTTCTGTGCACAATGGTTGACATGCAAAAAAATCATGGAAGTTTTCATATTTTTTTCTACTTTTTTGTGAAAAAATGTTAATACTTAAATTTTTCAAAATTCTGTATCTAAAAAAGTAGCTCGGGACCCCCCATCTTTCTTTTCATTTTCCGATTCTATATGATTTAGACTGCATGTAGAAAAAAAATAGGGAAATTCTGTTAACTTTGATCAAAGGGTAGCGACCCACCTTAAAGGGTTAAGAAACAGACCCCAGCATCACGGACAGACATAAAAAGAGCTAAGCAGGGGCTGTTGTTTTTGCAACTGGAGACGGAGGCAGTTTAGGTTTTCCCCCTGACACAATAGTCTTTGTCTGGCTTGGCAGTTTCTCTACCTCTGTCGTTTTTCATGACAGAAAAGAAATGGGCGAAATAAGGAACTCTCTCTCTACTAGCTACTCTGTGTGTGTTATAACATGTTTATTCCATGACAGGGAGGGGGTTCCCATTGACACAATTTGACCATGCGTCAAATTTGATTCGCCGATAGGCTTCGACAGGTGGAGAACGATGGACAATTGCATCATGGTGAGTGGGATTTTTGTATTCGTTACATATCCCTGCTGTGTATAAAAGTGAAGAATCTTAACAAACTTGCGGGCCATGTATACAGTACAGCCTTACCGTATTCCAAGGGGCAGATTTAATATAGAGAGTATCGTATCAGCCATGTAATAAATGTCGGCCTGCTTACTAGTATTACACAGAGAAAAGAGGTAGAAGCACTGTGACTCCCGACTTGGTCACTAAGCTAACTATCCCCAGGACTTTGAACTCACCCCCTAACATCAGCAGGACTCTATAATAACTCTATAACGACTCCTATTCTAAGACTCTCTAGGGAGAGTTACCTTAGTGATCAGGTCCAGACTCACATGTGGGAGTAACCGTGATTCTCTGTGTACTATGTATATACACACAACCCGATACAATGTATTTGATACTGCATCACAGCAAAACTGATGAACACAGCCAAATGTAATACAGCTACCTCTACACTATTAACCTGGATAAAAGAAAAAAAAACAGCCTCCATAGAGTTGTATCTTATCTCTGGTTTCAGCGGCTGACTTGTTGGCTCTGTGCTGCTATGGTTGGGCAGCCATATGGCGTGGGAAGGCCGCATCTCGTGCCCCTGCCCCCCCCCCCCCTGCCCGTTCTGCATGCTGGGTCTAGGGATAAGACCCCGCACTACCGGGATAAAGAGGTCACCATCTGTGTTCAGGGGTTTCAGGAAGTTACCCTGTGCCACGGGTTAAAGTGGCATTATCACCGGGCGTTTCCCACTCACAATTCTAGTACTGTTCTAGTCTGCTATGCGGTAAGTGTGAGTGGTGAGAATGCCCCTTTATGGCTGAAAAATGACGCATTTTCACTTTGGAAAGAAACGCTAACATTTGGTGCCCTATACAGTGATCCCTTTCGTTTTGTATCATTTAGAGGAGGTTTTATCTCATATGCATGTTCCAAAACACCCCTTCTGAAAGGACTCTCCTTTTCAGCAAATTAAAACCCGGGGTTTCTCTGCATAAATATCTGAAAAAAGCGACGCTGACTTTCCAAGGTGATGTTGCACTTTAAAGCCTGAACACAGAGAAAAGAAGCACCGTTAAAAGGTCCAGAGTCCAGGGTGTCTCCAGAATGAATCCCCTCTTTATGGGAGTCCAGGTTCTTATGCGACTCCCTTAGGTAAGCCAGGGAGCTATGTGATCCCCCCCCCCCAGGTGACTCCCTTGGATCCCCTAGGGAGTCACTTAGGGTCCCTTATGAAGCCTAGGCTCGTCCGAAGAGGGGAGTCATTCTGGAGGCAAGCTGGACTCCATCTTGACGCTTTTTTTCTCTGTGAACCCTTGCGGGTTCAGACAGGTATACACCGGCATTTGCAGCCAATGCCAAGACTTTCTAAGAGGCAAACTACCAATGTGATATATCCCCCTTGTTTCCTAACGAGGATGGTGTCTGGTCAGGGGGTTGAGTGCAGGGACCGGGTTGTATGGATAAGGGTGCGTGTCTAGGAATAATCTGTTATAGTTCCACGGTCCTGGGCAAACAAGGGGGACGACAGTCAACTGACGAGGGGACCAGGAATAGACTAACTTTCCATTATAGGAAAATAGGATATAGCAATTAGTATTGATCTATACATATAGTATGGTGATCCTAATGGTAAGGTCTATATTGATTTAAGGTATAAAGAGACATGGATTGATTGGTTTAGGCCAACAAAAAAAAGGTGTGCTTAACAGGTTACATACATGGTCAGATAATATAGGGATGGTCGGTTCATGTTTTTTTATAATCTTTTTATATTTATTTTTACTTTAGCTCCAAAAGTACCATAAAATTGATCTGTGGACGCCAGTGCCCACTCACCAAGCAATGCGACTTGTGGAGCCTCAATTGGCTCTAAAATACGGCAAAAGTGCCCAAAAATATTGTAAATATTTAAAGTTGGATTAAAATTTCCAGGCTCGGCCCAGGTTTTACTAGGGAGGGTTGGGTATCCTGAAACAAAGCTTTCATTTTTGTTTGGCCTTATTCTGAAATAACGGGAGGGAGATTATATTATCTGTTGGGTAATGATCATGGAAATTGAGGAAGCGATTTACAAGGGGGGAATGGACTATGTGCTAGACTCTCCTGTGAATAAGGCTGATATAATTATATGTATTGTTTTGTGCAGTGGTTTTATTTGGGTGAGGAGTGCATTTATTCATAATTGAAAACTATGCTTCATGAACATACATAGTGGGCACGTGCCACCCATGAAGGTCGAAGGGTGCAGATATCGGCCTAGCCCTAGCTCTCTCCTTCTCTCTCTGTCTCTGTGTGTATGTATGTATGTATGTCTCTGTCTCTCTGTTCTATTCTCAAATCAAAACTTCCCGCCCTACAAATGCAAGATTCTAAGGCAATCAACGCTATCTTGCCCATCTCATACCCCCTCTTCCTATCTCCAACCTAAACCTATAGAGATCCCTGGTAGCTATATACACCCTCAGAAAAGTGAGAGTCATTGTCGCTAAAACTACCCTCACCTGAGGGTCAGGCAGTGCCTGACCCTCGGGTGAGGGTGCCTGACCCTCAGGTGAGGGTAGTTTTAGCGACAATGACTCTCACTTTTCTGTGTGTGTAGCTAAAAGCATCACCTAGGTATATATAGAACTGTTTACTATAGTAGGCGATCTATACTTGAGAAAGCACAGGGCCTTATTGGTACATATATATATATATATATATATATATATATATATATATATATATATATATATATATATATATATATATATATATATATATATATATATATAGCAAGAGTGACCTATAGGCAGGCACAGAATATTGACTACTGGTGTGAGAAGCAATTGTATGATTATCATCTTCCCCTGCTATCATACACGGTGCACCCCTATCTCAGCTGGGAGGTGCCGTTATCAGGCGTTGGTACAGGCAGTCAGTTTATACTACCTCATGATAGAGACATTTAACATTCATTGCGTCCTCTTGTGTGGCTCATGTTATACACTGCCAAAAATAAGTGTAGCTTCACAGAAAGATAAACTGTAGATTTACAGTGTAAAAGGATATATCATTGCTTTCTAGTATAACATACTGTTCGGCTAAACCCACCTACCGGTACAGTAACCCAGGTAACAAGAAATGCTAAGTGAACGTTGATCAACGTTCACTTTTGGCTAGTTGGACTTTCATTTGCATTCTTTCAATAGCAGTATTCGTCTAAGATAAGCTACAATAATGACACTTTATGATATTTTTATCAATATTAATGACAACATTTGGTGTTTGAATATATCTAGGCTTAATAGGTTGGTCAAATTATGATATAATGTGCTTATTGGGATGTCCAGTATGGTAGACACCCGTTTTGTGGCATTGTGAGAATTATAAATAAAAAATGCTTGTAAATATAGGCCTGTGAATTAATAGACTGCAGACAAAGGTGAAAACGCTTCATGCAACTCTTTTAGAAAGGGTATGTAACCTTCATGTGCGGATGTACGAAAGGCACAAGAAACAAAATAAAAGAAAGATAAATATCAGATATCTGTACATTGATCTGTTTTTGCATTATATTGTGTGTATCAACTCCACGTTTTTTCACCCATAGCTCAATGTAAATTCAACGTTAATTCAACATTGAATCGAGTCCACGAAATGGAGTTAGGCTAGATGCAAAATAAACGTTATTTCACTCTGTAAATGACGTTAAAATAATGTTTAAACAACGTCAGTTTGTTAATGTTACCTGGGAATATCCATTCACAGAAAGTCCTTCGGTACAAGTTTCCACTGGGCACAATGGGTACTAATATCAAAATACAGCTTAATTATGCTTATAAACCTACTTGGAATTGAAGGGATGGTATTGCTGTATTAATATAGGTGGATTAACGTTCCAATAGGTTAGAAAGATAAAGGGAAAATGAGAGAAATAATTCTTGCATTGCTAGCCTGACTGGGGTTCAAACCCTGGATCTTTGGATAGACCTACAGCTACAGTACAATGTGGTGTAACCTACAGTATAAACTACTGGGAACCAAAAATACTTCCTCTTATACTGTGCAGCTACAGCACTTACTCCTAACAGTGTAGGCAGACCCTAAATCGAGATATCAAAGCAATAAGCAGAATTATAACAGAATCAATGTTAAATTTACATTGAATCAACATTAACAATCATTTGTCAATGTTGATTCAAGGATCTGTGCCCGCTTGGGAGGGGGGTTGCCTCTTAAATTCTATATGTCCATATTTTAAAGAAAATGTTATAGTCTTTCGATAAAGTAACAAGCTACCAATAGAACTGTTCCAGACTGACCACCCTTACTCTGTGGCTGAATACAAAAAAAAACATCTTAACGAAAATCAAAGAAACCGTTAATAAACGGCTTGCCATATACTACACGATGGACTCAATTTAGGCTCAAAACGCTAACTATACCACGAGCCAATCAGCAGCATTACGACGGCTTACGGAGCCCGGCCTAGATCAACACAGAACGCAAACAGAGAGCAGCTCAGGGAGAACCCGGGGGGGGGGGGGGCACTCACATTTTTTTGACATACAAAATTTACTATGCTTAAGTTACTGGAAGGGCCGTATTCAATGCCCCCCATTGAATACAATGTGGCCATATTCAATGGGCTTAGAAAAGGGTTTTTCCTTCATTAAATGGCTTCAAATAAAAAATAATCACAAATGCCAACTACATTGATACAGCTCTGATGTATTTCACTTGTGGGAGCTGTGGCGCATCCCACTCACCCTGTGGCTTTGTGGCATTTATCTATTTAATTTGACATTGGTGTGCGGCTGGCCCTCTGACAACCCTTACCCTCATTGAGGGGGTATTCAGTCAAAAGTGCCTAGGTTTTAGCAATTTTTTCCGAGGAATGGCCCTAATTGGCGAGAGGGATTTTGGTCAAAAAGTCACCCTTCTATTTCGATGAGAATTCCTAAAACTGACCCTTTAGATCTTTGGAATTTCCACAAAGTGACCCTTGGTGAGGGAGACTTTGTTGAAAAGTACCCTTGCTGAGGGGGATTCTTGTGAAAACTGGGCTTTGGTGAGGGGGATTATGCTGGAAAATACCCTTGCCAGCCGCACACCCCTGTATCAGGGGTGTTGGAAGCAACTTGACTTTGTTCAGAAGGGCGTGGGATTCTCAGTTTTAAAAGTGACACCAATCATTGAGGGTCTGGGGGGCATTGGGGAGGCAAAAGATACTCTGCTCTCTCCCCCCCCTCCCCCATGTCTAGAACTGGGGGTGGGCCAGAGCCCCCCTGCCCCTCCCCCGTTCGACACCCCTGCTATATACAAAATATACCAAGTGCCCCCCCCCCTACCCGGGGGAGAACCCACTGAGCTGCTCCCTACTCCACACGGCTATACACAGAGCAGCTCACAGAGCAGCTCAAAGTGCACTCAGAGACCGACAAACTAAAACATAACAGAAATAGAATATACAGAGGAAGTGGGAAGAGGTGGAGAGGATTTGGGGAAGGGGATGGAGGGCTGAAAGGGTTGTAGGTTGGGTTGTGAGATTGTATGGGGGTAGGTGGGTGGGTGTATGGGGCGGTTACCAATGGGTAGGGGGTAGGGGGTAGGGGGTAGGGGGTAGGGGGTTAAATGCAGGGTTCGTTTGTCGTGGGTTGTTGTGCGGAAAGAAGAAAGCTAGAAGAAAGGTGGCTATACTGCATCTCTGTCTTACATTGCGTGTTTTCTTTTCTTTACATGGTTTAGGCATGGACGAATGCCTTTTTTTTTGATTTTCAGAAAGTCTACTTACCATTTTCAGGTGCTTTTCGTTTACTCCTTTTTAAATTCCTGCCCCACCCCTTGTTAACATGGGACAGGATTAGATAGGAAATACATAGAAATTGAAAGATAGTGACATGGGACACGGGTCATTTCTTAAAATCGATATGGCGATGTGAGCTTTTTTTGAAACCGACATTGGGCATGCCCCCCCCCCCATCGAGGTCCCCATTATTGCTGATAAATAATGCTCAGCCCAAACAATGCATTACCTTTTTGCTGAGATATTTGCTTAAAGGAATAAGTTTAGCACTTTCCATACATGGACTAAAATAACAGTTCCACCAGAGGGCAGCAGTGTTTGGACAGGGGACCATGAACATTGTCCAGCTACAACATATTCACCCTATCTTGTGCCTGAAGAGCCCTCTTGTGAATTAAAACTTAACTATATCCAAAGTGCTTTTGGCCTCACTTCAGCCATGACGGTCAAGCTTTAAAGTTGATTCAAATCTAATTTGCTTGATTTCCTGATTCAACTTTAAGACACTGTTATTAAATCTGCCTAAATCTAAAGTTTTATGCACTGTATAAAGCACTGATGTGGACGGTGTATAGGTCTACTTGGGGTTGGAGTGGTGTGTTTCTGAGGTGGGGAGGCTGGAGGCTGGAGTGGGCCTCAGGCATGGCGTCTTGTAATGGATAATATCATATTCATAACGACACGGGGCCGCAGCCTACACACCACATGACCCCCTGCCCTGTCCTACCCCGCCCCAGCTTATAGGTGGGGTTATTATATCGTAAGGTGGGGGGAGGTCAAATATTGTGCGTTTTATTTTTATTCAGTAAAAAGTGGAGACGGGGGTGAAGTCACAACTGCAAGACGAGAAGTGGGTGGCTTTAATTTTAGGATACAACGTTTTGGAACAAGACTGTCCTTCTTCAGGTGCCTTTACTTAGGAAAAAAAATGACCACAATCCCCCTACAAGTTGTTTATGTTAGACAAGTGATGAATCGCCTTATCTATATTTCAAGATGATTTAAAATAATCTTTGACAACGTAATTAAAGTTAATAATATGAAAAAAGTTAGAAATCAAATGTTCACAATATGATCAATCGTATGTATATAGTCCTCTAATGCTCTCTGGGCCTAGTCATCAGCTGTTGTATTCCGGGTTGTATTACATGCGACATGCGCCCCCCCCCCCCCCCACACACACACACAAATAGACCCCCTTTAATCATAACCCTCTGCATAATCAACCAACCCCCTCCCCCCCTACCAGAAAGCACCAAATGCCCCACCCCTGATAGAACACCACACCTCTGTGCCTGCCTCCCCATGCAGCAGGGTTACAGGAGGGCACCTTACACACTGTCAACACTGGAGGAGGCTGGAGGCACGCATCTTTATACCTTACTCCATACAGGTGTCCGCTGACCTTCCTCCAGCGTCCTGTAGCCTTTAATGGGCGTGGCAGCCCCACCTAGTGGATCTTTTCATAAGCTTGTTGGGGTCTGTGAATGCGGCTGTCCTGGACGACACATCTACTTCACAGGATGGTGGATGCTTTAAGGTAGGTCCATACACCCGGCCAGTGTGCTGGGTTGTAGTGCTGGTTTGATCTGTCGCTTTGCCGATTTCCCCTATTTTTACACTCTATTGGGTTTCTTTCAAAAGCCCTTTTCTATGAATCAGTTAGGCGTTTCTATATGTATGGGGGTTTTCCCCCAGTGAATTAGTGCGATGGGCAGCTAATAATAGGTGACGATGTGTGATGTTATGTTCCATATATAGCATACGGGGGGGGGGGCACTCCCCGAGATTTAAATACCATGTGTGAACATGAATCCAAGGGAAATGGTACTTTTCTGGACCCTAGGCACGGACCCGCAAGGGCCCTTGAAAGGGGCTGCTTTTTAGGCAATTTTAGACTAAAAGGGGTGTCTTTCAAGGGGGAAAAGGGTGTATTTTCAGGCCTTATGGCTTAAAAAGACTTGTAGCTGGAAATATTATTCAATTTCTGTCAACATAATAAATATTAGGGTACATTTTAGGCCTACCTTTTGTGAGTTTCTTCTATAATTTTCTCGGTCACCCTTGACAAGGTATTTGTCTCCCTTGATTAGGGTATGTTTTGTGATACATTTTTAAATTAGAGTGGTGAGACCTGAATCCAATGCCATCCAATCAGGGACCAGTTCTCTGAGGCTCCTACCACTCCCATACAGGGGGAGGGTGAGGGCTGTTGGAATGGACCTGGAGTTCCACCAATCGGTGGGATGCATTCAGGGGTTGCCGGGGGGATCTACAGTGCTAAGCCAATCACACTGCAGATCCCTAGGTCCTGTGGAAATGGACCAATAAGAGAAAGGGTACCTCTCTGCTGAACTACCTCCCCCTGGGCGGTAGATTCAAAATGGGAAGGTGGGCTAATACTGAGAGCTCATATCGTGGTCGCAAAGCAGCGAAGCTTCACCGCCTTGTCTTTATCCACATGTTTTGTGATACATTTTCCTTGAAAGGGGTGCTATTTTCTTAATTTTTCTCCCGTGATAAGGGTATCCCCCCCCCCCGGATAGCATGATACTATATTCTGTGCGATGCATGTGTGACCTCGGGTGATGTATGGCAAATCATTGGATATTACACCACAGTTGGCTGAGAGAACAAAAGAAATGCCCTGACTGTAATTTACATACATGGCTGTATGTTGATGCGGTCCACTGAGCACACTCTCCTACTGTGGGTGTAAGTCAGATATGATATGCGTGACTAGGTGCATGAGTGTTATAAGCCTTGGACAATGGTAACTAACCGTGGCTGACGCTTTGGACAATTACCCTGTCCTTGGCTTATATCACTCATACAGCAAGTCACTTGTATCATATCTACCACTTATTACACAGACTACCAGTGTGAGTGGATGTGTTTTGTACGCGATTCCCAAAGACTGTTGGAAGATGTATAACACTTTCTTTTTAGAACTTTCTCCCAGTCTTTGCGAAAACTTTTTCATCCCACGGGACATTTGGTCCTGCAGATTTTCAATGTTGGAGGACCGGTTCCCTTTTTGAAGGACCGGATACTAACATATCTGATAATTTATACATTTTAACTTGAAAATAGTACTGTACATTATATTTGTAATCATTTATGGCTAAACCACGATAAATACATAGTTTTACACATTATATTGACAAACATATTTCAGGTTTAGAAATCCAACCAAATAATTTAATTCAGAAAACATGTAACTAGACATTCCGTCCTGCTACACTTGTCAATCTACTGGACTGGCGTCATTTTAGCAGGACATTGCCACTGTCATGCAGGTTTTTGCAAAGACTGTTCTCCTATTCCCTAATTTACTTTCTGTCATAAACAGTTTGTCCTGAGGGAAATTCTTAATACGAAGTTTTGTGGTTTGAGTTTCTCCTTTTTTGTTTGTTTTTATACGATAATTTTCCTATGACATTGTTCCGGCAAACCTGCAAACCCAGCTTATAAACCTACTGTACATTCATAGGAGATGCCAGGGCTGCATTCATGCATCATAACGACAAAGGGCGTGTCCTACACTCTAAGAACAGAGTGTTACGTTTACACGCTTATCAACACACTTTTCTGTGACCACTTTTAACACACATTTTGGTGTAACACACTATACACACTACATACTCTTTGCCAAACGTGTGTTGATCTCAATGGTGTGTTGCAAATATGTGTGTGTAATTCCTTATCCATGTTCCCGCAACACACTGTTCATAGAGTGTATTAAAGCAGTATATGCGACCCAGAAAAGGCTATTAAAGCGCAAGACCTACCTATAGATGGACCTATCTCCTTCCTGGTTGTTTCTGGGTCTATATTATGCCAATATTATATTACTGACTTTGGCAGCCTATAGTGGCACACATGAAGGCCAACAGTTCCATTTGGCATCTCCTGGGCATAGATCTAATCTATACATTACCCTACCTGCATGTGTTCTATGCGGGTACAGTATGAGCCTCGTTGGGAAATGAGCAATGGTATGGATTGTTTTTGTTCTGCCAATATTAAAAATGAGCATTGGTGTGGATTGTTTTTGTTCTGCCAATATTGAAGACGAAAATACACTGACTCATTCATGTTCCAAGTCCAATAGGACACCCGTAACGCTTATATTGTACATCCCTTTTATAGAGAATAATAAGGGGACGGAAGATTAATGCTGAATTTCGTTTTCATTCAACCATGTATAGTTATTAATATCCCAACATACCATGGTATAGAACCACAGAATACACCATATTGATAATTTAGGCCATGACTCTAAATTCATAAAACAGATTAGTTGTATTCACTTTTTAATTTTTATCAAATATTGAATTATTTCTCACTCATGTAGGCTACCATAACCGCATTGAATCCGGCATAAAAAGATGCTTCCAGCGATACCGAACTTTCTATTTTATGGCAAAGATGTATACATACATGATGTCTGTATACACTGTATACTACTTCCTTCTCGACATAAACTTCAAAGTAACTAGACACAAGTAGGCGATAGAGTCACCATCGCCTCAAGAAAAAACACCACGTTTCTTTTAAACTCTATTCCCTACTGTATATTGGAGGGGGTGAGAGGAGGTAGGGACCCTTTGAGGCGACATAACAGAGTCATAACGTGAAGTATATGGCAGCCCACACGTGTAGATTACACCTATACTCAGGGTGTGCTATACTCTGTCTAGTAGAAATGGTGTGTGTGACCACAACATGTTTAAAATTAATCATGTCAGCTCACTATTTAAACAACTTCTGGTTTAACAAGGTCACGACGAAAACGCATCAGACATTGCCAGTTTTTGCAACATTGGGGGTGCGGAAAGTCGATATTAAGGGCTCAGGTCACAAAGTCACTTTTTATACCATTTTTACTATAGCCAAATTTCTGAAAAAGTTGCCAGGTCGCTTAAATCATCATACCAGGTCGCCAGATCGCCTGGAAAACAAACCAGGTCACCAGGTCGCCTTTGACGCCTTTGGAGGCACAATGTTATGTCTATTGAATAGCTCTGTGGGAAAAAAACAGCAAATTTCTTTTAAACTCTACAGCATTGGGGGTGGTCAGAGGAGGTAGGTACCCTATAGGAGGCGACATTACAGAGTCATAACGTGAAGTCTATGGCGGTCCACACGTGTAGGTTACACCTAGGGTAGACTGACCTAAAGGTAACCACGTACCATGAGATGTCCACCCTAATTATGCAGTTATTTATGTATTGTATTGTCTTTATTTGTCCTTTGCTGGAAAGAGCATCACTTAAAGTGTACTGTGATACACAAAGACAGGTATTATCATGCATGAATGACTACAGAATTAAGGTAGACATCTCATGGTACGTGGTTACCTTTAGGTCAGTCTACCCTAGACCGGTGGTGTGCTATAGTCTGTCCAGCAGTAATGGTCGTGCCAATCCCTCGGTCACCCTAGCCTAACCAATGTAGTCATTGTTTGGCTCCCTATACAACCGACCTAGGTTAGTTAATGTTTTCAGGTTGGTCAGTATTGACCAACTCAACTTAGTCTTTCCATTTTAGGCTAAGTCCTTGTGAGTAAGGTGTTAGTCATGTGTTGTTATGGCTCAGTCATTTTTGAATAGCACTTGGTCATGTTTGACCAATGTCCCTATGACCAACATGGGATAGTCACTATAGGCTAGGGCTGGGGCGTTCAGATTATCTGTGTATTTTAAAATGGTTCACTGATATGGCAACAATGAAAACGCATAAGGAAATTGCGCGTTATTGGAATATTGTTTATTGAATAGTCCTGTGTTTCTATGTAGAAAGATTGTTTAAAGTTATTGAACTTTTATTACATACGTGTTTTCAACCTTTTCATGAAGTGTGTTTTAAGACAATGAGCAATTGCTTGCAAGCTTAGCAGAAGGAATGGTCCAACCCGGGGGTCCAACACGATCCTGCACACATCCAGTGTAGTTCTAGTTGTGCACATGATGTAGAGAATAAGTCTCTCATTGCTGCCCGAAGGTTGTCAGCTGGCAATAATTATACCAATTTCTTATTTTCTATTCTCAACAAAACAAATACTCCATGCACTCTATTCAACCCACGGACTCAGACATATAGAATACCAACATTGCAGCCAGTGCACCAGATGGTATGAATTAAATTAATTCTCCAGCCCTTTTTTTTTATTCATTTAGGAATAAAACGGCCTAGCATAGGACACGTGGGATAACTAGTCCCCAATGGAGACCTAACCCCACAGGTTGTCCCGTACAAAACGTAAATGAGCATCAGACAGGCTATAGTGCTTATTGCTCAAGCTGATCTCCTCACCCCTTTAAGGACGGCAAGATGCCTTAATGCATCATAGCCTTGGTCGTCATGATGCATGAATGCAGCCCTCAGGCCTGGCGAGTAACTCGCTGGTGCTGCATTCAAGCATCATGCCGATCCTATTGGGTTGAGACACTCCCAAAGGATCGGCATGATGGACCAATGCAGCACCAGCGAGTTACTTGCCGGGGCTGCATTCATGCATCATGACGACCAATGTCATATTTTAGCGACACGTTTCTTTAGAGGGTTACCCTGCCCCTCTAACCTCTCATGTATATATAGTCAACATGCAAGGCACATTGGTTAAACAAATAAGAATTAAGACCAGTCTGCCTAAGTTGTGGCCATGATATACGATACCCATCTCCCATTAGAAGAAACAGGGTAGATCTAACTGTAATCTAAAAAGCCTAGGTCTATTCTCATATGTTCAAGGGATTACGTCAATAACTATGGATTATTGCTGCATAATGACATATTTGTAATTATGCAGTTAATGATTGGAGTGTGATCTGACCTTGCCCTGTATCAACACAGGTCTTTGTCTAATTATGAAAAATCGCATAATTTCAGAATCATTATAAGATATGATTCTGGAATTATATATGAACAGTTAAAATAGTTGTAAAAAAAACAGGCCAATGAAAAAGAATAGAAAAGAGACAAATTGGTATGAATTTGTGCATATGAACATCTTATAGTCCAGCAAACAAATAAGCCAACTAAATATAAACAGACTCTGGAAAAGCACTTCCCTGCATCCCACTGAGCTGGCACAGGGCCACTGGTGGGTATATCAGAGACTCCCAGGAGTAGCCCCCCCCCCCCTACAACCCAGCACCCTACCCCCTGGAGGACCAGGCCTTACTCCTGTGGGGTAATACCCAGTCACTGGCAGCCAGGTAGGGCTACACTGAGCTCTGGGGTCCCCTGTGCTATCACTAATACTACAGCACTACCCTGTCTATAACCTATACTAGCAGTGCAGAAAGGAGGATAGCACCGGTCAGCCTTGGGCTTACCAGTAGTCACAGGCCACAGGGGATGGTCTGGGATCATCCGCTGGGGATGGTCTGGGGATAGTCACTAAACCAGCTTGCAGTATAGAGACATGGGTAGGAGGAGGCCGGCCCCCCAGTCCCACCCACGGCCGCCGCAGCAGCAGCGACACCAGCGGGAGGTGGGGGAGGTGTGACAGCCGCAGCTCCCACCACGGCCCTATACCGACAGGAGGAGCACCACCTCTCTGAGTCTGTCTGACCACACTGGAGGATCCAGCCCACTGCAGACACTGCGGAGATCATCATAGGGTGAGGATTGACTGACTGTCACCCTCAGCTGGTGAGACTACAGCTTAATACTGCCACCCTGGAGGCAACCCCTTAATAATACAGCCACAGTGTGGGTGGGAGGCTCTGGAGGTGGGACACAGTCAGCACTACTACTACACCACCCTGGTACTGACCCGATTCTTACAGCAGGGTTGTATAGAGGTAGGTTGTATGGCCGCCTGCAGCTAGCAGTGGGACTCACTGGGAGGGTGGTAGTCACTGTTACATGGGGTTTATTTTGATGTTGTGGTTCTGGAGTTTGCCACTAGGAGGCTGCTCTATAGTTACTGGAGGAGGTACGTACGATAGTGATGCACAGGTTTTAACAAGACCTCAGTTTGGTGAGTTAGTAGGCTATAGGGGCACTGGATGGGGAGTACCCATGTCGATTATCGATCTTAAAACATGGTCATGTCCCATGTCAATGTCGTTTAATGATGCCCATGTCCCATGTCGATTTTAAGAATTGCTCATGTCCCCTGTCACTATCTTTAAGCCTCATGTCGCATGTCACTAGGCCTCATGTCGCAAGTCGATTTTAAGAAATGCCCATGTCACCATGTCGAATTTAGGTGTCTAGAGCCATTAGAATGGGAAGGTGTGGGTCGATGATCATCTTTGCATGACTCTACAGAAGGTCAGCATAAACAACATATATACACTAGATGGCACTACCTCTAGACTCTAATTAGGATGTACAAAGGTGATCATGGACTTTTAGTTGCACCCCTTCCCATGCTACCCTACACTGCAAAAGAGGTGTTTAGATCCTAAACACATTCCTGCCCCGTTTTTGTCCACACAATATGTTCCTAAACATGTTTAGACCAATAATATGTTTAGCTCAGTGCTTAGACATTTGTGTGTTTAAAGCAATGTGTTTAGGACAATGAAGTGTTTAGAATTCAAGAATTTAGCAGATTATTGTGTTTATCTATCAAGTGTTTGAATATAAAAGTGATGTGTCTAGAGATGTAGATTATTATTATGTTAGGTACTTATATCTAAATAAATAAATCATTTTATTTCCATATAGTGTCTTGAAGAGACTTCTAGCAGCCCCCCCCCCCCCCACACACACACATCTAAACATATTCAACATAACTGTTTATGTGTTTAGAATAAAAGTGTTTAATTCCTAAACAGAAAGATTCAAAGTTACAAACCTAGTAAAATGTTTAGACTTTAAACATGTTTAGACCTAAACATGTTTAAAACCCAAGCAACTTTCTTGCAGTGTATAGCATATATACTCACTCACCAAGCTCCAAACTCTTGTTAAAACCTGTGATAGTGAGGGGCTGAGGGACTGGGCAGCAAGTAGTATAGAGAGCTGTGAACCGGAAACGGGCAAAGCCAGCTGGACTCTGGGAGATTGCTGATCAGGGTATAGGTTAGATTTACTCTTAGGTCTCTGGGGATGCAATATAACAAGGTTATAGGCATTGGGTATGAATATACATTCAGGCCACAGGAGCCTAGAATGATTGCTGTTGTTGTGTGTTTCATAGCTCTATTTGAGGCTGTGTATTCTGATCACTTCATTCAGTATCGCTACATATCCAATGATGGCTAAGCATGCATTTTAATTAACATCAAACAATTTAACGGATAGAACATATATTAATCAGGTATAACTTTTTATATGATAATAAATAAGTAGGTGACAGCACGTACAATATTGTTGACATCTCACTGTTTCAATGCATGTGCCATTCGTGGACATTTCACGAGAAATATATCTGTTTAGTTTAGACTTTATTAAATCTCATGGTCTGGATTCATTTTGTATTGATGAACTTCGACTCAAGCATGATTCTGGTCCATCTCTAGTGATGGTAATTACTGAGGAAGGGGTGGTCGAAGCCGGATCCAAAGAGATTGGGTTTCTTTTGGATTAAAATCAAAACATTTCTAAAGACACTATTGATCAGTCGTCCAGACCCCTTCTGAAACCTAACACTACATTGGATGTGATTATAACTAAATAACTAAATTACCATATTATACCTATATTCAGGTTATATACTAGCTTCTATCCATCTCGCAATCAGGAATCTAATTCAATTCAATTTCAATTTGCAAGGTTTTTATTCTGCAATCACGAAAAATGTACACAATTATATTTGTTTCAGTCGATTTATAGAATGGGTTGCTACTTACAATCAGATGAATAATTAATTACATTTGCATTTTTGACTACAGTACCTTCATTTCATCATTACTGCATGAGAACTTATAAAAAGTCAGTCATGGTGATATTAATTGGGGTCCAGGGGAAGGGCGGGGGGTAAATATGAGATGACCCTGGTTAGGGTAAAGGCACCCATTTCGGACGCTCCTGGAAGAGAAAGAAGTTATCAATTTTGGGTGTTGACATTGACATACCTAAAGGATACCAATTTAAATATGGGTTGCACCACTGGACACATATTGTCTACCAGTCTCTATTTCAGAGGTAATTATGATCAATTTCATCAGTTAAG
The DNA here is from genome assembly GCA_947462335.1 of Harmothoe impar. Classification (NCBI taxonomy): domain Eukaryota; kingdom Metazoa; phylum Annelida; class Polychaeta; order Phyllodocida; family Polynoidae; genus Harmothoe; species Harmothoe impar. Next base: position 13,600,866 of record OX381718.1, on the reverse strand, counting down.
TATTGATAAATTTCCACTGCTGATTTCAAAACATCAAACTGCACCTAAAGTCGGACACCTCATACCAGTAATGATCCTAGAGTCAGACACTTGTCATTTTATTGGTTTGATAGGTACCCAGTGGGCACAGAACATTGAATCAACATTGATAAATGGTTGACAATGTTGATTCAATGTTAATACAATGTTGATTCAACGTTGAACTAAATTTTGTGCCCACTGGGTATGCTTGACAATTAATACAATATACTTGTGGGGAAAATATCATATTATGTTTTTGAAACAGCCTTTTTTCCATTTATAGATCCCCAATCATATAATATTGGCCCCCAATCAGATGAAGTGTTCATTCAATATTTACCCTATGTTTTATAGTACACGCAGGTACTACACATGTATAATGACGCATGAGGTTGATGCAGCATTACCCAGTGCTGGGGGTGGGGGTGTGGGGGAGGTAACAATACATTAATCATGCTGATAATGACATCAGAGTGGTTACACAAAGCAAACAGTGCTGGCCACTAAACCCTGTAACAGTGTTAACACACCTGATAACAATATGAGCTGATTAGCTGGGGACTGTGGCTAAATTTGGTGGTAGCCACATTCAGTGCTAAAAGCCTCTGATGATTCATTATAGATCTACTGCTCATTTCTGAAATTTGACATTAAATCATCCTGTAATAAAACGACAGAGTAGGTACCTGTCTACAGGACTTGTATATCTGTGTATATATATATATATATATACTGACTAATTCGGTAAAACGTCTCTTTCTAAATGAATCTTTAGTCAATAAAACTTTTTTTAATATAAATCATTCTTTAACAGTAATGTGTCTGCATAGAACTAAATATGATATTTTCAAATTATAATAAAAAAATACGTCTACCACCATAGAGGGAATAAATTTGAATGGACAACCCAGGTGACTATTGTTAGCAATACCGAGTTCCTTTTATAGAGAGATGCATGTTATATAATGTAGAGACTATGGTATTACTGAGCAAGGCATAGTGGTGAATCATATAGTGTATACACATGTATGCATGACCCCTCACCTACCCCTATCCCCTGTAGCCATTCTGTGGGAGCAGCTCAGGAGTCCTGTGAGCAGCTCCTAAGGGCCTTGTCTCAAGGCCATAAGGGACTTATAAATCAGGGACCCTGCATATTGATGCCCATTCTATGAACTCTTCCCGACATACTCAAGCGATGCAGGGCGAACATAACATACTATATAAATAATGGAAGAATGCTGACCGAGCACATTGTGTAGGACATAGGACATAACACTATCTTGCAATGGCTAAATAGAGAGCCCTGAATGATATTGGCATATCTGTGTTATTTAATAGGGAAATAGTATATGTTATTATCTATAGTGATATTATGATATTATTATAAAAATACATCAGTGGTTTGAAGCTGAATTTTAAGATAATATCCATTAGTAGTTACTGATTGTTTAATTATTGGGAATGACCAATACAAAAAAAAAGAGTGTTAATCATTAGCTCCAGAAATGATACCTCTTTATATGGGAAATTTGTCACAATTTATGGACATTTTATAGATCGGAAGTTACCATTGTGATGCACTCACTACCGTTTACCCAAGCCTCAATTGACATTAGGCTACACCTATTTTCCCCACAGCCTCTTTGCTATCATTCTCATTTGAATTGAGCTTATAACCTTTCTTTATTTCCACAAGGTGATCTTCTAAAGAAAACGATACAATCAAATGGGATTAAAGACCCATAATGTCTAATACATGTGCTTAAGATGAATGTAGACTGTACATAATTTGAATTTTCCCTTTCCCTTTTTTCCAGATGGGGGCCAAATTGACCATAGCATCACCACACCTCTACCCACGATCAGCACCCACACCCATGCCTCATACTATCCCCACATAACCCCAGGATGGACCCCCAACCCACCCACACACTGAGCTGCTCGGCTACTGCCCCCGGTGAGTAACTCCCCCCTCTGAGACCCTGTCAGTGTCAGGGTATCAGGATGCAGACTAAGGGCCCACAGTGGACCCGGACTGAGACGCGGGTGCTCAGGGAGTGGATCAAGGCAGACTCCAAGAGGAGGTCCCTGGGGGCCCACGTGGACTGCTGTGACTGCTGCTATGATGTAAGTTTTTACCTGTGTTCTACGTAGTTTATGGACGTAGTTTGTACATGATTTGTACATAGTTTGTATGTAGTTTCTAAGTAGATTAATTACAGGGTTATAGGCCAAGAAGTCTATGTCATCTACTTGGAAAAAAGTTAACTTGTACAAGAGGCCACTCCAAAATATATGCTTGTTTCTCATCAATACGCCATTGGATATATGACGAGGGCGCTTTTTCCTTTTTCTTCTTTTTTGAAAATTTGCTGAGGCCTAAATAGTATATGGTATTGCAGGACTATTCATAATACGTTTACTTAGGCAAACAGAATATTAGTACCTGATAATTATAGATGTTACTTCTCTTAAAATAGTCCAGTGTATTACAATTAATTTGCCAAAAAAAACAATCAACAACTACAAGACCCTATTAATTTAGTTAACAAATATGTTTGTACTCAATAAAACTAAAAATAGGAAGTCTGTGTACGGTGGACGTGGCGTGTGATCCCAACACTACATTCCTAATCCCACGCCAGCCCAGTCGTTGATGACAGTTTGAGAAAAAAGGAAAATTTAAGAAATTGAATTCTTCCAAATTTTTCTCCGAGTCTGACAGGGTACTTGAAAAAAAGTCAGGTCAGGAAAAAAATCCCTGCCTAAAAATAGGAAGTCTTTTATCACATGCAGCCATCCATGAAGCACAGCCCATATCTCCCTGTCTTTTTGATATGCAATAAGACTATTAAAATTGTATCTTAAACATTTTGAACATCTTTACTACCAGCGGAACTGCCCGTGCATGGTTTACATCCTGTGCTCCATGCTGGCCGTGACGTCCATCGTGCTCTTCGTTGTCTTCTGTTGTCGGATCATCGTGCCCTACAACAGCGCCAGCAAGTTTGAACCTGGAGAGTGCACTACGCGAAGCACGAGGTAGGACATGGATATTGTTATCATTTTACTTAAAGCTAATATAACCTATGTGTGGGACAAAAAAGTAGATTTCCCTAAAAATGAGTCAGAATATTCACAAAAATTATTTGACTTTCTATCTGTTCCATTCCCCCCGATTCCCTCAGGTTTTGCTCTAATTCGATTTTTATTGCCAAATTTTGCTCTCATTAGATTTTTTTGTCCAATATGTGGTCATTTTTGAATAAAAGTGTGCATGCTTTTATTTCCCCCATTGAAAATACACTAGAAAAGCCCATGGTTGGGGGACATTGGATCTCTTTGTGCCTTATTAACACCCATTGATGACATTTATCTGACCTCTACTCTCTGAATATCATACTTTTACAGTGTTTAGAATACATATTTAAATTTGATTTACAGTTTGAGGAAAAATTGGATATGCACCCACTGTAACATGGCCTGAAAAGCTTATTCAAGATTGTCTTAAGGAGAGAATTGCCACTGTTTCATGTGTCCTTCACAGTCATGAATGCTCTATGGGTCTCTGGATCCATTGTGGTCTGACATATGGGATCTACCATATTTTTGTCCAGGGCTGCCACATGGGCTTGCACCAGTTGGAAGTGCCTTGGTTCAGCCCACATCCAACCCACTTTGACCCGATACAATACAAATATGACTTAAATGTTTAACCTCGTAAGAGGTAATTCCTTTGGTAATCACAGATTATTCACAGATCTGGGCAAACCCATCTTGCCCAGATAAAACCCATACGGGCCTGTTGTCATCAGTAAATACACTAACAAATGTTAGATTAAAAAAGAAAAACAATAAATACTTAAACATGTATTTCCAGCAGCATGTGTGGGCGGCCATATTTTGCTAAGCACCTTGGACTCTGGCCCCAGTAGATGGTGTAGATAAATGTCAGTTAAAGGGCGCGGGTGTCATAGCTACGGGCACAAGGGGAGTGGGTGGTCCTTGTACCTGTAGGTCACTCTAAACAATATCCTTGTTTCTCATCACCAAGCCATGAAAAATATTATGAGGGTGAGGTTTTTTCTTTTCTTTCTTTGTTAAGGGCTAAATTGGTAAGCTAGGGTAAGCGAAGCTCCCGGCGAACTAAATTCATGTTTTTAGTAATGAGACAAGTGATCCAAGCAAGTTCTGAATATGCATGTTTTCTCCATCCCATCACATTTGCAGCACTTTAAGCTTCAATTTGATATAAAATATGCCCATAATAGTCAATCACAATCATGTTTTTCCCTTAAAACTTGCAGACAATTTTTTTTTTCTCAAAAGCCGATTTTGGTAATGCGCGGTGATGAGAAACAAGGATATCATTTTGAGTGGCCTTAGCATGAGTGCCATTTGGATCAGTGGAGAAACTCACCCCTCCTTAGGGGAAGGTAACAATCGTAAAAAAAAGAAGACGAGGAGAAAGGGTTGTCTCGTGGAATAAATGAACTTGACATTGGTAGCGGAAAGGTGCTTCCAATATTCCGCTACGCTAATCATTCAATCATTGTTTTCCCATTTGGATACATCTCAAATAGTACACATTAATCTGTAGGGCTCTATGTTAGGACTTCGGACAGGAAAGTTGTGTTTGAGGTTAGCCTTCCAAGCTGACCCAAAACACCTTTAGGCAAATTTCTGGAATGTGTAGACAGTCTCAGGCAATGAGGCTAATCCAGCATTATGTCCCTAGTTTACCTGAGTTCTTGTTTAGGCCACTCAAAAAAAAGAAGTGGTTTCTCATCACCAAGGTCTGAAAAATGTGACGAGGGGGGCTTTTTTTTCCTTTTTTTTTTTTACTCGTGGGCTAAAATGTATGAGATACTATGGGAAGATATATGTTTTTCATGACCAAAAGTTACATTTTAGTAGTTAAAAATTCATGGATCTTAAAAAGTGGGGAAAACGTAATTTATTTCTATCCTACTGTATTACTGGCAGTATTAGCTTTAATTTGATACCAAATATCCCAATATCTGTCCATTTTTATCATAGTTTTCTCCAAAAATTAGCAAAAAAAAAAGTTTTCCTCAAAGCTGATTTTTATGATGCGCGCGGTGATGAGAAATCATTTTATTTTTTTGAGTGGCTTTAGTTTAGTTACCAAGTTCAGATATATTTACCATGTCACATGAAACATACTTTCTTTTTGGTCCAAGTAATTATTTTGAAGGGGCCATTTCCAGATTGACTATTAGTGACACTTCCAACCGCCAATACCAGGATAACATGTTCTTACTGACGGTTTCAGTCCCTTTGATAAGCATAGTTAGCAGGTACTGGCCATGAATTGACTAGCCCCTGTTACAAATATCATATAAACTATCGGCTCAAACATATACAATCGTCCTGAACATGAATAGGTCAACTAGAACATATCATTTATGATACCTTTACCAGTATGAATCAGATTTAATTGTTCTCATCAATTTGCATAGAGGAGCTGTGTTAACTGGGCTATTTTCTATTCAAATATCCTATTCTGTGTAGACCATTATTATTAATGGATCTATAGAATTTCATTGAGAAAGAATCCTGATATACCGTGTCCTTTATCAACCCTTTAAAGACAGCACCAGCTCCTTTGGGGACTGGCGGGGGGTATATTCACGGCAAACTGTAGGCCTACCTTCTTTTCACGGCAAATTGTGCCCTCTCTTCGCACTTGTTCACCCCCAACTCCCCATGACGTGACTGGGACTATGATGGTGGTTGTATACCCCCCGCCCGCCCCTCCCGCTAAGGTCAAGGGGCGAGCGGGAAAGAAGTGTGCGTCCCTCTGACCCATATTTCTATGGTAGCCCAGAAGTGCCGCTGCTGTAGCAACCTCACTCTCGGAACAGATTCTGTCGGAGGGGCTCGACTGACAGGTTTAGGCTAGCATATCTCAACTATTACAAAACGTTTTAATATCATATTTCAAAGAGAACATAACACTTCTGTATACTATGTAATTTGCCTATATTAGATACCTATAATTCTTTAATGGTCTTACTCAGGGCAATACAAATCGTAAAAACAATGGCAGATTCCAGTGATTTCTTTTTCTCTAGTTGCCAGGCACTCTATGCGAGAGTATATCTATTATCCCTTCATTCAGTGTCGTTTTATTTTAATGCAAATTAGATTATGAGAATAGTTTGATTCAGGGAAGGATTATGATGTATGAGTAGGTTAGAATATTGATTCAATTAAAATGGAATTACCAGTCGAGTTAGCTGGGACTTTCCTAACTGGTTCATTGCCTGAAAAATTTTGCTTCATCTGGTACCCCAAGAGTACTCTCATTTAAGCAGTCAATAATTGTAAGTTTTATTCAGCGAAGGAATAACCCATTTTTATATATAGTGTAATAATGCATAAATGCATCATGTCCTCGGTCGTCATGAACGCATGAATGCAGCCCTTGCGAGTGAATCGCTAGGGCTGCATTCATGCATCATGACGCCCCTACTAGGTTGAGACATTCCTGAAGGGTCGGCATGATCGACCAATGCAGCACTGGCTAGTTACTGGCATCATGCCGACAAATGTCATCTTTTATTGACATGCATCCTTACAGGGTTAACAATAGTCAGTGGTTGCCCGCATGTACCTCTACCTCAAAGGCCCCACTGTCAGACTGGGAATGGGGAATACAGACCTTGCCGACTAATCTACTGGCCTGTGAAGACTACACTGATATTCCTAGGCTCCCTGTACGCCCAACCTCTCAGTCACTTGTGCCTAACCTAGTAAGTAATTTTTTGGCTCCCTATACGACAAATCTAGATTAGTTATTATTGTCAGGTTGGTCACTACTGACCAACCCACCTTAGTCTTTTTATTTCCAGGGGGAGCCACTGAGTGGTCATCACAGGTGGCACCAACTAGTGGTATACAAATACAACACACCAATGATGGACCTAGGTTAGCCACTACTGACTGACCCCTTGGTCATTTTTGAACAAAACTTTGCCATTGTGACTAACACTCATATGACCAACCTGGGTTAGTCTGTACTGACTATCCCTTTCAACCTATGGATTTTCAGTGTAGACCCGTCAGCTGCACTGAAGCACACATAATGTCCTCAGGCATGTAATCACTGTCTTAGGCAAAAAGAAAAAGAGGGTTTGTTTCAGGTAACATGGGCAGAAAATGTAGGGTCGGTAGGTCGGATATTTTTTCTTTTTCTTTTTATCTTTTTTAACATAGAAGTACTAACAGACCTCTCCAAAGACCCTAAAATTGACCAAAAAAGGGTAGAAATGCGGAAATTTCTTCAAAATTGCATTTAAAAAAAGGAGGGTCGGCCCTGTTTTGATAGGGTCGGTCGGGGGACCTGAAACAAACCTTTTTTGGGTGCCTTATTGCTTTATCTCTTTGTCAGATGCGGCTCAGTTATCTTATTGTGGCTGGAGTCTTTGAACTCCTTTTTGTTCCTCTCATCTGTTCCTCCAAGTCTAATGTTCCCTGTTATAGTCATGGTGCTCGTCTTTATCATCCTTCCACAGTTAGGGAGTCGTCATTTTTTTAAAACAGGGGGGTGGGTCGGTGGATTTTCGCGCGAGCTGGTCAAAATTTGTTGGGTCCCCCCCGCTAAGACTTTCTTCCCCTCAACCACCCCTCTCAGTTTTATTATGTTATCAAGGACTGTTGTCAGTTTTGAGTCACTGATGGAATTTCCAAAAATAAACTAGGGTGATAAACTGCTCTCAATGTGGTGATATACTGCTCCAGTCTGGGCAATATGCAGCTTTTCTTTCCTGCCACAGTATATCATAGCCTTCTGAGTGAGGTGTTGCCATGGGGAGGACGCGTGGTATAGCTGTTTGTGGTTTATTTGTGACTCCTATTAACTGTGAATATTGGCTAATTGTCATATATCAAATGAAAGCTCTTGATGAGCTGTACACGAATATGGTAATATCACAACATTTTATTTGTGCGAATTCCGACTCGTTTTGTTAAAACGGGTCACATTTGTGTTACAGGGACACTCTGAGGGATGTGAAGTTTTGTCACGATGAGGACAAGTGCTACAACTTCATGGGTGTGGTTATTTATGACCCATTTTAACTGGGAATATTGGCTAATTGTCATATATCAGATGAAAGCTCTTGAGCTGTCCACGAATGTGGCAATATCACAACATTTTATTTGTGCTACTTCCGACCAGGGACACTCTGAGGGATGTGAAGTGTTGTTACGCTAAAGACGAGTGTCACAGCTTCATATGTGGTTTATACAGAAGCCAACAAGGGTCACCAGAAAAAGTTTTGAAAAAGAAATTGGGGAAAAAATCTTTCAAGCTATCACTATCAATTGCATCTGAAAGATTTTTCAAAAAGTGACCCTTGTCGGCTTCCATAGATTTTTTCCCCTCGCTGTTAATGTTATCTACCCTGCTGTCACTATCAATTTCATCCTAAAGATGGCTGTTTCTTCTTCAAAAAAAAGGAAATTTCTAGGGACCCTTGTCAGCTTCCATAGCTTTATGTATGTTGCAGGAACACATATTGTCATATATCAAATGAAAGCTCTTGATGAGCTGTACACTAATATTGCAATATCACAACATTTTATTTGTGTGACTTCCCACCCATTTTGTTAAAGCGGGTCACATTTGTGTTATAGGGACACTCTGAGGGATGTGAAGTGTTGTCACGCTGAGGACGAGTGTTACAGCTTCATGTGTGTGGAGGTGCTGGTCACCTTACTGACACCAGGGGGCATGCAGGTCAACACCGTGCTGTATCAGGACCTCAAGACACTACAGGGGAAAACGGTGAGTTCTAATATGTTTGTGTATCCTAAAATCTTGCGTTGAAGTCGCGACTTGTATGCGAGTCAGACTCAGCACTCTTTTGATACCAAACATGCCTATATAGGGTGTGACTTATACCAGAGTTTTTATAAGTATAGTACAGTACCAAATAAGCAATTCTTAAAACCCCTCTGCAGCTTATGTAATTTGTTAAAGTATGGGGTGCAGCTAAGATGCGAGTTAGGCTTATACGCGAGGTTTTACAATAGTTACATGGACATACTAGAAGGCAAAGGGGCAAATTCTGACTGGTATTATGGGGTAGGTACATGGCTACAGTACAAGGCAAAACAGTAAATTTTGGCTAATATTACATGTATGCATGACACCACAAGGCAGAAAGGACCCTTTACCAAGCAAAACAGGGCCATTCTTTGCCAGTTTTGAAGAGAAATCGTTTGGCAATTATTAGAGTGGATTTAGAGCGGAGACAGAATTTTAACAGCTTTGAAATTTCAATCTTTAATTAAAATACTACTTGTCATAAACATTATACGATCATGTTCTTCTTTCAGTGTTCTTATCGTCCAGCATGCGATATCTCACCTTACATCACCAAGTTGCAGATAGAACAGTTTAACCGCTTCTATGGTGCCCCGGGTAAAGTCTTCCCCTGCATGTACAACCGGCGCTCACCGCTAGAGGTGGTAGTCATGGTGACTACAAGTACCCTCTGGGATAGTCATCTAGTCACCCACGTGACTGTGTGGCCCCTGGTTCTCATCTTTGTGTGTCTTCTCACCCTCACCATCACCTTTTTTATATGTGGCTGTGAGTATGAGCTATTATTGTTTAATTATCTCATATATAAATATATATTATCAGATCGCTGGTGCGGCTTATAGGATCGGCACAAAGTCGGGGTGCGGCTTATACACGAGTTAGGCTTATACGCGAGGCTTTACGGTAATTTGAGTAATCATGTGTCACAAAATATTCATTAAAAAAATTACTACCTCAAAAACTCGTATTTAAGCCTAATTTGTGTATCAGCCTTACCACTAACTTTCACAAAGGCTATTCACAAAGGCTTTATTACCTTTTTTATATGTGGCTATGAGTATGAGCTATTGTTGAGTTTTGAGTTTAATCATTTTTATTTCACACAAATCACATTTACAAGTAAAAGATAAAACAGATTTCCATAGGCATCACATGGCCAGTAATGATGACCAAACATTATCAGAATAACTATACAACCTACAGCTCAGTGACTCTCATATTTGGCATGAAATTGATAAATGATGTTAAGTAATTAAATATCCACAAAAAAAAAGTCAAGGCGAATTTGATTTGTTGATATTTATTAGGGATTTATTACATCGAGAAAAGAAGGGTAACTTGGTGAACATTGCGATGTTTTGTACATGTTTGATGTTCTCTTCAGGCGTTCTTGTGTTATACTTACATCTGCATGAAATGAATAAATCTATTCACCATTGCAGGTCAGCCGTATGTATGGCCGAGCCGTCCCTCACCGGAGCTGCGACTGGAGGCTTACCAGAGGGACCGGGGGGAGAAGGCAGTCAAACAGCAGAAGTCCATAGCATCCAGGGAGGAGGAGGCCTTCCGCAAGTTCTACATGCTGCAGGGTATGCCGGTGCCTCCGTCCTCCAACCTAGACGCCTCCCAGGATGGCTCCCTGCTACACAGCCCCTCAGAACTACAGGCAATCCTGGATAAATCTGCATGATCTGGGGTTCTGCCACTTATTTTCTTGAGGTGGTGTAGTGATTTATTTCTTGCACGAGGCCCTTTTGGTGGTATGATGCATGAATGCAGCACTTGGATGAGATGATGTACTCCGAAAGGGTCAGCATGATGCTCCCATGGAATGCAGAGGGGTTACGTGCGACCGCTGCAGTGGTGCATCATGCCGACAAATGTATCAGGAATCATTGATGCATCATGCCATCCCTCAAGGATTACGTCTGGTTAGCAATGCCAGCGAGAACTATTCCACTTATGTTTGAATCTTTGAGCAGGGAGTGTGGGCAAGCAGATGGGCATGATGTTATCTGGACAGTGTGCGAGCCATGTGTGCCCTGTGTCATGTTCGTATGAAGGGGCATGTTCACACACAAATGGATAACTGAACAGTGTGATATATATACTTGTGTGATGATTTTTCATGATTCGCCAAGATGCGTCTGGTTCGCTCAAGATGCCACGAGACAAGCCTGTACCTTCTGTATGTGTCGGAGCAAGCCTCACACAGCCTCACACACTGTGCCACCCAATACTATTCCAAACTATTGGGATACAGTTGCAATGCTTAAACAGATATAAGTAACGAAATATGGACTTCAAGATGAAGGTTTTCCTACAAAATTAGTGTTCTTATAATCAACCTTACATTTATTCACTTAAAGGTATGAATGCTGGTTTCCTTTCTGCTAGTGTTACCTTATAAATGCATTAAGGAAGGGGGTATACTGAAAATAATGAAAATGAAAGCTGTGAAGTGATATGACTGGTGATATTATTATGATAATTAGCAGACGCAATTAAAATTTCCAAAAGAATGGTCACAAAATGTACAAATTGCCTTTTAAAAGGATGGCATGCTGATATGATATGGAATGAAAGGTTTGTCTGGTTTTACAAGAAGAGTAAGAATTGTTTCCTGTCAGCTTGTACTAAGCTCAGATATTCTGTTTATGTATGCTCCTTCAAAACGTGTGTGCACCAAACGTAGAGATGGAGGACGTAGGGGAGAGAGGGGCACGTTGACCACCTGGGCACATTGAACCACTCGCTCTCTTTGCTATTCTTTTGACCATTTTCCAGCAGTTCGCCTAACACATTATCCCCTTGTATAGATGGTTCTGAGCAGTACCGTCATATTTATCTTTGGATGCTGAGGAGCAACTTAGACAACATTGAAGATTTATGCCCTTGATAGTAAATATTGGCAACTGTTAAACTTTTGTTCTAATGTTGTTACAAAACATTGCTGGCCAAAGATCTGTATGGAGGTCAAAGTATATATCTAATTGCATCAATAGAATCTGATTTTACTCCTGAGCGTATGATGTAATTTGAATAGCATCAACATTATACATGATGGCCGGCATGAGGTACATTGCCCACAAAAGTTGGGGCACCTTGAACCATGCTCTTGAAGTACTATTTCTATTAGCTAACACATATGTGCCTGTGCATTGTAGTGTATAGAAGGACAAGGTATCACTGCTCCCCACCAGAAAGAAGCATCTCATGTAAGGTCTTCTCATCCACTTATCGGTGAGAGACGAGAAGATAATACTCAGTTCAACCTCTCGGTCTACTATAGGCTGTATAGAATGTTTTTAAAAACCTGTATTTTATTAGGCCCACAAAAAGAGACACACATAAGATAAAATTTGGTTATACTATCATGATAGAATATGTAGTCTGCCAATTGGGATGATAAATTCTTTTGTAGCATATTCAGAGTGCCTTTATCCCTAGATTATCACTTTTTGGAAGCAAAGGAGTCTGTTACATCATGAAAGAATATAACCAAGGATTTATATAGACCTTGCAAATGATAGCAATCCTCTTAAGATGGTTTATATAGACCTAAAGGGAAATTTGTAAGGCTCTAACCCAGTCACTATTCTAGACATTTTAATTGACAGACTTGTGTGCATTAAATACATATTTTCAATGCTCAATCATCTTAAAAAGTAACACTAGCAAGTAATCACACCTAAACTTTCAATAATAAATACATATTGCTGATGGTTTAAACCGTTCAATATATGTGGTTCAAGGTGGCCCAGGGGGTGGGTCAACCTGCCCAGGGCATGGGGCACATTGAACCACCCAAAGATTTTATGTTCAAAAATACAAAATAGAAACATGAAACAACCATACTTGCTTTGCCATAGGTGATCATATATCGCAATGATGTAAGGTAACTGCTAGATCCAAGATTAGAGTCCGGATGACTTTGATATGGTCAGGAAAAAAATCAATGTGCAAAAGTGGTTCAATGTGCCCCTCTCTCCCCTACTGATTGCTTCTGCTAGTGTTCTTCTATTGGTTTATTTCATTCTTGTCCTCTGGAATTACATATTGGTGTAGATTTTGTTTCATGATGCCTAGCCCGTCGATACGGGACATTTATTACATTGTACTCGTGCTATTTATATCTAAAATTGTTGAATATTTAGAATTGTTGAATCAAAAAGAGGATATTGTTGCTCGTACCAATGTTAAGCCAATCAAAAAATCGTTTCTCATCACCAAGCACTAACAATTTGGCGAGGGAGTCTGTTTCTCATTACCTTTATTTTCTCAGAGGCAAGATGTATAGGAAAACCATAGCTGTTTACAAAATTCAAATTTTAGCAGTTGAGAGATTGCTGATAGATCTATGAAAATTGTTATAAGATAGGCTATATCTAGCACACTTCATTCCTCACACTCGAAGCTTTGATTTCATGCAATATTGCCAATATTTACCTATTTGTGTCATGTTTTCTCAATAGGTACACGGTGATGAGAAACAAATTTTTACATATTTGATTGGCCTTTGGTCATATTTTCTATTTCATACAAATTGTTTTTAATGGATAGAGTCCTCAACTAACCTTACTATTCGTGTGTAGTGCAGGTTCAAAACAGTGAAAGTATGTAAGCCATATATATAGTCATTGAGTTTAAATTAAAATGGCGAAGGTGGTATTTGTTCCTGATCAGAGCAGCTAGATATCCTGGGGCATTGACAGGGCTTCAATAACTAGTCGAAATCATGTCTCAATCACTTTAGTCAAAATTAGGCCAAATAAAATATAGTTGTGTTTCAGGCAACGTGACTCTAGATTCCAAAATGCAATGCGCAATTTTGGAGATTTTTTTTCTTTTTGTAAATTCTTAATTTCAGCAATTTTTGCAATTTCTGGTCAAGAATAACAGCTCCCATCGACCTCAGTGACTTTAATAATAGTCTGCCTTCGGGAATTAACTTTTTAAGAGGAATATCCAACAATTCTTTGATATCTATTATTACTCAAGAAATTCTGATGAGTCACGAAGTGCCACATCGATTAATTGTACTCTCCAGATGTAAAAAAGGTCTGACCTACCTACCCTATTTGTTGCCCAAACACACTTTTTCTTGGCGTTATCTAGAATTAGTTATCTGTCCAATGTAAATAGGAAGGAAATGTCTCATTAAAGTCTCTGCCGTTAAACTGTTATCACAGACTGGCAATACTGTCATCCTGCGGCACTGTCACTCTGTCACTGCACAAACCATGGAATTTAATGAAGATTAAATTGACTAAAAGTACACTTTAATTCCTGTACATTCCAGTAGAATCCTTAAAGGGTGCCATTTTGAGGTTTAATCTTTCATTAAACACCAGCAATTGTGCAGTGTGTCTCATCATATACTAGGGGGTGTGCATAGTAATAATGTAGTTTCATGTGGTTTAGGTGCATTTTCCATTAGCTGATTTGTAGGTACTATCGGCCAATATGCCCACAAAAACCAACGAATAAATAGTGGTGATCTCCCAGAACGATCGGTGGGTACAGGTGCAAACCACAGATTTCTTGTTATGTTAAAGTGCAGCATCGGCAGTAAGCATCGGTAGACCAGTCGGCCATGATCAGGGGTTCTAGTGGGTCTACCTGCTGACAGGACCTACAAATCGGCTAATGGAAAATGGGCTTTAAACAAGGCTATGTCCATAGACTATAGTGACACCATAGTCACTATAGTCTTTACCACAGCCTATCTCTCAAAGGTGAACAAATGAATGTTGACCTAGAAATTAAAATTGACACCTTCTGGCCTAGGGTAGTAATACTTGTTGAAAGGAATTTAAGATCGAGAACAGGTGCATGGTTTGATAGAAGGCAATGACTTGAGTATGTTTTCTGTTGTAAGAATGGATGCAGGATTTTCCCTGATGATCCCTGTATAGTAATATACAAAAGTATTTACCCTAGAAAAACTGCACTGTCTTATTTTGTATTAGGCCATGTTATTTTGAAAACTTGGATTGCAGGACCGCTCCCCGGCGTGCTCTAGCGAAGAGAAGGATAAAGATCCCTAAAATACCTTAAAATGTGACAATGACGCTGACTTTTCTGAGTATGTACCAATTGTGGTATAAATTTCCCCCTACTGCCAGAGGTAACAAAAAGATATGGCACTTGATATTGAAAACACCATATTGAGATACAAAAAGAAATTTGAATGCACAAGACTCTCAATTCGACTTTCTATTTTTACAGCGCCATTATAATGTTAAAAGTTTGTAAACATCTGGGCGAACAAAGAAAAAACCATTCTCCATTTTGCCATGAATCCAAGTTATCAGAGTAAAATCGGCCTACGTTGTGTATCAGCAGAGGATTAGAAGCTAGACCTAGAGGGTATGTGGACCATGGTCACACCGTGACATTAATATGAACAGCCACGCAGAAATGATGCTCCGTGTGGGGGCATGCGGATCATCCATTGTGCTTAACTGCACTGTAAATAGTTAGTGTAGATACACAGTAGAATCCACTGTAGATCTACAGTGGAATCTACTGTAGAATGGATTTACAGTAGAATATACTGTAGATTTACAGTAGATGCCATTGTTTACCTACAATAAACTGTACACCTACAGTAGAATCTACTGTACACCTACAAAAATGGCAACCAACGTTTTACAGTGTGCTCCCCTTTTTATATCATTTTATTTTTTGGTTTTATTTCTTTTGTATTTTTTACATTTCTTTATCTCATTTTTAATTTTTCTTTCAAGTTGTTTATATTGGGGTCCAAATCAAATGGATTTTCACAAAGGTGGGCAAGCCAAGCAGAAAGGATGACCCGCCCCCTGTAACATGGAGGACCCATTCTTTGTGACTGACGTTATGTGATCTTCGGGGGGAGTTTATAGTAAAGTGTTATCTTTACCTATTTGGTAACTGATTGATAGCCTACAACCTTCTTACAAGCTACCATATATGACTAGTATAATGAACAATGTGTAGCATGTAAATGCAGTTTATAAAAATTGCACTTCAAATGAGTTGATGAAAACCCCGGTTATAAATGACTAACTGTTATGATAATGATGATTATGATCTACGCAAAATGTCTCGAAGCATAATGATCAAATATGTATCACAATTGCTGCATGTACGTTATAAATACATTTCCTAAGCCAAAGAATAAAACTTACCAAAATACAAGCGTTCCTGTAGTGTATAGTTTGTGTTGTTTCTAAAAATGTGATGTGTTTTCACCTAACCAGTCATATCACAAGCTTGATTTCACTTCTAATTTTATCAGGATACCACTATTTCCTGATTTTTTGTGATTTTTTTCAAATTTAAAATCGTTCAAAACTGATTCTCAGATATACAAGCCTCAAGGAGGGCCTTTTTCTCCACATTTGCTGAAAGATACTATGACACATCCCCTGTGCATCTATTGCCAGTTGCAATCTAGAAGGTATAAACCCAATAAGCTTGGTACCAAATCAGTGTAAACAGGTGTGGTTATTTGAATATATTAAAATAAATAGCATAAATTCATGGCAATAAAATCTGTAGTGTATATTTTAAGAGTTTTCTGATGAATATTGAACAAAATCTGACTCAGTTATATACTATAACAATTACATCCCTTAGGCAGGGAGGTGCTATAGACCCCCGGGGGGTCCACTCCTTGATTTTTGGTTAGTATGTGCGTACACAAACTGGAGGAAAAGGGGCCCTTTTTGGGTGCCACCAACTGCGCATGCAGGCCGTCCCTAAGGGGTACCTTTTTTTTTAATCTTTTTGCAACAAAGGGGTACCTTTTAGAGCACATGTTCGGGAATTTCCATAACATTGGGACAACATTATATTTCAAATGCATCTTCTTTTGTTAAGGCCATTTTTTTCACAGGGAAAGGGCTGCGTTTCTGAAAATATCGCTTTAAAAATGATAAATTTTCTTGGATTTCCCCCATAAAGTTGAACTATATTTGGGTGTTTTAGGCAATCACCCGTGAAAGAGTTCTTTTTCCCACAAAAAATCTCTTTCTAAGGGGTAAGGTAGGGAGTGGACCCCCCGGGTATAGACCCTGCCATAAGTTTATGTTTATGTTTATTAACAATAAGTGGAAAATCGAATTGCCAAGGGTATACAACATGATTTAGGTCCTGATTTAGGCCCCGATTTTGCATCTCAGGCTTCGTTCTGGGCTACTGATCTTAGGGAGTGTTCATTTATTAATTACATGGGGGGTGGTGAGATTTTGCGCGGAGGGGCAAAACTTTTTTACGCCCTCCCCCCTCGAGAGCGTGTGGAAGGTTTCACGGCCCCCAAGCCAAAGGCGCCGAAAAATTTTCACCCACCCCCCTTTGAACTATAGTAACGCGCGGGCTTTTTTGCTAAAAAGGGGCTAAATTGTTCACGCCCCCCCTCAAGAGGGGTTAGAATTTTTTACACCCCCCCCCAAAGCCACCACCCCCCCTGTAACTAATAAATGAACACTCCCTTAAATCAAAAAGATTTGATTTTCATTTATTTGATGCTTCCCCATTCACAGGGCTCTAATCGGCCGATTTATGCACAATAAGAAATAGGAAATATGTTTTCTGTTTGAGCTGATCAGACTGTAAAAACCTATATCATAGGTTTGCAATAATCACCCAAAAAATCTGGTAGGGAGTCCCAGCTATAGTTTCGATCCATCATGTGGCAAACTATAGTTTTCTACACTGCATTGTAGTTTTGGAGACGCAATTGATAATGACTATTTCAAGGCCGCTCTAATAAATAAAAAACTAGATTTACATTTTAGAATTTTATTTCGGAAGAGTTTATTAATATCAAGATTAGGAAAACACCATCTTGTCCAGTTCGATGAACAAAATCGATGTGTCACATTCAAACAGCATATATATAAAACACCTTAAATTTGATTCCAATGACCTATAAAAATGACCACCTCTTTTTTTCTCAATTCTGAGGACTATCTTGGAGAAAAAAAACCTGTTTTTCTCTCAGTCCAATTTGTTTTGGGGAACTAGCATGATGTCACCTTTGTCTGACAGATGGGAATCTTACCCCTTACCAACCCCTTACCAACCCCTTACCAACCCCTTACCAACCCCAGTCCCTGGTCCTCCACCTCTCAACCATGCAGACCCTACTGGTGGAAGGATCTCCATTATTCATTGTGCCGTGTCTGTGACTGGTTGTTGGGTGTTGGACAACGTCACCACAGTCAGTTATCATGTCCGACTGGTACCCCCCCCCCCCCACCTCCTCTAAACACCCCTAAATACCCGCCCCCGACAGCACCCAACACACACACACAGACCCCTCGTGCCTCCAACCAGCACCAAACGGAACGGTCATTTGTTGCTCTATGGGGCAACAAGGGACGAACTTGCGGAGTCACTAGACGCCACCCATTCTGTGCGTAATCTTAAATCACCACTTTTGGCGTAATCTCATTCCTTATTTGATACACATCTTCCTTATAAGATTACGGGTTGAATGTGTATTTGTCATACATATGTCCAAGAAGGGAAAAGAAGAGTGGGGGTAATATATAACACCATCCATAAGATTACGGGAAAAGTGGGCTTTTTAAGATAACAGGTGGAATGGGTGGCGTCTAGCAATGCAAGTTCGTCCCCACGTGCCTCTATGGGTTAAGGAGGGGATGGGTGAGGTGCTTAAATTCTCATGACAACATTTTAAAAAAAAGTTGGAATAAATTTGGAGAAATGACTCCCCCCCCCCAACTCACTCTGTCCCTCTTTCTCAAATTTAACCTTTTTTAAGTGAGCCAAGGCAAAGCGTGGCTTCAGGCTAGGCTTTGCCAAGCACTTTATGCAGTGGTCAGATTTTGTGGGAAATTTACCACATTGGAATTGACATATTCTAAGCCTTAATTCAATAGGAATCGTAAGCCTAACTCAATACAAATGCATCAGTTCAACTAAGATAACTCTCAGATATATTGAGATAGGAAGTTCACGATTGAGTTCATGCCGGATTTCTGCATGATGCTGTAAAAAATTCACTAAGGAAACAAAATGGCCGACATTGTGCCTTTTCTCATATACTCTAAACAGAGACAAAAGCACTAAAACAGGTTCAAGCAACTGGCTATAGCTAATAGGGATCAGCTAATAGGGATCAGCCGCAAAAAAAGAATTGACCCTCCTTATGGGAAGGGCGGAACACATATATTCCCTACTCTCATTACACGGTGGGAAGAAAATCCACCAGCCAACCCCCCCCCCCCAACCCATCTGTTATTAAAAATGGCCACTCCCCAAACACCCCTTTAACAGCTACCACCCTCTCTCTGCCTCTCTTTCTCAAAGTTCACTCCTTTTTTCATAGGGAGAACTGCTGAGTATTACTATAATTATTTACAGATTGAGCTATCGGCCGCAATGAATCGGAACCGTTCTTGTGGGGAGGGCGGAACACATCTAGGTCCTGATTTAGGCCCCGATGTTATTAAAAAGGCCGTGACTATTGACAGTTCAAACTGTCAATAACAGAATAAAATTCCCTTATTGACAGTTCACACTGTCAATACCAGGACACAATTCCCTTATTGACAGTTCGAACTGTCAATAAGGCAAAAAAGATTCACTTATTGACAGTTCCAAAAAGGAACTGTCAATAAGAGAAAAATAATCTCTTATTGCCAGTGTGAACTGTCAATAAGGGAATTATATCCTGGTATTGCCAGTGTGAACTGTCAATAAGGGAATTATATCCTGGTATTGACAGTTCGAACTGTCAATAAGAGGATTGATTTCTATTATTGACAGTTTGCACTGTCAATAGCTGGCCCACCTTGATTTAGCTATTGACAGTTCAAACTGTCAATAGTGGAAAACTTTCCTCTTATTGACAGTTCAGACTGTCAATAGTGGGATATTTTCCTCTTATTGACAGTTCAAACGATTTTTGGGACATAACCGATTTTGGCTCCAAAACCGATTTTAGGAACAAAACCGATTTTGGCTTCAAAACCGATTTTGGGAACAAAACCGATTTTGCTACAAAACCAATTTTGGCTACAAAACCGATTTTGGGGGCAAAACACTTTTGCCAAAAAAACACAAACCTTTTGACTCCAATGTCAGTGGGAACTGTCAATAAGACAGAAATTTTCCACTATTGACAGGTTGCATGAGAAACTGTCAATAACAGGAATAATTTCCACTGTTGACAGTGTGAACTGTCAATAACAGAAATATTTTCCACTATTGACAGTTTGAACTGTCAATAGCGTTTTTGTATTAAAAATGGCCACTCCCCAAACACCCCTTTAGCCCCAACAACAGCTACCACCAGCCACCCCCAGCACCGGGGACGGGCGCCGGGACACTCGGCATGGGCGGCGGCTGCTGCTGCGGTGTCCGGCCTCTGCTGGTGGTGGTGGGTAGAGTGAGTAGTGACTAGTGAGGGGAGCAGCCCTGCTGGAGGAGGGAGGGAGCAGCTCACAGACCACAGCAGCTGGAGGAAGCATTGCTCCTGTGTACCACGGACTGGGGAGCCGGGAGGAGGGGAGCAGCTCCTGTTGGAGGGGTGAGTAGATGTGAGTTAACACCATATTAATCAGTAGCTGAGTTAGTGAGGGGTATAGGGTGGGATGGGTGACTGAGCAGCTCAGGGTGGCGGGGAGGAGTAGTATATGGAATAGGGGCTATAAGGCTGGCCTCCTCCAGCGTCCCAGATACTGCTAAGACCCAGGAGCAGCGGCAGCAGCAGTGCAGCAGGAGGGGCGACCTGGAGGAAGGAGGCCGATGCACTGAAAATCCATAGTTTGAAAGGGTTAGTCAGTACAGACTAACCCAGGTTGGTCATATGAGAGTGAGTCACAATGGCAAAGTTATATTCAAAATTGACCAAGGGGTCAGTCAGTAGTGGCTAACCTAGGTCCATCATTGGTGTGTTGTATTTGTATACCACTAGTTGGGGCCACCTGTGATAACCACTCAGTGGCTCCCCCTGGAACTAAAAGGACTAAGGTGGGTTGGTCAGTAGTGACCAACCTGACAATAATCTAGGTTGGTCGTATGGGGAGCCAAAAACTGACTAACTAGGTTAGGCACTAGTGACTGAGAGGCTGGGCGTATAGGGAGCCTAGCAATATCAGTGTGGTGGCGAGTATGTGTGTGTGGGGGGGGGGGGGGGGGGAGGGTGACCATCGATTTTCATGGTGGTACATCTTCTGCAGTGGGAGGGTACTGGAGAAGGCAAGAAGCCGTGTTATCCTCCTTCCTCCTCCAGGGCTTCTCCTCCAGTGTCCTAGGTCTGTCAGTATAAGACAGTGCTGTCTCCCTGCTCTGTCACTGTCACCAACTGTCACCAATAGTTAATGCACTACCGTACTCATAGGGTAGACTCACCATGAGTCGGACACACACCCTGAGATGGACAGTGACATTTGAGATTATCTATGTACACTACTAGTCCTAGTATTTGTTTTCTGTAAAGAATAACATGTATAATTTACTATTATCAAAAAATGAAGGGCTTAAAATGTTGAATAACCACATAATCAAATGTTCGTCTCAAGGTATGTGTCCGACTCCAGGTGAATCTACCCTAGAACCGACCACTTTATAGGCTGCTATAGCATATATACAATGTACCATGGGTGTCTCAGATCCCCTCACACTAGCTCACAGTCATATAGTTTATGGTCCACACTGTAAATTATTAGTGTATGTAGAGAGTAGAATATACTGTACATCTACAGTAGAAGCTACTGTAGATGTACAGTACATTCTACTGTTTACCCACAATGAACTGTTCACCTATAGTAGAATTTACTGTACACCTACAAAAATGGCAACCAACAGTTTACAGTGTAGTACTTTGCTCTGGCTATCCACTGTCTCAGTCAATGTTTAGGGCTAATATAATGCCCGAGGGTTTCTACTCCCGATATACTCTCTCTTCTTCTGAATGGCGCATAGTAATGGCTTTATTTCGCGATTCTCCTACTTTTTTTTTCAATTCCTATCCTGAATATCCGATCAACATATATGTGACATTTACTGTGAAAAAGGAACCATAGTGATTCAGTGACGTCATCCCTTGTCTGACACTACCGGTACTGCCATCAAGGCATCATAGCAATACATGTATAGTTTTCAGGAAGGCATAATAGATGAATGCATCATGCCCTTGGTTTTCATGATGCATGAATGCAGCCCTGGTGACTTACTTGCTAGTGCTGCATTCAAAAGACATGCCGACCCTACTGGGTTGAGACACTCACGAAGGGTCGGCATGATGCACCAATGCAGCACTGGCGAGTTACTCTTTTAGTGACAACCATCATTTAAGAGTTAAACAATACTTGATAATGTCTGTCCTCTGTCACTGCCATGATTTTGAACCACCGGTCTACCGCATTGAATGAGAACTCTCTACCGCTGGGCCACGGTTGTAGTAACATATTTCACTCAGACATCAGTATCTGCAACTACCATATTACACCCTTATAGAGCAGGGATGAGGGGGAGAGGGAGGCAGCTCTGGTTTGTGTGGCATGCAGTTATCTGACCCATTTACTCCTCCAGGGTGTCTATACACCGTGCAAAGGTTACCAGGCATAGGCCTAGAGCCTATTGCATGCCCATGGGATTAACATCATTGTGTGGAGGGACATAGTAGGATCGACCCAGATTCAGTCACCTCTGGAGGATCTCAGCCCTATCCTGCACACTGCTGGGTTACTGTTCCACACTTGGAATTTTGTTCTATATATAAATCTGTGTTTCGCACAATTGAGTTACATCATAGGATAGCTATCCTTATGATGTATGTGATATTTTAAGGTCATATGATGCAAACTAACATACATCCCATAATCACCTATTAGTAATTTGCAATGCTTTAATATAACACAGCATAACATAGTGACCTACTCGTAACCTGTACTGCTTTGGAATAAGTGTCATCACGCAGGGGTTATGTGAGTTTGAGTTCGAGCTTTGTACATTTTATTGGCACATAACAATCGTTATTAAATACAAAGAGTTGTTTCTATTAAAGCCATATTTGCATTAATTAAATTCACATTAATTTAACTAGCTCATACTGGGACTAGATCAATGTTCGAAGAGAACTGTATAGTAAGTAGCATAAGCGGGTTAATCATTCGTGCCTGACGGATGCAAAGGCATGCAGGGAGATTATATCCTTGTACGGGCAACAGGAGTACGTAGCGTTCGACTCGGTTGGCTAAAGCAAGCTATGCTTCATTAAAGGGAAATGCGGGTTCCTACACATAGGCCACCTGGTGGCAAAAATCAATACTCATGAAAATTCTTCTTTTGGCTAAATTTGTATTCCAATGTATGGTACTTTCCCTTAATCAACCATTTTATTTGCCTTCCAGAGATTATACCTGTGTGTATGGCATTTATTAGTCACTGGGACACCCATAGCATCCTATAGTTAAGGCAAAATAAGTATTTTTTGAAAAATTCATAACTTTCTTATTTCATCGGTGACCCCTTAGTATTTTACATTTAAAATGTTCCTATAGATGCCCATGAACCATTCCCAAGTTTTGGTTGATATAGCAATAGAGGGGGATAATCCATGACCGATAATGTGAGAAAATACTGTTTTCCCATTCATTTCTATAATAAAGGTACTCATTTGCTCAAATGGCTGTATCATGAAAATTAGCTCGGTGACAAGTCAATTTCTTTTCATTTTCTATTTGATAATAAATCAAGCTAATATAATCTTGAGTTACATGCAAATAGCAATAGAATTTCAGTATTATCTCGACAAGTAGCATTTCCCTTTAATGATAACTCACCGCCATATTACCATATTAGATTCTGACAAAATACACTGACCCAGATTAGTTCACCTGCTCACTGTGTGCATGGGGCCCGTGAGAGCTGCTCTGTATTGTGGGTAATGGTGTCCCTACGTGACTAGAGCTAGCTCTCTTAGGGCCGCATGGTGAGGGATGCATTGTGCCTTTTGTCGTCATGATGCATGAATGTAGCCCTTGCGAGTCACTTTAAGGACGGCATATTGCCCTATTGAACTCATAGTCACCATGATGCATGAATGAAGCCCTGGCGACTAGGTTGCTAGGGCTGCATACAAGCATCATGTTGACCCTACTTGCTTCAGACACTCCCAAAGGATTGGAATAATGCACCAATGTAGCACCGGCGAGTTCCTCAGCGGGGCTGCATTTGTACATCATGTGAACAAATGTCATCTTTTCGCGACATCCGTCCTTAGAGGGTTAAAGGGCTAGGGAACAATGATTTACAGGGACAATTATAGTCTGTTCATGTATGGACTGTGGTGACAATGGTGGGTGGGTAGGTAGGACCACAATGGGGTAATCGTTATGTGTTATGACGACATCATCATTGTGGACATAGACAGATTGTAGGGGGGGAGGGGGGTTACTATCAGGTAAAGGTTGTAGTATAAAGGACAATAGGACATAAAGCATTGGAGACATGCAATGTTTTACCATGTTGTCAAATTAGTGTCATGCTGTGTGGGGATTACGTGATACATGTATTAAATTCTATACAGTCTATCCTAAAACCTCACCTACCCTTCTCTGATGCATTAGTTTAGAGCAACTCTAAGTGTGTTTCGTGATGATGTGGGACTCAAAACTGTGTCAAATTAGTTTTTAGTTTTACTTGTTAAACTTGATGAATAAGACTCCCTGGTTGGAGGGGTTGGGGGGATATATTCCTTCTATCACAGTGATGTGCGCCATGACATGAGTTCCATAGCACAAACATGAAACCCTATGCATATTTCTAGTGCAGTATTCCACTTGTGGACTGCACTATGTTGCGGGTATGGCAGTGTACATATTTTCCTTCCACGCCAGAACTTAGCGACAAACCTAGTTACCGTATCGTCGCGTTTTGGAGCCCGGGCGCCTATTGTTTTCAATGCCCTTTATCCCCGGCGCCTATTCAAGGCCCGGCGCCTATTTATTTTAGTGATGTATTGCTGGGGTAGGAATATTGTATCAACAGAGAATTCCAGATGTAAGGGTTGCAATGTCAGTGTGAAGTTACATGAATGCCTGGGATGGATGCTACACTTTAAGGTGTTAAATCTCCCACACACCCTGCCCTTAACAGCTTAATTGGATGGCTTTCTTTCACACCTAACTGCTAATCCGCTATGTATCGCCTGTTTTAGGCCTCCCATCCGATGCTTTGATGCCTTATGAGTTATATATAGAGTGTCCACCCGGCCCCTATTCAAGGCCCGGCGCCTATTAACTTCAGAACCCTCCTACCCCCTGCCCCTATTCAAGGGAGGCGCCTATTCAAAACCCGGCACCAAGATGCGACGATACGGTAGGCTTTTTTGGCTCCCTATACAACTATCGTTAGTTAATACTCTCAGATGTAGTCAGTAGTGATCAACCCACCTCAGTCATTCCATTCTTATAGTATTAGACGATAGTCATAATTTCTTTTGCCTCAGTCATTTGTGAATATCAGTTCATCATGCCTGACCACTGTCCTTATGACTAACCGGGGATAGACACTACAGACTAAGGGTTGGGGCATTTAGGAATAAAGCCTGTGTATACAGATAATCTAGCATGGGTATTGTTGGACACATGCAGCGCTTTATGACCAGATAACAACCCAGCAAATTAGTGTCATACTGTGTGACAATTACTGATGCTTGTCCTCTATTACTAAATCATTAAATGTGTAATGTTGTGTGAATACAGCGCACTATCCACACAACATGTTATGAGACTATAGACCAATGCAGCAAGAAAGGGTGACTTTTCATAAAAGCTGTTGATAAAGTTTTTGAACCTTTCGGAAGTGTGACTGACAAATACATAAGTATAACCTCAAATTCTGGCATTCTGATATGCACATTTTGAAAGATAATATTATTGTCCTGTGAATCTCCTGATATCCAATGAAAACACAACTTTATAAGATAAAAAGTCACCCTTTCTTGCTGCATTGGTCTATACATCATGTTAATAATAACCCACTTACAGAAAGGTCTTTCAGCTAAATTCTAAAACTACTTTGCATAAAACGATACGACTACGGATGGTGACACATCAGTGTGTTTGATTATTTTGGGACTCATTGCTTAATAGTTGGTGGTGCGTGCAGACCGGTTTATGAGGGGGTTGACACAGTGATGCATAATATCAGTCCCTGAAGATCACTGCTCGGGGGGGGGGGTATTTTCTAAACAAAATCGCTCTAACAAGGGTTCGTTTTTCAAGAAAGTTTTCACCAATTTTCACCAACATTTCCCAGTTTCCTTCGGAAAATACTCCCGTTTCTTTAAATCCCTTTGCGCAAGCGTATTTCTTTAAAGCAGATTTTCATAAACATGGTCAATTTGTGCCAAAGCATAGGGGGTTTTGGCCGGAAATGATCTAAAATTGGTATATTTTTGGGGCCAAAATTGCCCTAACAAGGGTAAGGCTTGTCAGGGGTCAAGTCGCACACTCGTGTCAAAAATAAATTTAAGTGCCCCCCCCCCCCGCACAGGGACTGCTTGTCATGTCATTAATCTTATCAGTGATTCACAGCGTTTACCAGCAACAGTTGCTGCATTGTGATTAGAGTAGAACAACAATTCCAAAAGAATAGAATAATAGCAAAGGAATCATGGTCTGTTTTTTGGTAAGGGCCATTTTACATTAGCCGATTCAGAGGTGCCCCTCATCTCTAAATCGGCTAATGGAAATCACCTTTCCTCCTTTAAATGAGGATTTATGGCATTGATAATTTCTAACCCCTATGCATAGAAAAGAAATTGTATCATAAAGCTATAATACATATATTGTGATCATTGGGAGTAGGAAGGATGCACAGTTCTTAGATAGGTGGCATGATGAGGGAACAAAATGAATGTCAATAGAAATTGACGTTCCAATACCAATAACATTGTCGATGAGCCAAGTTACATTCTCTGAACTAACACGGTGTGAAAATTTATACTCAATATTCACACAACATCTTTTCATCAGACCAGAACGATCCTAACTGTCCCCAAACTATTTGGCTTTCGAATTATTCAATCAATTCTCATGGATAGAGCCAAGTCAAATTATATTGATTCTAAATACAAACATTTGGGCTTCAATTGCAATACCGTCCCCCAACCCCATCGCCATCCGCTTTAACCCTTTAAGGACGGCATATTGCCTGAACACAACATTTGTCTTCATGATACATCAATTGCATTGGTGCATCACGCAGACCCTTCCCATCGGGAGTGTATCAACCCCATAAAGTTCGTTTGATGCATGAATGCATCACTGGCGAGTTACGAGGCACAGTGCATTGAAGTACTATGCGACCATTAAATCTTTAAGGACTGCATGTCTCTAAAAGGTGACATTTGTCGTCATGATGCATGAATGCAGCCCCAGCGAGTAACTCGATGCATCATATCGACCCTTCAGAGTGTCCGAGCCCCATAGGGTCAGCATGATGCATGAATGCAGCAGTGGTGAGTTACTCGCCAGTTACTCGACCAAGGGCATGATGCATTAATGCATTAGGCCTATGTCGCCCTTAAATGGTTAAAGTCCAATTCTGGCTCGCAGGCAGCCACATCAACAGTCATGTCCAGACTGGCAATCAATACCACTTTGAATGCAAGTCGCACCTTTTTTGTGGTCGTTATCTGAAACCCCAACTGGGGTTGGTCCATTGAGCACCACAGAGTATTTCTCCAATTCATTGCTTGTTCAGCGCATGCGCAGCCAGCACTTCCGCTGGTGGCAGTTTGCTGGCTCTGCTCTCTCCTGGCAGCAGTATTGGCAATATAGGGCCGTGCTATGGGCTACAGCGATGGGAGACTCCTTTTATTTAATTAAATAAAAGTGATGGTATACATCGGAGACTGCAGAGCTAGAGAGCAGCACTGGCGGCAGAAAATGGACTGAAATTGTTCCAGCTGGTCTTCCTGGCCCTGGGAAATAAGCACTTTTTAACATTATTATTTTCAGATCCATGCTTGATGACCTAGAATTGTGGCCTTCTGGATTAATATCTGAGGACATGAGTGAGAAGGATAGTGGTCGAAGAGTTAATTAATTATCAGAATTATCAGAATTATCAAAATGATCAAAAATGATGGCATAAACTTATCAATTATCAAATCAATGCATATCTAAATCAATAAGGAGGCAGTAGAGTGACCGGGTATCTTAGAGTTATATATTATTCTCTGCAGTATAATGCTGGTTCTCAGGAACAGATAAAGTTGACTGGATGCAATATGGCTGCCCCCACATGACCGTCACTTACAAACCCACATTGTTTGATTGTTTGACATCACTCCGGCAGTGTCTGCTGTAGTCCATGTACCTGTCACTACACATGTTTGACATCACTTTGTGTATGGCATATTTTCTGTGTACAGATATAATATACGGCTGCAATGGCCACTATAGGGTTTAAAACATCATTCCCACCGAGAGTCTAAATATGATTTTCTTAGTACTGTGCTAATCAAATAATGTCGGTAGTAAGGTTAGAGATTTAACTCCACGGATTGGTTTTAGTGATGCTGTCTCTAGACAATAATTTACATTTATACCAGTACTCTTTAGTTTGCCTATTTGTATTCTCTGGTTTGTAGATCATCTTCCAAACCGTATATATCGTGACATTAGCCAGGGTGAGACATATTACCTTGTTCCACAAAAAGAGAATCCTGAAAGAACCAAAAGAAACTCCAGGAAATGGATGAGTGATGTACAAATACGGATTATAAAACAGATTATAATGTAATCCTATATTATATAGAGGATTCTAAAGTTTTGTTCATAACCATTTTCACAACTAATGGAATCAGATGGGTTGGATCCTCATTCTCAACTCTGGGGCGATGTGGTTGCTACGCGTATTAAATTCCTAACTAGCTTCGTTAACGATGTCATGATTAAACAACTAATCGTATTTAAAACTAGGAAATAACATTTCACATTGAGAGATCATTAGACAACGCTCAGCATGAATAGTAGAATAGATATCATAATATGATTGATATTAAATAATCATAAAAGATCAATCCTACTGGATTCAAAATATGCATAATTCCCTTGCCATTAGATATAAATATACAGAGTTATGAATTCAGAATCACTCGCCATTGTGATTTTAAATGGACATTCCCACAACTCGCACTTAACCACATAGTAGACTAGAACAGTACTAGAATTGTTAGGGGCACTCGCTCAGTGAGATTGCCACTTTAAATATTACAAGAATATAACTAGGAGTGGCTTCTTCAGGATCAATATGGCTTCATCAAACTGTGCATCCCTCTTAATAACATAGGGCCAGACTGTAGAGTCACAGTGTCCTCTATTCTTCAACCTAGATATGTGTTCTCATTTACTATACTGAATCTAGCTCAACCTGGCGAGGCCGACAAAGGGCCTGGCTGATGAGTTCACAATATGTGGTCCTGTGGTTAAGTTAATGGTGGTTGTGGTTATATAAGGGGCAAATTGGCACCTGCAGGAAGAGGTTGCCCTTTGGGGGTACCGACCTGGGTCATAAAACTGTAGTCAGTATGCAAGGGGGAGCAGGAGGGTGACCTGCTCTAATGGCTGTTGGAAAACCACATCCGAGATGGGGGGACGGCATCATAAGGTGTCCAGCAAAGCTTATTTGATTGTCTAATAGATAGTATATAACTACCTCACAGTCAGGGGCCTCGCTAGCACTGCATAAATGTTGGCATTTAGGCGTACATTGCACTGC
Organism: Harmothoe impar; assembly: GCA_947462335.1. Lineage (NCBI taxonomy): Eukaryota > Metazoa > Annelida > Polychaeta > Phyllodocida > Polynoidae > Harmothoe > Harmothoe impar. The sequence goes on along the minus strand of OX381718.1, from coordinate 13,571,228 downwards.
TTAAAGTAACAATTTGAGGACCTTTAATTCCAGAAAAAGCCTCTTAAATGTCATTTTGACTTTCGTAATATCCACGTGGTGTTTACATCGTAAATTTATGCTGCTTAAAGAGTGTCTTTACGGTATAAAAAATGGCTCAAATACCAACATTTGTGCAGTGTAGGTTGAGCTAGATTCAGTATAGCTCTGGCGGCTCCACAGCACTGGTTGCCACCCCCCCCCCCCACTCTCCTACCCCCTACCAGACGGTGTTGTGTTTTGCATTGGGGAACCTTCACAGATTACGTCACCTATATCTATTACGTTTCATGACCCCACCCCCCAAGCCTATCACTTTCCTTTGTGACAAATTGGCCTATATACATGTATAAATGATGCCATATGTCGCCACTTAACCCACAGACGCCCATCCACATCCCATATAGCCAGTGACGTCATTTATGAACATTCCCCTGCATGAGGGGAGAGGGGGGGTTCTGGCTTGTGGCTTTCCAGCAGCGGCCTGGCCTGCCCAGCATCATTGCCTGATAGTATTTCAGATAAGGTCCCCCAATGTTGTGGTTTTTACTGTGATCTATGTGTCCCCAGCTCCGTGTGTCAGGCAGGGGGGGGGGATGGGATATTGTCACGCAGTCATTCTATGGGGGCTGCTTTTCTAATTATCTCATATGTACTGGGAGAGTAGTGAGGTTATGTGTAGGGTAGATTCACCATGAATCGGACACATATTTTGAAGGCGGACACTTGATTGAAGACCAGGTTTCACAATCATGATAAACCCTCTAGTTGTTCTTGTAGTTGCTCGCAAAAATCACACTAATATCTGGAAAGATATTATATAGAAAGGATAGCCTATTAGAGGGCCCACGGTATATCCTTTCTGCTTGCCTGCCCACACCTACTCTTATAGGCAAATAGAGGGCATGCTTCAATGTCTGCAAATTCAATATCCGACTCAATGTGTATGTTTGACTTATGGTCAATTTACCCTCGTGTAATATGTGGATGTACCTGCAGTAGCTGCTGTTCAGTGCATGGTGTAAAGTAGTACAGTGCAACTGGCATGTGGCCCGGGACACACTGATAACAACAGTTATAAGTGGAAGCAACAGAGTGAGTAGTATATGGAGTTTGGTACCGAGCCAATGGACAGAACAAGATAGGATCTCCACAGCAGAAGTTTTCTTTTTCTACCGTAGGGTGGCTATGTTATAATTGTCTTTTAGATGGTTGCCTTATCTAAATTGTATCAGTGAGATTAGTAATATATAACAATGATGGATTATTCTTTTAGTGAATATTCACAAATGACGTCACATATTTGTGGACCTTTTTCTAAGCCTCCCCACCCCACCATCGACGACCCCGCCACTTTTCTGGCCAGATTAGCCAATATAGACATACAGCCTGTGTCAATCATAGACCCGTCCACTACATTTAGACGGAGACACCATTTATTAACGTTCCCATATCACATCCCGAATCCACATACACATACATACCACCGGACACCCATTTCATGGAACATCCATATTCAGAACCACACCAATATAGAGTCTGGTACAGTGTACAGTGTAATAACCCAGTCCCCACATCGCTGAAATAACCACCAGAAAAAAGGTCAAATAGTTTAATGGAAATGCAAATGTTATGAGGTTGGTATGTGTGTGTGTGGTGAGGGGTGTGTAGGGGGAGGACGCTGTTGCGGTTTGGGTCCATCGGATATTGCCTTCTATTTATCACTGGTAATGTTCATCATTTGGCACTCGTATGCTCGGACTGTACAGTACGGGATGTCTCATCTATATGCCCTTTAAGGGCCGCAAAAGTTATTTTCACTGTAGATAGTTAGTGTATGTACAAAGTAGAATCTACTGAAGAATGGATTTACAGTAGACTCTACTGTACCCCTACAACAATGGTGTGCTGTACTCTTGAATGGCATGATGCATGAATGCGTCCCCAGGGAGTATAGTCTCCATGGCTGCATTCATGCATCATGACCACCGATTATGTAACACATTAATGCAATACGCAAGTAATAAATGGGTAACTCCAGATTAAAAATTATTGTTATTTGGTATGAACAAACAGATGAAATGAGATGTATTATATTTATATTGTGTTCTTCTTTAGTTAGCATTTAGTAAGCATTTCTTCTTTAGCTAGCATTTCTAACAGTCCTTGCAGTATGATATATGTAGTACATTTTAGAATCTGGTCTGATTGTATCTGATATTCCACTGCTGATAAAATAAGAGCAAGTATCGTAATTCGATTCACTCTGGGTGATATGTTCTGCTTCTCTAGTTGCCTGTATTATCAATAGAGTCTACCCCTCCCATGACCGCATAGCATAGTGATTTAATGCACATCAAACCCATAGGGTTGGCATGGAGTCAAAATTGGTCTATGATAAATCGTTTACCTCAATAATCGGTCATAGATTTAAGGCAATAAATCTGATAACACCTATTCTGTCCATATGTAATATTGGTTTAGATATCCTGTCATTTTAGTAACCGGCAGTTTTGCATTCAAAACAGAGGGGTCCGATATATCAAGGTCTCATGATACCATTTATCGTGATGTGTTGATGCAACTCTGGCGATTATATCCCACCAGGGCTGCATTCATTCATCATTCCAACAATATGGGGCTGATGCAGGAATGCAGGGTCGACATGATCATGCGTTGATGCATTATGATGACAAAAGGGACTGCATATTAAAGCATCCTGCAGCATTTAAGGACACATGTTACTAAAGGATGACATTGGTCGTCATGATGCACCAATGCTGCCCTGGCAAGTAACTTGCTAATGCTGCATTGGTGCACCATGCCGACCCTTCGCGAGTGTCTTGACTCTGTAGGGTCGGCATGATGCTTGAATGCAGCCTTGGCGAGTCACTCGCCAGGGCTGCATTCATGCATCATGACGACTAAGGATTAGGATTAATGCATTATGCCGTCCTTAAATGGTTAACCAATGGTTTCAGTAGTATCCTGGTTCTATGGAGTACACAACAGTAAAGACGAGGATATACATGTAGACTCGTGTTTTAAATTAGCCATGGCTGCCAATCACGGAACTACAATGATAGAGGAGGGACCTTGTCACTAGTTACTGCAGAGTAAATCCAATCAGAGGGCTTCTTAGAAGTGTGCATGTATATATAAAGGAGCAATATGACCCCATTTAGGCCTAGATCCTATTGAAAGTACAAAAGTTACTGTGCTATACTGGGTTATAGCCGTCAGGTTCGATCGTTATAATCATGTTATGAAGATAAGATCAGATGTGGTACAGGACATAGCCAAACACTTTAGGCCAAATGTAATAAATGTGTGTTTCGGACAACCCGACCCTACCTAAAAAAAAAGATTCCCCATTCTTCTTGGAATAATCTTTTTAAATTTTATTTTCATATTTTCTTAATTCTGGTATAGAACTGAATTCAATTGCCTAAATAATTGTCTGACTTTAGGTTATGAATTCTGCACTGGGATATCCGACAATGTCTTAGTGGTCCTTGTAACTGCATTTATATAAATCAATGAGTCATCCTAATGACTCACGAGACGATGTGAAAATTCATGACTCATTCCTGAGACCTTCAACGTTGAGAAAAAAGTTAAAAGAATTTGGAGAGAAAAAAAAACAGATCTACCTACCCCAATTCTCGGACCATGTTGCCTGAAACACACATTTTATGGCCTTAAAATAGTGAAGCATCCTCATCTCTTCCAACAGTATTGTGCAGCCCTCCTCCAGTCCTCCTCCCCCCCCCCTCTCCTCCCCCACCCCAGCACCCACCTCCAGTCTTCTCCAGCATATACACCCCTGACCCCACACATGGCTTCACACCAGCGCCCTGCCCGGGCCACATGGTGTTTTAATGCATCATGCGCCGGGTCGTCATGATGCATAAATACAGCCCCGGCGAGTAACTCGCCAACTGGGTTGATACACTCCTGGGGGGTCCTAGACTGACTCCTAGAGAGTCCCAGAGAGTCAGTATATTTCATGAGTACATCGCGACGATGAAGGGTATATCATAATTATTGAAGCACTATGCGGTCCTTAAGGGTCAACACTCCTCCAGGGTGGTTATCACTGTCAGCTGGACATAGTGCAGATACCCCTGGGCTATGGGCGAGGGAGAGGGGGGAGGGGGAGGAGGAGTGGGGAGGGGGGAGGTACCAGTAGGGCACTGACCTTATAGGATTCTGCCTGGGAGACGTGGGAGAAATGTGTGATTTTGACATGGTGTAGGGATGTCTGTGCTAGATATCATTTGGTCAGTTTAAAAGGGCATGTTGATTGACTTTGTATGGGTTCAATTGATAATTCTCCCGTATTGGTTTATTTAATAAACTACAGAGCAGTATGAGTACATTTAGAATTAAAAAATATAATTCTAAATCGTCTCCCTGGACCCATGAGTGTAGAGTTCAACGTACGTTGAACTCTACACTCATGGGTCCAGGGAGACGATTTAGAATTATATTTTTTAATTCTAAATGTACTCATACTGCTCTGTAGTTTATTAAATAAACCAATACGGGAGAATTATCAATTGAAAATTGATCAAGAGTCGAAACCAGAAACTACACCATCTTGAATCAGTGGACCCTGGTCTAAAGACCAACAGTCCCAGGACTGGCCCTCTCAAAAACACACACCTGACTACAAGTCACCAGGTCAAAATAAAAGTGACAAAATTTATTTGTTGAACAAATAAAAGTATGAACTTATAATAAAATACTCAAGTTAAGAATATTAACCTGCATACACCTGATGAAGCTGGGAACAGCTGAAACTCAATACAGAACTCACTCACCTGACTGTTGACTCAAACATTGGCACTAAAAATTCTAGAGAAGATTTTTTAGAATTTACTGTTTTATTTCCAAATAGGAAAAGAGAAGTCCATAGACTGGACACAACTAGGTAATTTCATTTTTGAAATAATCTAGTCACAATTTCGAAATTGTTCTCTACAGTAAAACCCAAACCTTGGGACTAAATGTTGTTATGTGACCTGAATAACAATATAAGCCAATGAAAAAGAGGCAATCTGTGTCAAGGCTGAGGTCAGATGCATTGTGGATCAATGAGAGCGGCAAATGGGCCTACCTGATTCAGTTCTGATTGAGTAGTGGCAGGGTTGATTTGTCCTCGTCAAAACCCCATTTGACTTTGTATGGGTTATTTTTTTGACCAGGCTTGACTTGGTATATGGGTTAGTGTAGCCATTACAGTGTACACATGTATTCATTACATCGGGGTTTGGTGCAAAATCCATAAACAGTGTGTACCATTATATACCCCCGAAAACATACCATTAAGCTTGTCCTGTTAAGCACTTTCCTTGAATAGTTTAACACCCAGTATCTATCCAGAAATATAAATGCAATACAAACAGATCTATTGCATTTCTAACCTTAGACAATTAACTCACACAATCTCTCCCAAAACGGCTACACAGCTCCAAACGGCTGGGCCAACCAATGCTACACACCATCAATTGTTATCATTATTGAAAAGCTGAGCTCTGTAAATTGAAAGACAACACGGCTTTATGCTTCATGGTGGCAGCATGTAGCCTCGTCAATGACAGTAAATGGACATTAACCCTTTAAGGACAGATGTCACTAAAAGATGCCCCGGTGAGTAACTTGCTTGTGCTGCATTGGCACATCATTCCGGCCCTTTCGGGAGTGTCTGAACCCAGTAGGGTCGGCATGATGCTTGAATGCAGCACTGGCGAGTTACTCGTCAGGACTGCATTCATGCATCATGACGACCAAGGGTATGGTGCATTAAGGCATCATGCCGACAGTAAAGGGACATTAATACTTCCTCCTGCACCCCATCCTCCCGCTGTACTATCGATCAGGGGCGTCTGCACTGGAGGAATGACTCATCCCTACCCCCCTCTCATCCACCCCCTCTCCTCCTCCATGGCATACCCCCTCCCCTCAGCACTGTCCCTGCACTGGTAATTTAAATGTTCTGGGCCTTAGTCTGTAGAAGCTACCTCAGGTTGGTCATAGGGATATTGGTCAGGCATGACCACGTGCTATTCAAGAATTACTGAGGCAAAACACATGACGACTGCCTTACTCAAAAGGACTAAAATGGAAAGACTGACAATATTAACCAACCAAGGTTGGTCGCATAGCGAGTCAAAAATGACCATGTTGGTTAGGCAATATAGTGACTAAGAGGTTGGTCATATAGGGAGCCAAAGAATATCATTGAACCCCCACCTCCTCCTCCTCCATGGCATACCCCTCCCCTTCTTCAGCACTGTCCCTACACTGATAGGCTAAATGCTCCGGCCCTTAGTCTTGTAATGGCTATCTCAGATCAATCAAAGGGACATGGATCAGGCATGACCAAGTGCCATTTAAGAATGACTAAGGCAAAGCAATTATGACCAATGCCTCACTCAAAAGGACTTAGCCTAAAATGTAAAGACAAAATTAACTAACCAAGGTCCGTCGTATAGGGAGCTTAAAATGACCCACTTAGGCACTATAGTGACTGAGGGATTGGTCGTAGAGGGAGCCAAAAGATATCAGTGTCTTTTTGAATAAGGCATTAGTCATATAATTTTGTTGTTATGCCTCCGTCATTCCCGTAATAGTACTTGATCATGCCTGACAAATGTCCCTATAACTAACCTGGAATAGCCACTACAGACTAAGGGCCGGCATTCAGAGTACCAGTGTACCCCTCCCGACCCTCAGCACTGTCCCTGTGTATACAAACAGCCGCCATGTCGTGTAACAGCAGTTAGACTGCCCAGCTGACAAAAATACATTATTTTACGTCAAAATAACGTTTTAAGCGTAATACAACGTTTTGCAACAAAATAAGGAGCTATAGAGAAATGTTCTGAAACCTTGTTGTTTACTGGGTTAGGGGGTAGGTATAACAATATTCCCCAAGCTCAGTAAAATTTATTGGTATGTCATCCAAACATTTACCCTATAGTGAGGATTTCCAAGTGTCTCTCCGTATTTTATAGGACTAGTTGGGGGCAACCGGTACTTTTCAAGTCTAGTTATATTCAGCTTGCACCCTCAGAAAAGTGAGCGTCACTGTCACCGAAATCACTCTCACCTGAAAGCCAGGCAGTGCCAGACTTTCAGATGAGAGTGCTTTTTGGCGACAGTGACGCTCACTCTTCTGAGTTAACAATGTTGACTCGCATATCACAATTTTTCACTAGCCGACCTCGATATCGACTTCATAACACATTATATTAATATCAAAAAGATGTCAAAATCATTAGATCCCCTCAAATTGCGGGGAAAGCCCCATGGTTTTCCTTATTTTGTAGGTTTCTTTCTGGTCTGAGCTATAATAGACATGGGCAACGTCCAGTGTTCAATAGCCACCCAACTCTACCCTCCCTACCATGCCTACATGCTGGTCCTCACACGCCACCCTCCTGGGACGAGCAAAAGAAAATGGAAAATGGGACATAATGTTATACAAAGTGGGGCGGACAAAGGCAAAGTGGTCACTCTTGAATTATTCTGTTATTCCCACCAGGACCTAAGGAAAATTGTTCCTTTGTTCTTTCTCGTGTTTCCTTGGCTTGGTTAAGCTGAATGTTTTAATATGGTGAATACGGCAGTAACTAAGATGAAGTACTGGAATTACCATGCATATTTCATGCCTCCCAATAATGTGCTGTGGCATTCCTCATGGCCTTCCATGTCATTACAGAATAATGACAATTGTTATCGTTAAGGCAATTGTTATCTATTTTGGGCTATTTCATTAAGTACCAAATGCAAATGCCCACCCAGCATGGTAGGTGTATACACAGAAAAGAAAGACAGCGTCACAATTAAGGGAGTCCAGGTTGCCTCCAGAATGACTCCCCTCTTTAGGGTAGCCCTCGTCCTTATTAGACTCCCTTAAATGAGGTTGGGAGTCATGGGACTCCCCCAGATGACTCCCTTCGGCAGTCTGGTCAGCCAATGAGTCACCTAGGCTCCCTTATGCAGCCTGGGCTCCTCGAGGGGAGACATTCTGGAGGCAACCTCAGCCTTTTACAATAAACTTATTCTGTCGCCCCTTAAGTTTCTTCCTGTGCTATTCACGTTACCTCCAAGCATTCAAGTCCCACTCAGAGGTAGAAAGGGAACGGCAACCCATTTATAGGCGGAGGTAGATTGAATAATGATTCATGGCGTCCAAAGGGGGGGGGGGGGGTCGCCTGGAAACAACTCAATTTGGTGAGTCCATGTCGGCTGTCCACCTTTAGGTCTGGGGTCACTGCCTTGTACTGGGGACCACAGCCCAGTCAGGAGCTCTAGGAAGGAACATGCAACCCATTACTGATACATTATAGCTGTCCCTTACACTGATAATCTAAAAGCCGCGGCCTTTAGTCTGTAGTGGCTATTCTAGGTTGGTCATAGGGACATTGCTAAGGCATGGCGAAGTGCTAATCAAAAATGACTGAGGAAAAATAACATATTCAATTCATGACTATTGCCTTATTCAAAAGGACTCAAAAGGCCTAAAAAGGTGAGCTGGTAATTACTGACCAACCTGACAATATTAACTAACCTAGGTTGGTCGTATAGGAAGCCAAAAAATAACTAACTTGGTTAGGCACTATAGTGAATGAGAGATTAGTCTTATATAGGGAGCCAAAGAATATCAGTGTGCTGGATACCACAACCTACTCCTGAGCTCTAGGAATGAACATTACTGATACATTATAGCCGCCCTTTACACTGATATTCTTTATGCTAGAAACCTTAGTCAATACTGTGTGGGTGGTCAGTAGTAACCAACTCACCTTAGTCTTTTCGGTTTTAATAAGTATTAGTCCTTTTGAGTAAGGCATTAGTCATATGGTGGTTGTTTTGCCTCAGTCCTTTTTGAAAAGCACTTGGTCATGCCTAACCAATGTCCCTATGACTACCCTAGGATAGCCACTTCAGACTAAGGGCTGGAGCATTCAGATTTTCTGTGCACTCACCAACTCTAGGAATGAATATGGCACCCATTACTGCCTTTACCGATCCATTATATAACAAGAATTGCGGTTGTTGCCGCGTAAAAAAATGCCTCAGGCATTTTTATACGCGGCAACAACCGCAATTCTTGCATTTGAAGGAACATAATGTCTACATGGTTGGTATATTTGTAGGGGACCCATTCAAGACACCATATAAACAGGGGGGAGGATGATATAACTGACAGATGTGACACAACAGGGGAAAACGTGCCATTTCAGGGATTTAGTGTAATATACAGCCACTAGGTGGCCACCAGTGCAGCAGCATACCATTATCTTAGCGATTTATCATGGAATTTATGGAAACTTACCCTTGCCCAATTTTGACAATCATAACTCAAAAGATCACCATGACCTTCTCTTCCAAATATATATTAACATGTATTTGTGTGATTATCTAATTTTGAGTACACAAACAGCTTTCTTAAAGAATTAGATAGATGTAGTTTTATGGAGAATGTTCTGAGTCCTACTTAGTAGGACTAGCACTGTCAGTGCTTAACACAGAGACAGGTTCATATGTATTGCTAAGAAATGCTGATGCTGATTATTTTGGGGGTAGGATTGCCAGAATTGGGAAAGGAGAAGTGGCCAATGATAAGGTTCCATGATAAGTCAGTTCCCCTGTTGCATCAAAAATATGGGAGTTATTATGAATTCCTTGGGTCCTTGTGAGGGGAGGGGGGGGGGGTAGGTAGTATTATAATAAACCTCAGGAGCATGGAAATGAGTGTTGCTAGGCAGATAAACAATTAGAATAGCTGTTGCTAGACAATCAGTTGTCTTAGCAACAAACCAATTGAACCATTGAATTCCTTGGGTCCATTTTAGGGGGGATAGGTACAATTATAATCAACCTCAGGAAGATGGAAATTGGTGTTGCTAGGCAGATAAACAATTAGAATAGCGGTTGCTAGGCAATCAGCTGTCCTAGCAACAAACCAATAGACCCATTGATTTCCTTGGGTCCAATTTAGGGGGTTAGGTATGATTATAATCAACCTCGGGAGCATGGAAATGGGTGTTGCTAGGCAGATAAACAATTAGAATAGCTGTTGCTAGGCAACCAGCTGTCATAGCAACAGACTAATAGAACCATTGAATTCCTTTGGTCAATGTTAGGGGGGGTAGGTACTGTTATAATCAACCTCAGGAGCATTGAAATGGGTGTTGCTAGGCAGATAAACAATTAGAATAGCTGTTGCTAGGCAGCCAGCTGTCTTAGCAACAAACCAATAGAACCATTGAATTCCTTGGGTCCATGTTAGGGGGGGTAGGTATGATTACAATCAACCTAAGGAGCATGGAAATGGGTGTTGCTAGGCAGATAAACAATTAGAATAGCTGTTGCTAGGCAACCAGCTGTCATAGCAACAAACTAATAGAACCATTGAATTCCTTTGGTCAATGTTAGGGGGGGTAGGTACGGTTATAATCAACCTCAGGAGCATGGAAATGGGTGTTGCTAGGCAGATAAACAATTAGAATAGCTGTTGCTAGGCAACCAGCTGTCATAGCAACAAACTAATAGAACCATTGAATTCCTTTGGTCAATGTTAGGGGAGGTAGGTACGGTTATAATCAACCTCAGGAGCATGGAAATGGATGTTGCTAGGCAGATAAACAATTAGAACGACTGTTGCTAGGCAATCAGCTGTCATAGCAACAAACTAATAGAACCATTTAATTCCTTTGGTGAATGTTAGGGGGGGTAGGTACGGTTATAATCAACCTCAGGAGCATGGAAATGGGTGTTGCTAGGCAGATAAACAATTAGAATAGCTATTGCTAGGCAGCCAGCTGTCTTAGCAACAAACCAATAGAACCATTGAATTGCTTGGGTCCATGTTAGGGGGGGTAAGTATGATTATAATCAACCTCAGGAGCATAGAAATGGGTGTTGCTAGGCAGATAAACAATTAGAATAGCTGTTGCTAGGCAACCAGCTGTCTTAGCAACAAACCAATAGAACCATTGAATTGCTTGGGTCCATGTTAGGGGGGGTAGGTATGATTATAATCAACCTCAGCAGCATGGAAATGGGTGTTGCTAGGCAGATAAACAATTAGAATAGCTGTTGCTAGGCAACCAGCTGTCTTAGCAACAAACCAATAGAACCATTGAATTTCTTGGGTCCATGTCAGGGGGTATAGGTATGCTTATGATCAACCTCAGGATCGAAGGTTGATTAATATTAATTTTATCATTATATGCATAAATTTGTGTTGTGACACCTTAAAACAAAATGGCAGCACCCCTTAAAACAAAATGGCGGCACCCGTACTCACTTCCTGTCAAATGAAAACAATATAATGCCTCAACCTGGTAGTTCGCAAGCTCACCACCAGGGCCCCTCCGGGGCCTTTCGGCCTTAAAAAAATAGACCAATGCAGCAAAAAAGGGTGGATTTTCAGAAAAGTTGTTTATAAAGTTTTTGAACATTTATGAAGTGTGATCAACAAATACATAAATATAACCTCAAAATCCTCCATTCTAATATATACTATTAAAAAAAGATTGTCCTGGGAATCTTCTGATATGAGACGTTTGCAAACTTAGCCATCAGAGACAATGCTAAGAGGATTCTACAAAAACCAACGTTAACACAACTTTATTATGAAAAAGTCACCCTTTCTTGGTGCATTGGTCTATAGCTGCCCCTGATGGGGAATGCTATCAATACTGTGTCCAATTATATGAGTGCTCTTAACCAAGTCCCTAGGCATCATTGGTAGTTTATAATAAGATCCTGATTTGCTGGAGTGGTTAGTGATGGTGGACCCCTTAATAAATAACAGATAATGACTGGTCTACAGAGATAATCTAAATGTTCCGGCCTTGATCTATAGTGTCTATCCCAGGTTAGTCATAGAGATATTGTACGGAAGATGGGCCTGTGCTTCTTTTTAAAGTGTTTATTCATAACATAACTTGTAAGGTGATTGACAGTTACAAATATCCATCTGCGGTACAAATATGATATTCCTACTCAGCTTTCGGATTTACATCAAATGCATGCCTGGGCATCATAGAAAGATGTGTAAACATTTATACAGGATAACAATTTATAATGTAAATATACAGTGAATATGACATTGATTATGGATAGGCTAGAGAAATTTAAAACATCATATCCAGTAAATGGAGTTGATTTCATTCATAAAAGAAAAAGTTGTGTATCTACTTAGGTATTTAAATTTCAAGTTTGATAATATCTCAAATATATAGAAATTTCCCAAATAATATATCGTATATCAGTATGTATGAGTGTTCTAGCATTGTATATTATTTACTTCAGACTGAGAGAAGATGGTACAGTACAAGCGGTCACGATGGACACGAATGGAGCACGAGGTTTTAAGAGAGTTCATCGAGCGGGACTCGAAGACTCGACCTTTGGGTCGGTGTGTCAAGTGCTGCCGGTGCTGCTATCTGGTGAGTAGTGTGTGCTGATACTACAATAGTAAAATACAGTTTGTGTTGCTATGGTTACAGCCGGAGTGTGCCCAGATGACGTACATTGTGTTGCTATGGTTACAGCCGGAGTGTGCCCAGATGACGTACATTGTGTTGCTATGGTTACAGCCTGAGTGTGTCCAGATGACGTACATTGTGTTGCTATGGTTACAGCCGGAGTGTGCCCAGATGACGTACATTGTGTTGCTATGGTTACAGCCGGAGTGTGCCCAGATGACGTACATTGTGTTGCTATGGTTACAGCCTGAGTGTGACATACATTGTGTTGCTATGGTTACAGCCGGAGTGTGCCCAGATGACATACATTGTGTTGCTATGGTTACAGCCGGAGTGTGCCCAGATGACGTACATTGTGTTGCTATGGTTACAGCCTGAGTGTGTCCAGATGACGTACATTGTGTTGCTATGGTTACAGCCGGAGTGTGCCCAGATGACGTACATTGTGTTGCTATGGTTACAGCCGGAGTGTGCCCAGATGACATACATTGTGTTGCTATGGTTACAGCCGGAGTGTGCCCAGATGACGTACATTGTGTTGCTATGGTTACAGACTGAGTGTGCCCAGATGACGTACATTGTGTTGCTATGGTTACAGCCTGAGTGTGCCCATATGACGTACATTGTGTTGCTATGGTTACAGCCTGAGAGTGACGTACATTGTGTTGCTATGGTTACAGCCTGAGTGTGCCCAGATGACGTACATTGTGTTGCTATGGATACAGCCTGAGTGTGACGTACATTGTGTTGCTATGGTTACAGCCTGAGTGTGCCCAGATGACGTACCTGATGTGTTGCTATGGTTACAGCCTGAGTGTGCCCAGATGACGTACATTGTGTTGCTATGGTTACAGCCTGAGTGTGACGTACATTGTGTTGCTATGGTTACAGCCGGAGTCTGACGTACATTGTGTTGCTATGGTTACAGCCGGAGTGTGCCCAGATGACGTACCTGATGTGTGGCGTCATCCTGTTCCTGGGCCTGGCCTTCCTGGTGGCCTTCTACATCCTGCTCATCCACCCCACTGTGGAAGGCGCCTTGTACGCCGACCAGTTCAGGCCGGCCATCTGCAGGGCAGGCAACTCCACGTGAGTACAACAGTAACAACAAACACTATAGTATAAGAGTCCCAAATTCAATTATTTTCATCAGACAAATTGTGGAATGGAGTGTTATGAACAGAGCCTGCAGGGCGAGGCTCATATGTCACTATGTATAATGAGTCTGATATGTGAAGTGCCATGGTCCAATGATTTAGGCTCAACTTTATTCAATATGACTCTATAGAATTCAGTTTAGAATTCAAATAATTAAAAGATGTAGGCTTGTCTACTACTTTTGTAGTGCACGCTATAATTCCACCCATTGAAAACACAATGTAAAAAATATACCTGGGCCACATGAGACCCTCTATTTAGGCTCTTATAGCCCAGAGGGAACACTTCATTGTGTCCAATCCTTCATTTATACCGTACTAGTATTTGGAGCACATTTCAGTAGGATTTAAAATATGGAAAACAAATCGGTGTCATTTTAAATCTAAACCCAATGCCTCCACTGCTAGGTATCTGGAGAAGAAGGAGGCGTGTACCTGTGGCCGGTACTGCTGGAGGAAGTACCCGTGTCTGCGTATAGGGGTCATGGTGACGCCCCTGGAGGTACAGGAGGGGCAGGAGGAGGGGGGCACCTCCCCCCAGCCCACCTCACACACCGCCTACCTGTTTGACAACACCAGGACTCTACGTTACTCTGAGGTAGGGGAGGGTAATTTTTAACCTTTTAAGGGCCACATACAAAGCTAACAAAATACGCTATTTAACGTCAAAATAATGTTTCTTAACGTTATTCAACGTATTGCCATATTGGGCACAGCCAAAAGTAATAATTTCATTTTAAGAATTTTGATAATTGAATGGTACTCTCATCAGTCCGAATTCCTGGTTTCTCCATTTGTGGTAGCTTGAATCATATCACACTCGCCTCTGCCTCGTATGTTATGATTCAAAGTACCATTTATGGAGAAACCTGCCATTCAAAGAGATCATCAAGGACCTCTGTCTATTTCTCTCACTTTGTAGTGCGCCTACCACCCGGCAGAGTGCGCACAGTACGCCTACACAATGGAGCAAGAAATAGAGCAGTTCCGGCGGCGGTATGTATAATGTACAATGTGTTGGTCACGAGGAAGCAATTATTATTCCTCTATGTTTCTATACAGCATAATACACAAAATCAGCCATCTACAAACAAAATTGGCCATAGTCTTAGCCCTAGTCTAGTTAAACAATCCCTCACACACAATGTTTCACCCTCAAAAAACGGGTTGACCGTAAAATTCTCAAGAAAGTCACTTTTATGTACAGGTAGTCCCATTTTGCCCTGTTTTGGGCCTAAAATCAACCTGTGGCCACATCAGTTTTTGCATACCTCAGAAATTCCCCAACCCTAAACCATAGCATAAAACTACATGTACTGGTCTATCGAAAGGGTACTTGGAAAAACCTGTGAATTTTTTCACAATTTTAGCCATTTTTGTTTCATCTGAAATATAACCCAATCAGCAGCCAGAACACCCTTCAATGCAGACCAGAATACCATATGACTCGGTAGATGGCGCCATTTACTTCCACGTGACCTTCTAAGATGGTATAGGTTAATAATTATTATGGAACATTTCTATATTGATTAAGTATGATTGAATACGATCTATACATAGTGAGCTCAAAGATGGAGGTGCACTCACATAAAAGGACTAATAAGGCTGTGTCTCATGAGATCTGGCCAATGTGGAAGTCTTTGACCGGGTGCCATCTTTGACCGCCTTGGAAGAAACCGTTTTTTGAAGCTATAAATGGGCTACTAATTACTAAATTAAAGAGTTATGACATCTCTTAACTGTTTCAGTCCATTTATCAGCCCTTGGTAAACTGTTTTCTATCAAGCCAGTCAAAGATGGAACCCGGTCAAAGATGGCTTCCGGTCAAAGATGGCACCCAGTCAAAGATGACCCCCAGTCAAAGACTGTCACATTGGCCCGATCTCGTAAGACACAGCCATTAAATGATGTGGTATTGTGTACTTATCTTGCTATGCTAAAGATGACTGAGTGTACCTGGAAATATGTTACCAATGATGTCCCCAGTTACTCAGGCCTTTAACCACAAAATGTATGGTTAAGTTGGCTTCCTCTGTTATATCGATGTCTAATTTTTCGGTCCAGTGGACCTGCATTCGAGCCACCTTTTCGCATTAATTCATCATGTGTATGTAATGAATGATGAATTGATGTACACATTGGCTCTTTTTGAAAGGCGTAACTTTGTTGCGGAATTGTGGTCAATAAAAAACTACCAAACTCAAACTCAAACTCAAACTTCCACTTCCCCCTGTCCAGGTATGCGGGTCGGGGCGCCACCTATGAGTGCCTGGTACACCCGTCTGACCCCCGCCAGGTGGCTCTGGAGAGGGAGGACATCTGGGCCGGGCTGCGGTACTTACACTTTATCGTGTGGCCGGGGGTGGTGGTTGGGTTCAGTCTACTCATCATTGTACTAGCCTACTCTATCTGTGGATGTAAGTATATGTTTTAAGTTCACTTTTTCCTTAACCCTTTACGGGTTGCAAAGTGTTTTAATGTGCTATCTTAGTTGTCGAAGTGATGGATGAATGCAGTCCATATTTAATAAAAGGGTTAACGAGATCTGCTTCTGAACGTTATTTTGCTAGGGGCCCATAGAAATAGCTGAAATAAGGAATAAACACGAAATAGAAAGTAGATATTTCCTTTCTGACATGGGAAAATTACACACTACCAGGCAGAATCCATGTATGAGCTTATTGCGGAGAGGACTCAGATAAATTCATATAACAAAACACAATTATCTAATCGTAAGTTCCAAAAATGAAACAAAACTATTTAGGTAAGGAACTTAAGTAGTACACTTTTGTCTAGGATAGGATTATTCTATTCCTTTTGACAGCTTGGCATGTTGCTAACCCATAAACGAGCAGTCATGTCATCATATCAATGCATGCATGCCCTATGTGTGCTTCAGACACTTACTTTCCTCAATAACACTCGTCATGTCGTTACAGGCATGCCCTATGTGTGCTTCCGGCGGGTGCCCTCTGACGTCAGAGACGAGGCTCACACGCGGGAGGCGGAGATCGCTCTGAAGGCTAAGAACATCGAGACTTGCCGCACCATTCCCGATTTCTCGGCAGGCACCTTGCCGCACAAGAAGCCTTACGACGAGATCCACTGGAAGCAGTACGACTATATAGAGTCAGGGGAACATGTGTAATGGCATTTATAGTAACAACCCTAAAATGACTCAATCTTGCATGTTTGTTCAGTTGTTTATTAGTAGGGTGTCAGGAGAGCATGTGTAACGGTAATAACCCTTTAAGGACGGATGTCGCGAAAAGATGACCTTTGTCGTCATAATTCACCAATGCAGCCCTGGTGAGTAACTCGCTGCGGTTGCATTGGTACATCATGCCGACCCTTCTGGAGTGTTTCAACCCCATAGGGTTGGCATAATGCATGAATGCAGCACCGGGGCTGCATTCATGCATTATGGCGATCAAGGCATGAATGCATTAATTAATAAATTACTGAATTACTAATTAATGAATTACGTTTAATACTCACATACAATATACGTATAAATTACGTAGTGCATTTAATGAGTATAATATAAGTATTGCATAGAGGATTAAACCTAGAGTATATAGTATTGTTAGGACTAATGGGAGAGAAATATTTTGATTGTATATAATTTGCGGCTGATAGAACTATCAATATCTATAGGAATTAAATGGGAATAGTCATTGATGATTTGCCTGGTGCTTCAAAGTGGCTTTGCCATTCATTCATTCATTATTATGGTGCGCTATGTCTAGTGTTAGATGCTGGTATACATTATTTTACATGTTGGCATAATACATAAGGCCGCTTGTGATAAAAGGCCTGATATATTATCTTATGTTTGAGAGAACATCATGACATAATGTACTAAGAATGTAAAGATTCCTCTAGCAGGAGAGTTTTATATTACATTGTATGTGTTTGACAGCATACAAGCATAGACAAGTGTACACTGTAAAAAAAAGAGGTTGCCATTTCTGTAGGTGTACAGTAGATTCTACTGTATGTGTACAGTTCATTGTAGGTAAACAGTAGAATCTACTGTAAATCTACAGTAGTACAATCATAATTGTAGGTAAACAGTACAATCTACTGTAGATCTACGGTAGATTCTACTGTAAATCCGTTTTACAGTAGGTTCTACTGTAGATCTACAGTAGATACTACTGTGCACCTACACTAAATATTTACAGTATAGCATAACATGTAAATAAGAAGGATGCAATATGAGTGGAGAAATGGGATAAAGATGTTTCGACATGTCAATGAAATGGATGTTGTAACGTCTATATGTATTGATATGATGTGACGAATTTAGAATATGATATGAGGTTTCGCTTAGATGGTTGATTCATGAATAGGCAGAATCTCTAGTTAGGGTATCATTCATTATCTACAATCAAGTCAAACTTGTTCATATTCCATGAAATATAACTCAAACTGTCATTAACAATTCATGGGTCGGATATATATATATATGATGTATAGGCCTATGATATTCTGTCACTAATCAAAAATAATCCTTTGTATGATTTAGCAGGAATAATGCACATTTTAATGGAAACAACCTGTATTACCATCTCTTTTCTGTGAAAATTATCAAATTTGCAAAATTCCTAGCCAGGAAGCTTCTCTTCAGTCCCAATCCAAACACAGAACCTCCAAGGACGTTTTGCTGTATATGGATCATTTATTAGTTTTGATATTTGGCAGATATCATTTTTTATTGTACCAAATTGCAGGTCTATATTCAAAAGGCTAGTCGTAGCCGGTGTACATATTAGAATATATAGTCAGGCATATTAACTTTAGAGTAGGCAGATACTTTTTATAAGTATAAAAAATCATTTCTCGAAAATGTTTTAAAACATTGAGATTACGGATCTAACATTATTTCAATGCCCAAGGAGAGATGAAGCTCTTTGAAAAGATGGTACAGGCATTAAATGTATATTTAAGGATACATGGGCATCTACCAAGAAGGGATTATATTTGTTATATAAAACAGTAATGACAAAAAGGTCAATATAGTTCTTTTAATGTCATTGTTTGTTGTTAGTTTAACATTTATGTTAATTATTTTACTTATGCACATCATGTCAGTTAAACCTTAGAATACCAGGGTAACCATTTCTTACGTATTTTTATACAGATGATTCTAGTGAGATCTCAGAGGAATATTTGACAATATAGAGGTTTAGATTCTTATATCATACTTGTTATTTATTCTTATCTCAACCTTAATCTCAGACATACCTACCACCTACGTGCAAATTACGTAGTGTGTTTTTCGGACTTTTTCTCGTAAATGATCTCTAAGAGAGCATAAGGATATGCTATGTGTACATAATTTATCTGAGATTGTATGCATCCTCTTACAAATAGGCCTATACCATCTCGATTTACTCTTCCCTATAACAATCTTGTTATAACTACAATGTTGCCTCTTCATAATACTGTGGGATCTCAAAATGGACTAAATTAATCATATTTGTAGAATGAATGTCAATCCGCAACTTCTAACAAGAGTGTTGTCAAGACACTGTATAGCCCCAGGAGTCTACGTTCCAGCGCTACATTCATGCATCTTGCCGACCCTTCACGACTGTAACTATCATTGGAGTAGAGTCTGCATGATGCATGGTGCACGAATGCAGCTCTGCTGCGTTACCTCGCCAGGCTGCATTCATGAATCAAGTGTATATTCTATCAAGGGCCGAGTCATTTATTGTCAGCAGAGGAGGCTTGGTGCATGGATATAGTGGAGGTCATGATAGAAAACGGGCCATCAGCAGGGGGGGGGGGGCAAAACTGGAAAAGCCTCCACGCTGGGGAGCTCATGATAAAATAACTTTCGCCTAATTAGTAGGGGGGGGGGAGAATTACCGTTTCCTGTGAACTTCCTGTAAACTTAAATGTTGGTAGACAATACCCATATAGAATGATGTGACATCAGTAAAGAGATTATAATCAGTAATGTCAAAGAGCAAATGATACTAAGAGGGTCCACTTAGCTGTGGACTCTCTTAGTATTCTTTGCTCTTTAGTAATGTGGTGTAATCTGTACCATGTATATAACATACCAAACTCCATGTTCATAACCATGTAGCCTTGACAATTTGCCTTCCACATTAAGTGCAACTATTCATATTATACGTATACAGACTAGTGTTATACTCGCACCTATTTATACTATAGACATTGAGTCTACACAGAGAAAGGAAACAGCGTCAAAAGGGAGTCCAGGTTGCCTCCAGAGTAACTCCCCTCTCTAGGGGAGCCCAGGTCACCTAGGGGAGCTTAGGTGACTCCCTGGTTGACATAAGGGAGTCACCTGGGGGAGTCATATAATTCTCTGGGTCATATGACTCCCCTAGGTGACTGCCTTAGGTCAGCCGGAGAGTCACCTTGGCTCCCCTAGGCGACCTGGACCCCCCTAAACAGGGGGTCATTCTGGAGGCAACCTGGACTCCCTTTTGACGCTGTTTCTTCTCTCTGTGTATAGATCATCTACGGTGGTCTTCCTTTTGTACATGTTTCTTGGGATAAATCCTATCGGCGTGCATTGTTGACATACATGTTGTTTAGGTGTATGATACATACATGTCTAACATAATATTTTAGTGTAAAATAATCCCATATTGTACATGTTTAAATATGTAACACACTTACCCTTGGTTCTTAATTCTTTAGAATAATTGCACTCTGCAGATAGTACTAATTCCCATTGGAGTATGATCCGATATGATATTTCAATTGCCTGTATGCCAGGGAGAAAACAATCACAATGGGTTTAACGCCCCTGGTGGGAAGGGAGACAGTTGAGTATGTAGTATAGTGATAACCAACCTTAAATAGCAGCACTCAACTTTATTTCATGGTGAATACAACGATCACTATATTTAAGTACTAGAAATCCCATATTCAATGCCCCCATGCGATATGGTATTCCCACATCATGTGGCCTGTGACATCATTATTAATTTTGTTTAAATTTCTATGGCCATTTAAAGACAATTCAACAACATATTTCGATTTTTTTTAAAACATGAAATATAGGCTAAGGCCCACGGCGAGGGTAACTTTGGAACATTTCTTTCAGTGAGACTGGGGCCGCATCCCACTCAGCCTTTGGCTTCATAGGATACTGCTCCAGTCTCCCCTCAGGAGGAACGACTCAAACAAAAGCTCTTGCCATGGGACTTTGTTTATGTAATGCTGTCAAGAAAAGGCTTCATTGCCAAGCACATTTCTATATGGAATACTGTTGTCTGACGACAGATGGCACTACTGTAGTATTCCCAGTGGGCACACCATCAGGCTGCACCATCTACTAGTCGTTGCTTGAGTGACTAGTTGCATTGCAACGTTTACTAGTCACTCATGCAACCATCAACCTTTTTGAGCTAGATTGGCAAAATTCTGAGTAGTGCATATTAAGTGATTACTATCTGTTGCATTGCAGTGCTGCAAACGCAACTGCTACTAGTTGCAGCAGAGCAGTGTTTATAAGTAGCTGCAACTTCAGGGCTGCAGAAGCACTGGCTATTAAACACAGCTAATGGAGAGCTTACTAGGTGGTACATATTAAGAGCTTACTAGCTGTTCTTTTGACACAGTTTAATAAGGGCTGCATTTGCAGTGCCTAGTAGCAGGTGCATAGCAGCTCTTATTAATACCTGCAAATGCAGGGCTGCAGATGCACTGATTATCAAGGGATGCTAATGCAGGGCTTACTAGTATCTGCATTTTAAGTGATTACTAGATGTTCCATGACACAGCTTTATAAGGGCTGCATTTGCAGTGTCTGGTTAATGGTGCGTAGCAGCCCCTATTAGTAGTTGCAAATTCAGGGTTGCAGATGCACTGACTATTAAGGGATGCTAATGCAGGGCTTACGAGTATCTGCATTTTAAGTGATTACTAGATGTTCCATGATACAGCTTTATAAGGGCTGCATTTGCAGTGTCTAGTAAATGGTGCGTAGCAGCCCCTATTAGTAGTTGCAAATTCAGGGTTGCAGATGCACTGACTATTAAGGGATGCTAATGCAGGGCTTACTAGTATCTGCATTTAAGGGACTACTAGTTGTTGCCTGACACAGCTAAATAAGGGCTGAATTAGCAGTACATAGTAGCCGGTGTAAAGCAACTATTATTAGTAGCTGCAGATGCAGGGCTGCTTAAGCACTGAATATTAAGGGCTGCAAATGCAGTGCTTACTAGTTGCTGCTTAAGAAAGGCTTATTAACTGTTGCCTAACTATAGCTCTTGCAGTGGCTAGTAAATGGTGCACAGCAGCTCTTATTAGTAGCTACAAATGCAGGGCTGCTGAAGACCATGTGCTTTCAATACCCCCTATTATCACTCATTGTTTTCTCCTGAATGCACAGAAACCACATAATATTTTTCAAGGAGACATGGTCATATCATGCTTTACCCCTCCAGTATTGTATATTTCATATGACCAACAGCTATCTCTGTCTACATATTTCACAAAATACACATAATCTTAAGTTAGTGTTAATCCCCATAGACAACTGAAAATGAGGATTATAACTTGAATGGGTGTCTAAATATTAAAATCTATCAGTCTATGTGGTGCCTAATAACATATGTGTTAAATCACGAGCAGGATATTCCTCCATATTTGGGTTAATTGATGATTTTCCTTAAATATCCACCCAGGGCTGCAAACACTATGTTATCAGTTATGCATAGCAATTTGCACAGACCTAGATATCCCTGATTAATGCAATAGAATCAATGCATGTGACATCATTTTCAATTTCTTAATGAACAAATTGAGTTTTTTAATCAATGAAAATTGCATAGTCAATGAGATTGGATGAGTTAAATAGCTTTTGAATTCACCAGACCACTGTTGCTTAACATAGGCTAATAACTGTTGCTTTTGCAGTGGCTAGTAAGCTCTTATTAGTAGCTGCAAAATGCAGGGCTGCAGAAGCACTGACTATTAAGGGCAGCTATTGCAGGGCTTACTAGCTTCTGCATAATAAAGGCTTATTAGCTGTTGCTGAGGCATGCATTAGTTGCCAGTAGGTGGCAGCAGTATTCCTTTTTTGAATTTTTATAATCTTTGCACTTTTTTATATCATTATATTAATGACATATACTAGTCATGTGTGTACCAAAATGTGCTAGATATTTAAACATAGAACATACATCAATTGCTAAGACTTAAAATATGCTTAGGCATGATTTATAACATAGATTATAACCAAATTTGATTTAGACACCATTTCTGTGTATAATAGTATATTACTTAAAGGTCATATACTACAGCATTAAATCACACCTTTGCCCAGGTTGACTACTAGTGTTGCATTAACCACCAAGTAGTCAACTACTAAGTGATGTATTTGAAGCTCATGATAGTAGCTTATCTGCAGTGACTAATAGCCACTGCATATGCAGCTCCTACCGAAGGTTTATTTTGCAGGGCTGCAGAAACCTAACTAGTAAAAGCTGCAAGGTGTTGCATTAGGCACCAAATTAGTCAGCTAGCTGGTGCTGCATTTGTAGTAACTAATAACCACTGCATAAGCAGCCACTACTAAGAGATTATTTTGCAGGGCTGCAAAAACCCAAATAGTAAGTGCTGCAAGGTGTTGCATTAACCACCAAATTAGCCAGCTAGTAGGTGCTGCATTCACAGTTCTTAATAGTAGCTGCACTTGCAGTGACTAATAACCACTGCATAAGCAGCCACTACTAAGGGCTTATTTTGCAGGTCTTCAAAAACCCAACTAGTAAGTGCTGCAAGGTGTTGCATTAGCCACCAAATTAGCCAGCTAGTAGGTGCTGCATAGGCAGCTACTACTAAGGGCT
This sequence comes from Harmothoe impar, assembly GCA_947462335.1. Lineage (NCBI taxonomy): Eukaryota > Metazoa > Annelida > Polychaeta > Phyllodocida > Polynoidae > Harmothoe > Harmothoe impar. The sequence goes on along the minus strand of OX381718.1, from coordinate 13,547,696 downwards.
TATTTTGCAGGGCTGCAAAAGCCCAACTAGTAAGTGCTGCAAGGTGTTGCATTAGCCACCAAATTAGCCAGTCAGTAAACGGTGCACTCGTTGCAGGGAGATGGTTACTAAACGTTTAGTAGGTGGTGCTGTGCCCACTGGGTTGTGATGTTGTAAAATTTTATGTTCTGGAAAGTTTGCTGGAAGCATTCTGTTTTTACTTATTTGTTCCTTTACATTTTGCATGGTTTAATAAAGTTCACAAAATGGGTTAAGATGCCACCAGGATACTCCACCAAAGACCCTGTATACAGAACGTGAAAGGTTTATATGTCCCAGGTTATAATACCAGATTTTAATAATAGTAAAAAGGTGATATTTGATATTATTTAACCTTTTTACTGTTGCTAATTATATATACCAGCAACTAATAAATTTTGTAATATCATTATTCTCAATATGTATATCCAGTTCCAGCTAACAAACATGTATAAGTATTGTTTAGAATGTTTTAATGAATCCATGAAACCTTCCCTTCCTAAAAGATCGCTGAGAGCATGACACATGACAATTTGTAGGTTCAATAAAATCCAAACGTTTCTTCCATGCCACAATCTACTTCTAACCTGAGATACTAGGTATCATACAACATGTTATGAGAAGAAGATCTTTTTTAGGCCTATATTCTCACCAATAATTCAGATATTCTGAAAAAATATTATTCTCAACAGAATTTGAAATAATTTCAACAATAATCTAAAACTCCTTTTCTGTAGTGCCTTACTTCGAGAATACTACTCTGTGTCTAATTTAGAAACATCTCAATTTTTATCCTTCAACATATAAACTTTAATGTCTGTAAGAGTTTATGGGTTGAGATTGTAAATGGATACATCTAGGGGTTTATTATTGTGCCAAACAATACAATCCGGCTGCTATAACAGTATTAGGAAATAAACTTTTGTTTAAACCTGAGAACCTTGTGTCTTGTCTGTCTTTATTACTTAGGCCACTCAAAAAAAAAGTGGTTTCTTGTCACCAAGGATTGAAAAATATGACGATGGAGCTAAATGCATAGCATAATATGTTTTTTTCACAACTAAAATTCAAATTTTAGTAGTTAAGAATTTATCGTATTTAATAGTGGGGAAAATGGAAGTTGATCCTAACTTACTGCATCACTGGCAGTATTAGCTTTAATATGAGACCAAATATGCCAATATTTATCCATTTTTATCATGCTTTTTCATAAAAAATTTGCAAAAGAAATTCCTGATTTCTGATGCGTGCGGTAATGAGAAACCATTTTATTTTTTTAAGTGGCCTTGTACTCTGATTATTTTTAGCTATGTGAGGGTCTTGTTTTATACGTTCGGGTATACCTTGTCCAATATATTCTGGTGGCCGAGCTGGCTCTATTGTTAAAGTGTTCTAGATCCTACATTGATACATAATAATATCAAATACAATTAAGCACAGTGTCAATTCTATCTATTCCTATAGATTCCTTGTCCTAAAACCTAGTGTATAAGCCTATCAGAGCATCTGATTATGGTGGATTCTACAAGCAGCACTGTTGATTTGACTTGCGTACTGGCTGCGGCATATATGCAAGGATTTACGATAATCATATCTTTTTGCTTTTTCAGTATTGGGATGCCCAGTGACGGCAATTACCCTTCTCTTCAAAAATTCAAAATACTTTGATAAGGCCACTTAAAAAAAGTTGTTTCTTATCACCTAGCAGTGAACAATATGACGGGGGCTTTTTTCATTAAATTCTTCTTTATTTTGCTTGACGCATAAATACATAGGGAGATTTGGACTTTTCGCAAGCAATTTTCACATTTTAGTAATTCAGAGTTTATTGATCAGCAAAGGTTATTAGAATGCAAGTTATTTCTAGCTGACTGCATTACTGACAACATGAGCATTTTTTTGAGTGGCCTAATGTAGAGCAAGAGTTCCCATCAACGAATATATTATTTTGCATGACAGCCATGCAAAACACCATAACACTAAAACACAAGACAGCTGCATCTACGTGTGAAACCCTGACATTGGCTCGTGAAGCAGCTCCGAGAATCGACTCGCCTCCATCCAAGAAGGCCATGACACGTGCAGGGCACCCACTGCCTCCCAGCAGGGGGAGAGGCATCACTGAGACAGTGGCGCCAACTGGTGGTAGACCTCCAACATTATTCATGTTCTCAATGCCATAACGTCCATGGGAGGAGAGCATGACATGGGTTGGGAATTCTGTAGAGTTGCCAGGGTCGGTGGAGAGACGGTCTAGACCTACACCATTGATGTCACGTTCATGGATGAGCCATTCAATAGCTTCACCTCCAAATGCAGGAAAGTGGTAGGTGCCTAATATCTCTGGGGTAGGACTGCCCAGGTAGGCTTTGTGGTCCCAGTACAGCTGAAATAAAGAGAAAAAGGTGAAAGTACAAGTGTGATTAAACTTTAGTTGAGGCCAAAAAAGGTGTGTTTCAGGCAACATGATCTGAAATTTTAGGGGAGGTTGGTCGGATTTTTTCTTTTCACATTTTGAGAGTAAAATTAATGAATTGTGAATTACAACATTGACTTGCGAGTCATCAGAATTTCGCAATTAAAAATAGATATCAAGAAATTGTTGAATATTTCTTTTTTTAAAATTATTTCTTGAAGGCAGACTATTATTCAGGCCACTTGGGCCAATGGGAGCTTGCTATTCTTGACCAAATAATCACTCAAAATAAAGAAAAATAAATGTACAAAAATAAAAGTCTCCAAATTTGAGACAAAAATGCTAGGGTCGGCACTTTTTATGACCTAGGGTCGGGTTGCCTGAAACACGCCTTCTTTATTTGGCCTGATAGAGGCATTCAACTGATCACTAGCTATAATTAGAACCTGCATCGTCTCACTTGTTTCCTTTTCAAAAAGGAAATATAGCAAGATTTGACCCTCTCCCCAGATCCTAGCCTTGCCTTGCTTTAGCTGTGAAATTTGTTGTCATCCTCTTTTTAATCCGGCACATTGTACATTAATAAATATGAATTAGAGATGAGATTCAGAACAAACCTTGTAGCCACCGGTGTTAATTATCACAAGGGCCTTCTGAGGAATTCTACCATGGATTCTTTCAAATTCTGCAAGTCATAAGTAGCAAATAGTTAATATGGCTGTTTTGACAGATTGTTAAAGGGAAACACTTCTAACACTGGCCTCCTATCTATTATTCAAGCCAAAGTCACTTGAAAGACACTAATTATTTTACTTAAAGTAAAATTATTTTGTCTATTCATATGCATAGCATTATGAATGGGACTCGTTTTCAGTTTTTAACATTTTTTGTCTTAATCTATTGCAAGTGATGCCTTTCAAACAGCCAAACACTATGTGGTGTGATATAAAACAATAGAGAGTAATGTAGAATAAAATTATGGTGGTCAGATTTGATGCCACTTGAAATCTAACACAATTCAGTAGGCTATATCATTATCATATTTTGGAAAAAGTAAAATTAAATTGATTTTTTCGTTACCTTGGATGTCTTCAACACTAAGGGTGGCATCCATGTTCGATGTGGCCTTATGGGTAATGTCTATTACCACTGCACGTGACACCAAGTTCTCTGGTGGTATCTGATCTATGGACATCCCACCAAGGTATGTGTGGGCAGGGGCATCCACATGGGTACCAGTGTGTTCAGACATAGACATGTCAAAGGCTAAAAACCTGGTAATCAAAGAATAGAATAATTTGATTTCGTTCACATCTCCCTAACTTATAGCCCATATCTTTTTCTGCCCTTGCTTGCTCAGAACTTATTTCTACCCCAACTAGTATTAGTAAAACCGGAGCATCTACTTTCGGTATCTACTGTTTCACTTGTTACGAAATCCTTTTTCCTTCATTTACGGTCTATTAACAAGCAGACCCTCTTGTTCACCTTTTTACCACCACTCCTCGTTTTTTCCCTGTGTATGTGCAAAAATGGGTATTGTGGGAAATAATTATGTCAACCTACTTGTCACAAAAGCAAAATATGCCTTGAAAGGGTTTTTAAAAACCATTCATCCTCTATGAGTACCTTATTTGACGTAATAAGCGCACACCCCCTAATAAGCGCACATCCCCCGTTTTTGGCAGATTTTTATACTACAAATAACCAAAAGAATAAACTCTTAGCTACTGAAATCTGTCAATAATAATTTTTTAAGCGCACTGTGCGCTCATTACATCAAATACGGTATATCAATTTCTTATCGTTGGCATGATGGATGAAATTTAAGCAGCACTAACGACTATCTTTCCTGGGTTGTATACATGAATGCATCAGGATAGTAACAGGATCAATAGTACTGTTATATTTTGACCCCTTGACTCCCTTGGGGAGGGTGTAAGCATTTTCACCTTGTTTTTAAGCCAAAAAAAAGCTTGTCTTACTCTGCTTCAAGGGGCCTGCACGCACTCTGATTTTCACCCAAGGGGGTAGGGGGGATTTTCAACCCCTTGACAGGAGGTGTAAAAATATTACACTCTCTGCGCAAGAAGCCACCACCCCCCTTGTTGCTAAAAGAGTATCACTCCCTAGAAATAATTTCTCACAATATCTCTTTAAATTTATGATAAATGTATATAGTTGGACATTGGACTACAGAAAACCAGACAAGTTGTGTATAGTTGGGTTGGCAAAATATGTTGGTAGAAGTGTTACATCGAAGTGATTCGAGGAAATCGATTCAATTGATGAATTTTCATCATACAATGATTAAAGAAGTAATGATAAAGAAATAAAGGTCCCAAGCTATAAAATCTGGTAGACCTTTGCAGTAATGTATAATAAGTAAAGGTTGAACCCATTTATACTAAGTTATGCAAACCGACATGTTTTAGCTACCAGATGAGAGTAGAAGGTTAAGACATCTAGATAAACTCTTTAATATCTGTGACAAGAAATGTTACCTACCACATAGGTCCAATGGAGGAGTTGAATCGATTAGTCAGATTGTAACCGGTTAGGAAGGGCAGGCGTGGGATCTTTGTGTTTAGTGGATGAGTCAGGTCCAGCATTCTGCCCTGAACCAGCCCAAACAGGGCACAATACAGAAACAACCTGTACACTGTGGTCTCCATGATGTTCAACTACAAAGTGGTGGGGGCTGGCAGGGTAGTTCTCTAATGGGAATACTATGTAACTATGTAAGGCTAAATAAAACGAAAGCGTGTGGGGAATGGCAGTCATCTCATTGAAAAACTCTATTGAAAGGAAGGCTAAACACATTAAAATATATGTTACATTCATGAATATCGTATTTAACGAGATAAGTGGCCTGCATATGAAATTATCTTAATGACATTTTAGTACTTAATAGTTTAAATGTTTCCAAGGAAATTCAGTGGGTACATAGCTTTTTATGAGAGTAAAAGCTGGAAGCATTTTTGCAATTACCCTTTGGTCTTTGGTCAGCAAATATAGATTATATTTGGTCCCCTAATATCTAGTCAGATCACCTGAAACATCTCTCCCTTTTCTGACCTGAGCACCTGTCTCATACTCCTAAAGTGCTGCATCGTTCTGCACTGTTTCTCTCATTCCTTGGTAAATTAATTACTCTGGCATGATGCACCGGCCCCAAGATCCTCTACTTTCGGTATGATAATGATTAAAATATATTTCTGGCCTCACTACACACACAGAAATAAGGGAGTCAACTAAGTCTCCCACATGGCTCTGTTAACCCTTTAAGGCCTAACATTGACTTTTGTCGACACCATGGTGGGCCTAACATTGACTATAGTCGACACCATGGTAGGCCTAACATTGTCTATAGTCGACACCATGGTAGGCCTAACATCAACTATAGTCGACACTATGGTAGGCCTAACATCGACTATAGTCGACACCATGGTAGGCCTAACATCGTCTATAGTGGACACCATGGTAGGCCTAACATCGTCTATAGTCGACACCATGGTGGGCCTAACATCGTCTATAGTCGACACCATGGTAGGCCTAACATTGACTATAGTCGACACCATGGTAGGCCTAACATCATCTACAGTCGACACCATGGTAGGCCTAACATTGACTATAGTCGACACCATGGTAGGCCTAACATCGACTATAGTCGACACCATGGTAGGCCTAACATCATCTATAGTCGACATCATGGTAGGCTTACATCGTCTATAGTCGACACCATGGTAGGCCTAACATTGACTATAGTCGACACCATGGTAGGCCTAACATTGACTATAGTCAACACCATGGTAGGCCTAACATTGACTTTAGTCGACACCACGGTAGGCCTAACATTGACTATAGTCGACACCACAGTAGGCCTAACATTGACTATAGTCGACACCATGGTAGGCCTAACATTGACTATAGTGGACACCATGGTAGGCCTAACATTGACTATAGTCGACACCATGGTAGGCCTAACATTGACTATAGTCGACACCATGGTAGGCCTAACATCATCTATAGTCCACACCATGGTAGGCTTACATTGTTTATAGTCGACACCATGGTGGGCCTAACATTAGCTACCCCAATTGGTGGTGCGTATCAGTTGGATGGGGGGTCCTACTGAATAAACACACACACACAGGCCGGATTTTACTCAAGCTACGGGATGCCCCCCTCATTAGTTTCTTTACTGTGAGTCCCCATCTCGTCATTACCTCTAAGTAATGCATTAGCCAATAAGGAAACACATTTAGCTACATCCTAGTAAATTAAATGTTTAAATAGACCAGCCATGGCCTAAACTGTGATTGTGTAAAGTAGGGCTATTTACAATACATCAAGGTGTTCAGAATAAGTACCCCGCGCAAATTATCTGCTATATACATCTGAAAGAGGCCATCAATGCCTATCCATTCATGCCTACATTATATTCCTAATTTTAATTTAAGGGCCGCGGATTTGCACCTTTGTAAGGGTGTGCTTCCTCACTTTGACAGGCTGCACCTAGTGCCTCTGCCACCCCGTGTTCCTTAGGGTATGGTCGGGGGCTACTCTCCACACCCCCGTGCACAAGCCCAGGTGGACAACCCCCGCGGACAAGCTGTGAAAGCTGTGTGTGGAGTCATTGTAAAGCTAGGGGGTCCATGTGGGGGGTACCTGTCTATAGGACCGCTCCTCCAATAGAGTACCCTTTTTTCCTGTGCTAAATCTCGAATTCCGTCGGTTCTAGACATGCTAGACACAAACTTAAAGCAGTTTTGACATATAAATCCCATAGCGTATCTATGTTAATAAAAATTATAACAATAAAATATTTTAAAAAAACCTCTTTGGTAATGCTAGTCATTGACTATAGTCGACACCATGGTAGGCCTAACATTGACTATAGTCGACACCATGGTAGGCCTAACATTGACCATAGTCGACACCATGGCAGGCCTAAGGTCGACTATAACTGATGTCATTTACATAGGAATATCATAGGAACTGTAATGAGGTCCGTCCTTCTGGGGACTGATACTGATAGTACAGTCATATTATGTTTTGAAATAGAATAAAATACCTGACAGCTGATTTTTGCAGGATTGGCCCGTCTATATGTTAGATTCAACCAGCCAAAAGTCCTGAAGTGTCCCGTGCCTGGCTATTTTTAAAGAGCCGTTTTTGTATTGCATGAAAAAATACCATTGAATTGCTAAATTTCAGATTTGTACACCAAAGTACCATCATGATAAGGACATTTTCTGGGGTAGAATACAACTGAATATGATGTAAAAGGGTGCTGATTAAGAATTTTGAAGTTTCCAAAATCCGTGATGGCCGCCAGGTCAAAATCCAAGATGGCCACCATATAATCAGAAATCCCTCTCCCATAGCTTGAAAATTGCCTCTACACATAATAGAAACTTACTGATTCCCCTTAAATTGAGCCCTAGTAATCTATTTATCTTATTGATTTTGTTGCTAGGTTGAGTGGTTGCTTAGCAACAGCAGTTCCTAGTATGTATTTGGTAAGCAACACAGGTTTAACATATATGTAGCATCATGACAAGGACATTCTTGGGCATAGAAATGTTAATAACACAGCTAAATCTGATGGGTGCTGGTTAGGAATTTTGATGTTTCCAAAATCCAAGATGGCCACCAGGTCAAAATCCAAGATGGCCACCAAATAATATGAAATCCCTCTCTTTTGGTGTTAATATTGCCCCTAGACAAATCAGAACCTAACAAATCCCCCCTAAATTGAGCCCTAGCAAAGTAGGAGCCATGATAAAAAGCCAAGAGTTAAAACAACATATATAATGATGCGTCCCTGAGTCCCACATTGGCTCGTGAAGCAGCTCTGAGAATCGACTCCCCTCCATCCATATAGACGGGCCAATCCTGCAAAAATCAGCTGTCAGGTATTTTATTCTATGTTAAGGCCATATTTGGTCTAAAAATGACTATCTGAGAGGTCGTCCCCAGAGCAAGCAAATCTTTTTTGGTCAGGATTCAAAGGGTTAAGGATGGAGTGTCAAACAGCTATATGAAGGGACAACTTGGGTTGACACTGATAGAACAGAATCAACTCAAGTTGACCCTTCATATACACAGAGTCATTACCTGTTTGACTCTCTATTTTACCAGAGCCACATGGGAGACACAGTTGACACCTTTACTTTTCTGTGTGTACTTGTTTTTGATAATTCTGGCGAAAATAGCTGAGCTGTATGTATTCTGGGGGCTAAAGGAGGTGATCCACTGCTGCTAATTTGCTGCTAATTACCTGCGAATGACACTGGTGCGTGTAAACACGGAGAGAACATTCCAGGAGTGGATCTCTTACTGCAAGTTCCTGCGACAATGTCCTCACTGGGCGTGCAAGTAAATTCGCAGAAATCTGAAAGTTTTGATTTCTGCGAGTGTACTCGCAGCTCTCTATCGTATGAGAACAGTCGCGGCAGTGGATCCCTGGCTTAAGATATGGGGCACTCTAGGTAAAGGAAGTCATCTAGCATTCTGGGTGACCTCTTTGGCATTACGATGAAAAAGTTACCTGTAACAATTCTCTTGCATAATAAAATATTTAACAACAACAACCTCTTATCTGGATAGGACTAATCAAGATAATCCCATTACTTCACACCAGAAACTGGACGGGTAGTTAAGATGAGTTTTAGGCATTAGTCATATGTTGTTTTGCCTCAATCATTTTTGAATAGCACTTGGTCATGCCTGACCAATGTCCCTATGACTAACCTGGGAAAGCCAATACAAATTAAAGGCCGGGGCTTTTAGATCGCAACCGGCCTACCTAGAGTGAGTTAACAGCGTAAGGAAACATATGAACTAAAGTTGGTCTTGTGGACCAAAGTATTTTTGTGTCAATATATGTATATTTCACCACACTTCAATAATACCACATCTGACAATCAACTAGTCTATAAAGACATTGAGTTAACTATCCTCTATGTGCCTGATACAATTTAAATAGATATAAATACAGGGATTTGGAAATTGGTCTTCTGAACTTAGCTAACTTTGAGAAGGTCCTACACATTATTCAATGGATCTATATCAAATATAATATTAACAATGGACAAACTGATATATGATGTCATATAAAAGTGATGGAGACTTGAGGGAGACAAAAGGATTACAGGTGAGAACTATGATACTATAACTACTAGTGTGATGTGTGAATTCCAGTACATACAAGTTTCTATAATCTCCACAGGGTGGCATCCCAGTGCTGTTAGCTTAGCTCCTTGGTCACCTGTGCCATTCCAGAGAAGGTGCAGGGAACCATTAGTTCCTCAGATTTCTAATAGGCCCCAGAGGGCTGTCAGCGGCCTACCCTAGCTAAAATCAAATTGGCTTGGTGCAGGCTTGCTACTAGGGTACATACTATATTGAAATATCAGTGTGATTATCTGTGGGATTACCTTGATAAAGTGGGAAATTACCAAGGCTTCATGTCATCCAAATTGAACTAGACACCACTGACCCAAGCATTGTCAGGCCACCTAGACAATTGCCTGGTTAGCTCAGTCAGTGGCAAGTCTGCTGGTCAATCCAGAGGGTACAAATTCAAGCCTTCCTTAGAGAAGCAACTAGAACTTTTTTCCAAATTGGACACTATCTGCACACACACCAGGTGGAGTTAGTGTGCCTCTGAACATGTTCTAAATATTCTCAAAAATATCCACAATGGCGTGCCATCAGTTTGTGCCTAGTAATCTCAATGAATCACAAAATTGTTCTTTGCTGGAAGCATTTTATTTTTCTTCATGTGTTTCCTTAAAGCTAGCATAGTCAGAAATCCTAGTAAAGAGTCATCAAAATGTTGAGATGCTGCGAGTACACCGAGCGTGTATAGCAGCTTGAACACATTATTGTCATGCCTAATTGTATAAACCACGTAGTCCATATTTTCATAGCATTGATAACTTCAAGGTGGCGCTATCGTTCTAGCAGTGCCAAAAGTTGACAACAGGTGGTGCATTCACCATAAATATGTGATGGAAAACCTTCGCGGACCTGTAGAATATGGTACATAACCTCTGAGGCGCAGCCAAAGAGGTTATGAACCATATTCTACAGGTCCAAGGAGGTTTTCTCACTTATACTCCACCCTCCATCCATAGTAGATCAAGAAAATAAGGAATTTACATGATTTACCAAATTGGTCTTCATTTGGATAATGTGGGGTTCGAACCCACAAATCGATTCCCCTTGAGCTAACATGATTAATTATCTAAAGCTTCACACAACTTTGCAAGTTACCTGGTGGCCAAATGGATAGGGCACAGGGTAATGTAAGCAAAGGGTCCCTGGCTCTAATCACATACTGGTCACCATTATTTATTTTGTAATTTGAGGTTATTTTAAATACCAAATCATTATTCATCAAGTTTGGAAAAGAAAAATTATTGCAATAGTGATCCCTATAGTTCTAAATATTTCGACCAGGTATTCCTGTGCTAACCTCTCAACATGGCAACCTAAGTAGGAGGTCTGAGTGTATACCTTACAGCCTGGGCACTATAGTATAGTGGTCATGTCTTTGGACTTGCAAGCAGAAGATCTTAGGTTCAAATCACCATAAGGCAAAATAAATTTTTAGACAATGATATCTTATGAGTAGACAATAGATAAGTAACCAGTAGTTCTTATGAGTTCCTTTACACAGATGTTCCTCTGTGGCCTACCTGTTAGGGCAGAGTTCATCAGATTGGAGGATTTACCAGCCTAGGTTTGATTCCACTAAAGGCAGGGTTTTAAAAGGGAAACCATCCCCATAACCTCCTCCCAGACTTGACCTAGTTCATATATCCTCCTGAGGAGGTTATACACATAACCTCCTGAGGAGGTTATATGAACTTGGTCACTTCCCTTAGGCTGTTTAGCATCACATAGTGGTCTGAGAGAGGAGAATATGCCATATAACCTACAGTAAGAACAACAGACCAAACACCCAGGCGGAGTATAAGTTCTGACCAAATCCCAGGTTCCTAATTCTCATTCCATCTCTCTTGACAATGCAAGCATAAACATTTATATGGCTAGACAGTCAAAAGCATTTATATCAAATTTCTAAATTCAGGTTCTCTCTCTGTTCTAATGGACAACAGGTGGCACATTGGCTATAGAAGTAAGGACACTCAAAAAAAAGCTGGTTTATTATCACCGCGAGCGTCATGTAAATCATGATTTGGGGGAAACTTTTTTTGTTTTACTTTTACATTTTTAATGAAAACATGTGTTAAATATTGTCATATTTGGTATCACATTGAAGCTCATACCGTTAATAATGCAGTGGGCTAAGAATAACTTTCATTTTCCAACTTCTGTAAATCAATAAATACTTAAGTGTGATATAGAAACCAGTTTTTCTTTTGAGTGGCCTAAGCGCTGTTCATCTTTTCATTTTAGAAAATATTATTCTGTCTAGTTGATTAACAGGAATGTTCCAGCCTCGAAGGATTTGAAAGTCTTTTGATAATGTCATTTGTGAATATGAGAGCAGAACATGCTCAACACCACAAAGATGAAACAAGTGAATGCTGCATCCACATGTGTGACCCTGAAAGAGGCTCGTGAAGCAACAACAAGAAGCGCCTCCCCTCCCTCCAAGTATGCAATGACCCGAGCCGGACTCCGGCCGCCTCCCTGCATTGGTAGAGGCATCACTGAGACAATGGCACCCTTCGGTGGCAGGAGTCCAACATTATTCATGTTCTCAATGCCATAGCTCCCATTTTCGCAAGCAATTTTCACATTTTAGAAATTCAGAGTTTATTGATCAGCAAAGGTTGTTAGAATGCAAGTTATTTCAAGCTGACTGCATTTCTGACAGCATGAGCATTTTTTTGAGTGGCCTAATGTAGAGCAAGAGTTCCCATCAACGAATATGTTATTTTGCAATGACAGCCATGCAAAACACCATAACACTAAAACACAAGACAGCTGCATCTACGTGTGAAACCCTGACATTGGCTCGTGAAGCAGCTCCGAGAATCGACTCGCCTCCATCCAAGAACGCCATGACACGTGCAGGACACCCGCTGCCTCCCTCCAGGGGGAGAGGCATCACTGAGACTGTGGCGCCAACTGGTGGTAGACCGCCAGCATTATTCATGTTCTCAATGCCATAGCGCCCATTGGAGGACAGCAAGATGTGGGTAGGGAATTCTGTAGAGTTGCCAGTGTCGGTGGAGAGACGATCTAGACCTACACCATTGATGTCACGTTCATAGATGAGCCATTCAATAGCTTCAGGTCCAAATGCAGGAAAGTGGTAGGTGCCTAATATCTCTGGGGTGGGACTGCCCAGGTAGGCTTTGTGGTCCCAGTACAGCTGAAATATAGAGAAAAAGGTGAAAGTACAACTGTGATTAAACTTTAGTTGATGCCAAAAAAAGGTGTTTCAGGCAACATGGTCTGAAATTTTAGGGTAGGTTGGTCGGATTTTTTCTTTTCACATTTTGAGAGTTAAATTAATGAATTGTGGATTACAATATTGACTTGCGAATCATCAGAATTTCGCAATTAAAGATAGATATCAGGAAATTGTTGAATATTTCTCTTAAAAAGTCATTTCTTGAAGGCAGACTATTATTCAGGCCACTTGGGTCAATGGGAGCTTGCTATTCTTGACCAAATAATCACTCAAAATAAAGAAAAATAAATCTACAAAAAAAGAAGTCTCCAAATTTGAGACAAAAATGCTAGGGTGGGCACTTTTTATGACCTAGGGTCGGGTTGCCTGAAACACACCTTTTTTATTGGGCCTGATAGAGGCATTCAACTGATCACTATCTATAATTAGAACCTGCATCGTCTCACTTGTTTCCTTTTCAAAAAGGAAACATAGCAAGATTTGACCCTCTCCCCAGATCCTAGCACATCCGGCACATTGTACATTAATAAATATGAATTAGAGATGAGATTCAGAACAAACCTTGTAGCCACCTGTGTTAATTATCACAAGGGCCTTCTGAGGAATTCTACCATGGATTCTTTCAAATTCTGCAAGTCATAAGTTGCAAATAGTTAATATGGCTGTTTTGACAGATTGTTAAAGGGAAACACTTCTAATACTGGCCTCCTATCTATTATGCAAGTCACTTGAGAGACACTAATTATTTTACTTAAAGTCAAATTATTTTGTCTATTCATATGCATAGCATTATAAATGGGACTCGTTTTCAGTTTTTAACATTTTTTGTCTTAATATATTGCAAGTGATGCCTTTCAAACAGCCAAACACCATGTTGTGTGGTATAAAACAATAGAGAGTAATGTAGAATAAAATTATGGTGGTCAGATTTGATGCCACTTGAAATCTAATACAATTCAGCAGGATATATCATTATCATATTTTGGAAAAAGTAAAATTAAATTGATTTTTTCGTTACCTTGGATGTCTACAACGTCTAGGGTGGCATCCATGTTGGATGTGGCCTTATGGGTAATGTCTATTACCGCTGCACGTGACACCAAGTTCTCTGGTGGTATCTGATCTATGGACATCCCACCAAGGTATGTGTGAGCAGGGGCATCCACATGGGTACCAGTGTGTTCAGACATAGACATGTCAAAGGCTAAAAACCTGGTAATCAAAGAAGGGAATGTCAAAGTCGGAGAGGAAGGCTCAAATAATATAGGTTTTGATCAATTGTACTGTGGGAATAGAATCATCTGATTTCGTTCACATCTCCCTAACTTATAGCCCATATCTTTTTCTGCCCTTGCTTGCTCAGAACTTATTTTTACCCCAACTAGTATTAGTAAAACCGTAGCATCTACTTTCGGTATCTACTGTTTCACTTGTTACGAAATCCTTTTTCCTTCATTTACAGTCTATTAACAAGCAGACCCTCTTGTTCAACTTTTTACCACCACTCCTCATTTTTTCGCTGTGTATGTGCAAAAATGGGTATTGTGGGAAATAATTATGTCAACCTACTTTGCACAAAAGCAAAATATGCCTTATAAGGGGATTTAAAAACTATTCATCCTTTGTGAGTATATCAATTTCTTATCATTGGCACGATGGATGAAATTTAAGCAGCACTAACGACTATCTTTCCTGTGTTGTATACATGAATGCATCAGGATGGTAACAGGATCAATAGTACTATTATATTTCGACCCCTTGACTTGGGGAGGGTGTAAACATTTTCACCTTGTTTTTCAGCCAAAAAAAAGCTTTTGTTACTCTGCTTCAAGGGGCCTGCACACACTCTGATTTTCACCCAAGGGGGTAGGGGGGATTTTAAATCCCTCGACGGGAGGTGTAAAGATATTACACTCTCTGCGCAAGAAGCCACCACCCCCTTGTTGTTAAAAGAGTATCACTCCCTAGAAATAATTTCTCACAATATCTCTTTAAATTTATGATAAATGTATATAGTTGGAGATTGGACTACACAAAACCAGACAAGTTGTGTATAGTTGGGTTGGCAAAATCTGTTGGTAGAAGTGTTACATCGAAGTGATTGCAGGAAATTGATGGTGTTGTGATTCAATTGATGAATTTTCATCATACAATGATTAAAGAAGTAATGATAAAGAAATAAAGGTCCCAAGCTATAAAATCTGGTAGACCTTTGCAGTAATGTATAGTAAGTAGAGGTTGAACCAATTTATACTAAGTTATGCAAACCGATATGTTTTAGCTACCAGATGAGAGTAGAAGGTTAAGACATATAGATAAACTCTTTAATATCTGTGACAAGAAATGTTACCTACCACATAGGTCCAATGGAGGAGTTGAATCGATTGGTCAGATTGTAACCGGTTAGGAAGGGCAGGCGTGGGATCTTGGTGTTTAGTGGATGAGTCAGGTCCAGCATTCTGCACTGAACCAGCCCAAACAGGGCACAATACAGAAACAACTGGTACGCTGCAGTCTCCATGATGTTCAGCTACAAAGTGGTGGGGGCTGGCAGGGTAGTTCTCTAATGGGAATACTATGTAACTATGTAAGGCTAAATAAAACGAAAGTGTGTGAGGAATGGCATCTCATTGAAAAACTCTATTGAAAGGAAGGCTAAACACTTCAAAATATATGTTACATTCATGAATATCGTATTGAACGAGATAAGTGGCCTGCATATGAAATTATCTTAATGACATTTTAGTACTTAATAGTTTAAATGTTTCCAAGGAAATTCAGTGGGTACATAGCTTTTTATGAGAGTAAAAGCTGGAAGCATTTTTGCAATTACCCTTTGGTCTTTGGTCAGCAAATATAGATTATATTTGGTCCTGTAATATTTAGTCAGATGACCTGAAACATCTCTCCCTTTTCTGACCTGAGCACCTGTCTCATACTCCTAAAGTGCTGCAACGTTCTGCACTGTTTCTCTCATTCCTTGGTAAATTAATTACTCTGGCATGATGCACCAGCCCCAAGATCCTCTACTTTCGGTATGATAATGATTAAAATATATTTCTGGCCTCACAACACACACAGAAGTAAGGAAGTCACCTGTGTCTCCCACATGGCTCTGTTAACCCTTTAAGGCCTAGTGTGGACTATAGTCGACACCATGGTAGGCCTAACATCGTCTATAGTCGACACCATGGTAGGCCTAACATTGACTATAGTCGACACCATGGTAGGCCTAACATCAACTATAGTCGACACCATGGTAGGCCTAACATCAACTATAGTCGACACCATGGTAGGCCTAACATTGACTATAGTCGACACCATGTTAGGCCTAACATTGTCTATAGGCAACACAATGGTAGGCCTAACATCAACTATAGTCGACGACATGGTAGGCCTAACATTGACTATAGTGGACACCATGGTAGGCCTAACATTGATTATAGTCGACACCATGGTAGGCCTATCATCGTCTATAGTCGACACCATGGTAGGCCTAACATTGACTATAGTCGACACCATGTTAGGCCTAACATTGTCTATAGGTGACACAATGGTAGGCCTAACATTGACTATAGTCGACACCATGGTAGGCCTAACATCATCTATAGTGGACACCATGGTAGGCTTACATCATCTATAGTCGACACCATGGTAGGCCTAACATTGACTATAGTCGACACCATGGTAGGCCTAACATTGACTATAGTCGACACCATGGTAGGCCTAACATTGACTATAGTCGACACCATGGTAGGCCTAACATTGACTATAGTCGACACCATGGCAGGTCTAGCGTCGACTATAACCGATGTCATTTACATAGGAATATCATAGGAACTGTAATGAGGTCCGTTCTTCTGGGGACTGATACTGATAGTACAGTCATATTATGTTTTGAAATAGAATAAAATACCTGACAGCTGATTTTTGCAGGATTGGCCTGTCTATATGTTAGATTCAACCAGCCAAAAGTCCTGAAGTGTCCTGTGCCTGGCTTTTTTTAAAGAGCCGTTTTCGTATTGCATGAAAAAATACCATTAAATTGCTATATTTCAGATTTGTACACCAAAGTACCATCATGATAAGGACATTTTTGGGGGAAGAATTTACCAACACAACTGAATATGATGTAAAAGGGTGCTGATTAAGAATTTTGAAGTTTCCAAAATCCGAGATGGCAGCCAGGTCAAAATCCAAGATGGCCACCATATAATCAGAAATCCCTCTCTCATAGTTTGAAAATTGCCTCTAGACATAATAGAAACTTACTGATTCCCCTTAAATTGAGCCCTAGTAATCTATTTATCTTATTGATTTTGTTGCTAGGTTGAGTGGTTGCTTAGCAACAGCAGTTCCTAGTATGTATTTGCTTAGCAACACAGGTTTTTACATATATGTAGCATCATGACAAGGACATTCTTGGGCATAGAAATGTTAATAACACAGCTAAATCTGATGGGTGCTGGTTAGGAATTTTGATGTTTCCAAAATCCAAGATGGCCACCAGGTCAAAATCCAAGATGGCCACCAAATAATATGAAATCCCTCTCTTTTGGTGTTAATTTTGCCCCTAGACAAATCAGAACTTGACAAATCCCCCCTAAATTGAGCCCTAGCAAAGTAGGAGCCATGATAAAAAGCCACAAGTTAAAACAACATAATGCTGCGTCCCTGAGTCCCACATTGGCTCGTGATGCAGCTCTGAGAATAGACTCCCCTCCATCCATATAGACGGGCCAATCCTGCAAAAATCAGCTGTTAGGTATTTTATTCTATGTTAAGGCCATATTTGGTCTAAAATGACTATCTGAGAGGTCGTCCCCAGAGCAAGCAAATCTTTTCTGGTCAGGATTCAAAGGGTTAAGGATGGAGTGTCAAAAGCTATATGAAGGGACAACTTGGGTTGACACTGATAGAACAGAATCAACTCAAGTTGACCCTTCATATAAACAGAGTCATTACCTCTATTTTACCAGAGCCACATGGGCGACACAGTTGACACCTTTACTTTTCTGTGTGAACTTGTTTTTTATAATTCTGGCGAAAATAGCTGAGATGTATGTATTCTGCGGGCTAAAGGAGGTAATCCACTGCTACTAATTTGCTGCTAATTTGCTGCTAATTTGCTGCTAATTACCTGCGAATTACATTGGTGCGTGTAAACACGGAGAGAACATTCCAGGAGTGGATCTCCTACTGCAAGTTCCTGCGACAACTTCCTCACTGGGTGTGCAAGTAAATTCGCAGAAATCCGAAAGTTTTGATTTCGGCGAGTGTACTCTCAGCTCTCTATCGTATGACAACAGTCGCGGCAGTGGATCCCTGGCTTAAGATATGGGGCACTCTAGGTATAGGAAGTCATCTGGCATTCTGGGTGACCTCTTATCTGGATAGGACTAATCAAGATAATCCCATTACTTCACACCAGACAATGGAGGGGTAGTTAAGATTGTAGATTTGAGTCAAAGCCCACAGTTTTTCCAAGAATTACATTCCTACACTGATATTCTTTGGCTCCCTATACAACAAACCTAGGTTAGTTAATATTGTCAGGTCGGTCAGTACTGACTAACACACATTAGTCTTCTTCATTTCAATGAGATTAAGGCATTAGTCATATGTTGTTTTGCCTCAGTCATTTTTTAATTGCACTTGGTCATGCCTGACCAATGTCCCTATGACTAACCTGGGAAAGCCAATATAAATTAAAGGCCGGGGCTTTTAGATTGCAACCGACCTACCTAGAGTGAGTTAACAGCATAAGGAAACATATGAACTAAAGTTGGTCTTGTGGACCGAAGTATTTTTGTGTCAATAGTTATATGTATATTTCACCATACTTCAATAATACCACATCTGACAATCAACTAGTCTATAGAGACATTGAGTTAACTATCCTCTATGTGTCTGATACAATTTGAATAGATATAAATACAGGGATTTGGAAATTGGTCTTCTGATCTTAGCTAACTTTGAGAAGGTCCTACACATTATTCAATGGATCTCTATTAAATACAATATTAACAATGGACAGACTGATATATATGATGTCATATAAAATGATGAAGACTTGGGGGAGACAGAAGGATTATATATCTAGTGTGATGTGTGAATTCCAGTACATTTATATACAACAAACTAGTTTCTATAATCTCCACAGGGTGGCATCCCAGTGCTGTTAGCTAAGCAGTTTGGTCACCTGTGCCACTCCAGAGAAGGCACAGGCAACCATTAGTTCCTCAGATTTCTAATAAGCCCAAGGGGGATGTTTAGCTCTTTAGCCGCCTACCCTAGTTAAAATCAAATTTGCTTCGTGCATGCTTGCTACTAGGGTACATACTATGTTAAAATATCAGGGTGATTATCTGTGAGATTACCTTGATAAAGTGGGAAATTACACAGACTTCATGTCATCCCAATTAAACTAGACACCATTGGCCATAGCATTGTCAGTCCACCTAGACAATTACCTGGCTAGCTCAGTCAGTTGCAAGTCTGCTGGTCAATCCAGAGGGTACAAGTTCAAGCCTTCCTTAGAGAAGACAACTAGAACTTTTTTCCAAATTGGACACTATCTGCACACACACCAGGTAGAGCTAGTGTGCCTCTGAACATGCTCTGAATGTTTTCAAAATATCCACAAGGGGGTGCCATCAGTTTGTGCCTAGTAATCTCAATGAATCACAAAATTGTTGTTTGCTGGAAGCATTTTATTTTTCTTCATGTGTTTCCTTAAAGCTAGCATAGTCAGAAATCCTAGTTAAGAGTCACCAAAAAGCTGAGATGCTGCCAGAACACTGAGTTTGTATAGCAGCTTGAACACATATATTATTGTCATGCTTCATTGTATAAGCAATGCTTTTCATAGCGTTGATAACTGCAAGGTGGTGCTACTGTTCTAGTGGTGCCAGAAATTGACAACAGGTAGTGCATTGGCCATATATGTATATTTCTGGCCAAATCTCATTTCTTTGGCGCAGGCTCCTATTATAAGAACGCTCACATGATTTGATTGATTGCATAATAAGCTGTACATTAATATCCTGCTCATTATATGAAATCACGCCCGGATAATGATAGTATACCCAGCTAACAAAAAAACATTATTTTACGTCAAAATAACGTTATAAAATTTCATATAACGTTATGCCATAGTAAGGAGCGTTAGAGAAACGTTATTTAACGTTATATAACGTTATAAAATGTGGTATATAATGTTTTTGTTTACTGGGTACTAATTCTCATTCCATCTTTCTTGGCATTTCAAGTATAAGCATTTATATCGCTAGATAGTCAAAAGCATTTATATCAAATTTCAAAATTTAGGTTCTCTCTCTGTTCTATTGGTGACGAACGTTTACTTGGCGCATTGGCTATTGATCGACGTAAGCTCTATGCATTCTTTCTGTCTAGTTGACTAACAGTAACATTCCAGCCTGGAAGGATTTGAAAGTCTTTTATTAAAATCATTTGTGAATCAGAGAGCAGAGCATGCTCAACACCACAAAGATGAAACAAGTGAACACTGCATCCACGTGTGTGACCCTGACAGAGGCTCGTGAAGCAACAACAAGAAGCGCCTCCCCTCCCTCCAAGTATGCAATGACCCGAGCCGGAGTCCCGCCACCTCCCTGCATTGGTAGAGGTATCACTGAGACAATGGCACCCTTTGGTGGCAGAAGTCTAACATTATTCATGTTCTCAATGCCATAGCGCCCATTTTCACAAGCAATTTTCACATTTTAGTAATTCAGAGTTTATTGATCAGCAAAGGTTGTTAGAATGCAAGTTATTTCTAGCTGACTGCATTACTGACAGCATGAGCATTTTTTTGAGTGGCCTAATGTAGAGAAGAGTTCCCATTTGCGAATATGTTATTTTGCAATGACAGCCATGCAAAACACCATAACACTAAAACACAACACAGCTGCATCTACTTGTGAAACCCTGACATTGGCTCGTGAAGCAGCTCCGAGAATCGACTCGCCTCCATCCAAGAAGGCCATGACACGTGCAGGGCACCCACTGCCTCCCTCCAGGGGGAGAGGCATCACTGAGACTGTGGCGCCCACTGGTGGTAGAAGTCCAACATTATTCAAGTTCTCAATGCCATAACGTCCATCGGAGGACAGCAAGATGTGGGTAGGGAATTCTGTAGAGTTGCCAGTGTCGGTGGAGAGACGGTCTAGACCTACACCATTGATGTCACGTTCACGGATGAGCCATTCGATAGCTTCAGGTCCAAATGCAGGAAAGTGGTAGGTGCCTAATATCTCTGGGGTGGAACTGCCCAGGTAGGCTTTGTGGTCCCAGTACAGCTGAAATATAGAGAAAGAGGTGAAAGTACAACTGTGATTAAACTTTAGTTGAGGCCAAAAAAAGGTGTGTTACAGGCAACATGGTTTGTAATTTTAGGGTAGGTTGGTCGGATTTTTTCTTTTCACATTTTGAGAGTAAAATTAATGAATTGTGAATTACAACATTGACTTGCGAGTCATCAGAATTTCGCAGTTAAAAATAGATACCAAGAAATTGTTGAATATTTCTCTTAAAAAATTATTTCTTGAAGGCAGACTATTATTCAGGCCACTTGGGTCAATGGGAGCTTGCTAGTCTTGATCAAATAATCACTGAAAATAAAGAAAAATATATCTACAAAAAAAGAAGTTTCCAAATTTGAGACAAAAATGCTAGGGTCGGCACTTTTTATGACCTAGGGTCGGGTTGCCTGAAACACACCTTTTTTATTTGGCCTGATAGAGGCATTCAACTGATCACTAGCTATAATTAGAACCTGCATCGTCTCACTTGTTTCCTTTTCAAAAAGGAAATATAGCAAGATTTGACCCTCTCCCCAGATCCTAGCCTTGCCTTGCTTTAGCTGTGAAATTTGTTGTCATCCTCTTTTTAATCCGGCACATTGTACATTAATAAATATGAATAAGAGATGAGATTCAGAACAAACCTTGTA
Organism: Harmothoe impar; assembly: GCA_947462335.1. Lineage (NCBI taxonomy): Eukaryota > Metazoa > Annelida > Polychaeta > Phyllodocida > Polynoidae > Harmothoe > Harmothoe impar. The sequence continues at coordinate 13,525,886 of OX381718.1, read as the reverse complement.
GCCACCTGTGTTAATTATCACAAGGGCCTTCTGAGGAATTCTACCATGGATTCTTTCAAGTTCTGCAAGTCATAAGTTGCAAATAATTAATATGGCTGTTTTGACAGATTCTTAAAGGGAAACACTTCTAATACTGGCCTCCTATCTATTATTCAATGCAAAGTCACTTGAAAGACACTAACTATTTTACTGAAAGTCAAATTATTTTGTCTATTCATATGCATAGCATTATGAATGGGACTCGTGTTCAGTTTTAAACATTTTTTGTCTTAATCTATTGCAAGTGATGCCTTTCAAACAGCCAAACACCATGTGGTGGGGTATAAAACAATAGAGAGTAATGTAGAATAAAATTATGGTGGTCAGATTTGATGCCACTTGAAATCTAACACAATTCAGCAGGATATATCATTATCATATTTTGGAAAAAGTATAATTAAATTGATTTTTTCGTTACCTTGGATGTCTTCAACGTCAAGGGTGGCATCCATGTTGGATGAGGCCTTATGGGTAATGTCTATTACCACTGCACGTGACACCAAGTTCTCTGGTGGTATCTGATCTATGGACATCCCACCAAGGTACATGTGGGCAGGGGCATCCACATGGGTACCAGTATGTTCAGACATAGACATGTCAAAGGCTAAAAACCTGGTAATCAAAGAAGGGAATGTCAAAGTCGGAGAGGAAGGCTCAAATAATATAGGTTTTGATCAATTGTACAGTGGGAATAGAATCATCTGATTTCGTTCACATCTCCCTAACTTATAGCCCATATCTTTTTCTGCCCTTGCTTGCTCAGAACTTATTTTTACCCAAACTAGTATTAGTAAAACCATAGCATCTACTTTCGGTATCTACTGTTTCACTTGTTACGAAATCCTTTTTCCTTCATTTACGGTCTATTAACAAGCAGACCCTCTTGTTCACCTTTTTACCACCACTCCTCATTTTTTCGCTGTGTATGTGCAAAAATGGGTATTGTGGGAAATAATTATATCAACCTACTTGGCACAAAAGCAAAATATGCCTTGTAAGGGGATTTAAAAACTATTCATCCTTTGTGAGTATATCAATTTCTTATCGTTGGCACGATGGATGAAATTTAAGCAGCATTAAAGACTATCTTTCCTGGGTTGTACACATGAATGCATCAGGAGAGTAACAGGATCAATAGTACTATTATATTACCCAAGGGGGTAGGGGGGATGTCCAACCCCTTGACGGGAGATGTAAAGAATGAATTACACTCTCTGCGCAAGAAGCCACCACCCCCCTTGTTGTTAAAGGAGTATCACTCCCTAAAAATTATTTCTCACAATATCTCTTTAAATTAATGATAAATGTATATAGTTGGAGATTGGACTACACAAAAACAGACAAGTTGTGTATAGTGGGGTTTGCAAATTCTGTTGGTAGAAGTGTTACATCCAAGTGATTGCAGGAAATTGATGGTGTTGTGATTCAATTGATGAATTTTCATCATACAACGATTAAAGAAGTAATGATAAAGAAATAAAGGTCCCAAGCTAAAAAATCTGGTAGACCTTTGCAGTAATGAATAATAAGTAAAGGTTGAACCCATTTATACTAAGTTATGCAAACCGACATGTTTTAGCTACCAGATGAGAGTAGAAGGTTAAGACATATAGATAAACTCTTTAATATCTGTGACAAGAAATGTTACCTACCACATGGGTCCAATGGAGGAGTTGAAGCGAGTGGTCAGATTGTAACCTGTTAGGAAGGGCAGACGTGGGATCTTTGTGTTTAGTGGATGAGTCAGGTCCAGCATTCTGCACTGAACCAGCCCAAACAGGGAACAATACAGAAACAACCTGTACGCTGTGGTCTCCATGATGCTCAACTACAAAGTGGTGGGGGCTGGCAGGGTAGTTCTCTAATGGGAATACTATGTAACTATGTAAGGCTAAATAAAACGAAAGTGTGTGGGGAATGGCAGTCATCTCATTGAAAAACTCTATTGAAAGGAAGGCTAAACACTTTAAAATATGTTACATTCATAAATATCGTATTTAACGAGATAAGTGGCCTGCATATGAAATTATCTTAATGACATTTTAGTACTTAATAGTTTAAATGTTTCCAAGGAAATTCAGTGGGTACATAGCTTTTTATGAGAGTAAAAGCTGGAAGCATTTTTGCAATTACCCTTTGGTCTTTGGTCAGCAAATATAGATTATATTTGGTCCTGTAATATTTAGTCAGATGACCTGAAACATCTCTCCCTTTTCTGACCTGAGCACCTGTCTCATACTCCTAAAGTGCTGCATCGTTCTGCACTGTTTCTCTCATTCCTTGGTAAATTAATTACTCTGGCATGATGCACCGGCCCCAAGATCCTCTACTTTCGGTATGATAATGATTAAAATATATTTCTGGCCTCACTACACACACAGAAGTAAGGGAGTCAACTGTGTCTCCCATATGGCTCTGTTAACCCTTTAAGGCCTAGTGTGGACTATAGTCGACACCATGGTAGGCCTAACATTGACTATAGTCGACACCATGGTAGGCCTAACATCAACTATAGTCGACACCATGGTAGGCCTAACATTGTCTATAGTCGACACCATGGTAGGCCTAACATTGACTATAGTCGACACCATGGTAGGCCTAACATTGACTATAGTCGACACCATGGTAGGCCTAACATTGACTATAGTCGACACCATGGTAGGCCTAACATTGACTATAGTCGACACCATGGTAGGCCTAACATTGACTATAGTCGACACTATGGTAGGCCTAACATCAACTATAGTCAACACCATGGTAGGCCTAACATCGACTATAGTCAACACCATGGTAGGCCTAACATCGTCTATAGTTGACACCATGGTAGGCCTAACATTGACTATAGTCGACACCATGGTAGGCCTTACATCGTCTATAGTCCACACCATGGTAGGCCTAAAATCAGCTATAGTCGACACCATGGTAGGCCTAACATCGACTATAGTCAACACCATGGTAGGCCTAACATTGTCTATAGTCGACACCATGGTAGGCCTAACATTGACTATAGTCGACACCATGGTAGGCCTAACATTGACTATAGTCGACACCATGGTAGGCCTAACATTGACTATAATCGACACCATGGTGGGCCTAACATTGACTATAGTCGACACCATGGCAGGCCTAACATTGACTATAGTCGACACCATGGTAGGCCTAACATTGACTATAGTGGACACCATGGTAGGCCTAACATCGACTATAGTCGACACCATGGTAGTAGAGGGGGGTGTTAAATCGCTAATTTTGTCTTACGGTTTCAGGGACAGGCTCAAACTATGCATTTGGGACCCAAAACTCAGTAAATCACAAAAATATTTTTTTCGGACCCCTGTGACCCCCCCGTACATGGGGTCCGAAGATCGGCCAACTAGTGAGAAAACAGCCAAAATTCAGGCTTTCAGATTCCTACTCAAACCTCACCACGCCTGCATGAAAATGGTCAGAAACCTTCATTTGGAACCCAAAGAGACCATTTAAAGTCATATTGTTGTGATTATAGGGGTGTTCCCCCCTCTGGGGAGGGGGTGCATCCATGGTAAAATACTGATAAATCAGCTTTTTTGAAGGTATTTGCTGCCATACAATCAGGTCCCTATACTGCCATAAAACATCATCATGAACTGTTCTGGAGGGCTCCCTGTTTCTGTTAACTACCCCCTATGACCCCTAACCCCCACCCCCACCCCTCAGTATGCACCAATAGCCATCAGATAACACCCCCCCCCCCTTTGCCTCTATATTACACTGTACTCAGAATGTCAGGATTTTTGAACATTAATAGTCACTCACAGACACCTTAGCTTGTCTTGGGAGTAAGACAGTGATGTGTTTAAAAGAGGGGTGGGGATATGGAGGGGGCCCAGACCTCCTCCCTTACCCTATACAGACATAAGAGGAGGGCTACCTCAGTCCATCTAAGAACCCCAACCACCAGACCTCTTATAATTTATTTATTCTACATGAATGGCTTTAGCACCTTAACAGAAAACTGATAAGGGCCCCAAAGAGACTATTACAGGTTATATTCTTGTGATTGCATGAATATAACCCAAATCTTGGAGGGCCTTTGCTTCAATATATTTGAATTGTCAACATATTAAAATAAGTTTAGATCAGATAAATAACACCCTTTTCAAAGGTCTCTATATTCATTTTGAGTTATCCTACCAATGGTCACAACCCCCCCCCCCTCCATTTTATGCCCAGTACCTCATCCCATGTGTATTCATAGTCAAGATGACTGCTTAATGTTGTTACACTTATTGGTTCCAGGCCCTAGGGCCCTCTGGAATAGGGGCCCCCTGAACTGGGGCCCTCAGAACTGGGGCCCTCTGAACTTGGGCCCTCTGAACTGGGGCCCCCATGAACTAGGGCCCCCATGAACTGAGGCCCCCAGGAACTAGGGCCCTCAGGAACTTGGGCCCTCGGAACAGGGGCCATCATTTCAATTCAGTGACCGTCAGATTGCTAGATCTTATTCAGAACCCGTCAGGTTGCTAGGTTTAAGAGCCCGCTAGATTTTCTCAGGTATCAGAGCCCGCTAGAATTTCTCAGGTTTCAGAGTCCGCTAGATTTTTTTCAGGTATCAGAGCCCGCTAGATTTTCTCAGGTTCCAGAGCCCGCTAGATTTTATGGCTTTCAGAGCCCGCTAGAATTTCTCAGGTTTCAGAGCCCGCTAGATTTTCTCAGGTATCAGAGCCCGCTAGATTTTCTCAGGTATCAGAGCCCGCTAGATTTCATAGATCTCAGAGCCCGCTAGAATTTCTCAGGTTTCAGAGTCCGTTCGATTTTTTTCAGGTATCAGAGCCCGCTAGATTTTCTCAGGTTTCAGAGCCCGCTAGAATTTCTCAGGTTTCAGAGCCTGCTAGATTTTCTCAGGTATCAGAGCCCGCTAGATTTTCTCAGGTTTCAGAGCCCGCTAGATTTTATGGATTTCAGAGCCCGCTAGAATTTCTCAGGTTTCAGAGCCCGCTAGATTTTCTCAGGTATCAGAGCCCGCTAGATTTTCTCAGGTATCAGAGCCCGCTAGATTTCATAGATCTCAGAGCCCGCTAGAATTTCTCAGGTTTCAGAGTCCGCTAGATTTTTTCAGGTATCAGAGCCCGCTAGATTTTCTCAGGTTTCAGAGCCCGCTAGATTTTTTCAGGTTTCAGAGTCGCTAGATTTTTTCAGGTATCAGAGCCCGCTAGATTTCTTAGGTTTCAGAGCCCGCTAGATTTTCTCAGGTTTCAGAGACTGCTAGATTTTTTCAGGTTTCAGAGCCCGCTAGATTTTTTCAGGTATCAGAGCCAACTAGATTTCTTAGGTTTCAGAGCCCGCTAGATTTTATGGATTTCAAATCCTGCTAGAATTTTCCCCAGAGCAAGCAAATCTTTTTTGGTCAGGATTCAAAGGGTTATGGATGGAGTGTCAAACAGCTATATGAAGGGACAACTTGGGTTGACACTGATAGAACAGAATCAACTCAAGTTGACCCTTCATATACACAGAGTCATTGCCTGTTTGACTCTCTATTTTACCAGAGCCACATGGGAGACACAGTTGACACCTTTACTTTTCTGTGTGTACTTGTTTTTGATAATTCTGGCTAAAGTAGCTGAGCTGTATGTATTCTGGGGGCTAAAGGAGGTGATCCACTGCTGCTAATTTGTTGCCAATCTGCTGCTAATTACCTACGGATTACACTGGTGCGTGTAAACGCGGAGAGAACATTCCAGGAGTGGATCTCCTACTGCAAGTTCCTGCGACAACGTCCTCACGGGGCGTGCGAGTAAATTCGCAGAAATCTGTAAGTTTTGATTTCTGCGAGTGTACTCGCAGCTCTCCATCGTATGACAACAGTCGTGGCAGTGGATCCCTGGCTTAAGATATGGGGCACTCTAGGTATAGGAAGTCATCTGGCATTCTGGGTAACCTCTTTGGCATTACGATGAAAAAGTTACCTGTAACAATTCTCTTGCCAAATAAAATATTCAGCAACAACAACCTCTTATCTTGATAGGACTAATCAAGATAATCCCATTACTTCACACCAGACAATGGACGGGTAGTTAAGATTGTAGATTTGAGTCAAAGCCCACAGTTTTTCCAAGAATTACATTCCTACACTGATATTCTTTGGCTCCCTATACAACAAACCTAAGTAAGTTAATACTGTCAGGTCGGTCAGTACTGACTAACACACATTTCAATGAGTTTTAGGGTATAGTCATATGCTGTTTTGCCTCAGTCATTTTTGAATAGCACTTGGTCATGCCTGACTAATGTCCCTATGACTAACCTTGGAAAGCCAATACAAATTATAGGCCGGGGCTTTTAGATTGCAACCGGCCTACCTGGAGTAGGTCAACAGCGTGAGGAAACATATGAACTAAAGTTGGTCTTGTGGACCAAAGTATATTTGTGTCAATATAATTATGTATATTTCACAACACTCCAATAATACCACATCTGACAATCAACTAGTCTATAGAGACATTGAGTTAACTATCCTCTATGTGTGTGATACAATTTAAATAGATATAAATACAGGGATTTGGAAATTGGTCTTCTGAACTTAGCTAACTTTGAGAAGGTCCTACACATTATTCAATGGATTTCTATCAAATATAACATTAACAATGGACAAACTGATATATGATGTCATATAAAAGTGATGGAGACTTGAGGGAGACAAAAGGATTATAGGTGAGAATTATGATACTATAACTACTAGTGTGATGTGTGAATTCCAGTACATACATATAACAAACAAGTTTCTATAATCTCCACGGGGTGGCATCGCAGTGCTGTTGGCTAAGCTCTTTGCTCACCTGTGCCATTCCAGAGAAGGTACAGGGAACCATTACTTCCTCAGATTTCCAACAGGCCCAAGAGGGCTGTTTACCTCCTCAGCGGCCTACCCTAGCTAAAATCAAATTGGCTTGGTGCAGGCTCGCTACTAGGGTACATACTATATTGAAATATCAGTGTGATTATCTGTGGGATTACCTTGATAAAGTGGGAAATTACACACACTTCATGTCATCCCAATTGAACTAGACACCACTGACCAAAGCATTGTCAGGCCATCTAGACAATTACCTGGTTAGCTCAGTCAGTGGCAAGTCTGCTGGTCAATCCAGAGGTTATAAGTTCAAGCCTTTCTTGGAGAAGACAACTAGAATTTTTTTCCAAATTGGACCTAATCTGCACACACACCAGGTGGAGTTAGTGTGCCTCTGAACATGTTCTAATTGTTCTCAAAATATCCACAATGGGGTTGCCATCAGTTTGTGCCTATTAATCTTAATTAAGCACACAATTACAATCTTTAATGGAAGCATTTTATTTTTCTTCATGTGTTTTCATAGTCAGAAAACCTAGTTAATTGAAGGTATATATGAGAGCTATCCACTGCCTGATGATTCATTGTGGTCATGACAACATGGTTGCCATGGCAACCACATAACTACTGAATTTGGCCTGTTTTCCTACACAAGTTAATTACAAGAAATTGTCCATAAATAGTGTAAATGACAACTAAAATAATTATGTTATAGTGCATATTCTTGGTGTGGAAGTGCATCATCAAGGCTATTGAGAATTAGTGGTATTGTAACAACCTGGTTGTCATGGCAACCATGTAACTACCAACAAATACCTCTTTGGATGCAGAAATAATCCTGGAAAATAGGGGGAAATGTTTTCCAGACTGTGAGCATTTCAACATATGTGGTCATACAATAGCTGAAATCGAAAGTCAATTTGAGAACTTTCCATTTAATGATGATTTGTAGTGGTCATAACGACATGGTTGCCATGGCAACCACATAACTCATGAAGTTTGTCTGTTTTCCTACATGAGTCACCATATACTGTCCTTATATAGCGTAAATTGCCACTAAAATATTGATGTAGTTATGCATATTATTGCTGTGGAAGAGCACTACCAAGGTTATGGGGAATTAGTGATATTATGGCAACCTTGTTGTCATGACAACCATGTAACTACCAATAAATACCTTTTTGGATACAGCAATGCTCCCTACAAAATAGAAATTTTCTCTAGATTGTGTGTATTTGAAGAAATATGGTCATATAGTAGCTAAAATCGAAGATCAGTGAGAAGACTCTCTCCTGAATGATGATTCCTTGTGGGTATGTTAATATGGTAGCCATAGGAACCACATAACTAAACTGAATTCTACCCAGTTTCCTACATGATCATGAGTTTACCAAAAGATTCAATATATATTGTTTATAGCTTAAATGACTACTCAATTAGTTACATACTTATGAGCATAGAGGAACTTTACAGCTGCATTTTGGAGTGTCATAATAACCTGGTTGGGAATCAATTGAATCCTTGCATTTACCTATACATGATCATGTAATACCGCAATTAGCAGGTCTCTCAAATGCCTTTTGATATCAATAGATTGTAGGGTCGTAATGATAGCCCAGTTACCATGAAATAGCTAGAGGTCTTTTCAGGGTCCTATGGCATCCATATGATCAAATGCCTGGTCTAAATCATACAAACTATCTCTATTGTATATCCATGTATAAGCCCGGGCTTTAAACAAGCACTATGTGAAAAAATTACCAGGCTTATACACGGGGCAGGCTTATACATGAGGCGGGCTTATATTTCTCTACCTGGAGAAACACTCTGGCACTCTCTCATATTTTCTAGAATTATCTACTATTTACATACATTAATTTCAATATTTCCAATAGTATTCTTCTTGATATTAGCTTTATTTCCTTTTTAAATGATTGTATGCCTAGAAGTAATGAATGAGCTCTGTCTGGCCAAAGGAATAATGTGAATACCCCATGTAGAAGTAAAATTATTGCATAAAATGTTGTTTCTATTGCATGCACATTGCAAACCCCGGGCTTATACTCAGGGCTTATACTAAGTTACATTTTCCCAGGTTTATACATGAGGCAGGCTTATACTCGGGGCACAGCTTATACATGGGGAAGTACGGTATATGGGGCTGGGAGGAAGTCTTTTAAAATATAAGAGAAGGAGTAAATCCCAGATTTGGGGGCCTATTCAAATATTTCCCTTTAGAGAAATGAATAGACACTGCCTCATACATCCTCTAGACTTTCTACTTTGGGACTTTATTGTCTGCTTGTATCACCTGGATCTCAAGCTTGTCATGCTTTAGATGCCAGTCATATACTAATGAAGTTAGTATATGCAGACATTCTTCCAGACCATTGGTTGGTAATTTGCTTATTTACCAAAGTCAGATACTGCCATTGGAGGCAATACCCCAGATGTTTCCCCTTTACTTTGAACTTTTGTTCACATTGATGTTAACCTCATTGGTATTTTTGCATATAGGATACTGGAAAATGCAACTATCCCCTTCTGGACTTCTATCCTATCCTGTTATCTTGTCCTTGACGCTCCACATCTTCCTATATTTATATATATATGTATAAATAGTAGATTTATCATAACACACCAGAGTAAAATCACCCACCTGGTGGGACATTTTTCAGAGATCCTAGACACCATTTCAACAAGGCATTAAGATGTTTTTTCATGACAGTATATTGCTCTTATTAGGATATTAGCGCATTATATTGCACTAGGGTTGAAACTATCGCGTTAGATATTGGGGACTTGCTTGAAAATTGCAAGATAATTTCTTAAAAATGGACAAGCGATGTATTACTCCAGACTGATGGCACACAGTTGTATGAGCTTAGAGTCTTCAGTGCTTTCTGACTACACCTATTGTTGCCTTCTCCCATGCTGTGGTAATCAGCATATCAAAGGCCTGTCCTCCATGTCTATGTGGTGTCAGAGGTTAAAGAAACCTTGCTTTGCTAAATTTCTAGGAGAGGGATTTCTGTCTTCAACTCATCTCATAGATTTGATCATCCTGAATATGATCATCCAAGATAGGCCTTCAGTTTACCTTTCCTTGTGAAAAAACTTAAACTTGAGAAAGTCTCCTCTGAATTAGGCATCCATCATCAGTTATATTCCACTGGTAGCCACCAGATCTCTGAACAGTGATCACAGACAGTTGCCTGCCTATAAATCCTGAGATCCTGAGGCAAAGTCTCCAAACTGGACATGCCAAGCACTACTGATCATAATATTAGCAGTCTTCACAGACAGTTGCCTGGTTAGCTCAGTTAGTCTGCCTGTTAATCCTGAGATCCTGAAATTAAGGCGCTTGGAAATTGGTCTTTATCTGCACATACACAAATTGGAGCTAGCATGCCTCTGAACAGTTTCTAAAGGTTCTCAAAAGTGTCCACTGGGGGACACCACCAGTTTATACCTCTTAAATCAATGACATCAGCTTGCAATGTAGCAACATTCTTGTTGTTGCTAATTCTAGATTTTCTTCATCTTGACTCAAAGGCTTAGAATGGTATGGGAAGTCCTGCCTTGGTACTCTGATGAGGTTTGATGAAGGGGTGTGAGTAGAATTTGTTGGTCCATTTAGTTGACCAAGCTGGTAATTTTGATCTAGATGTCATTGAAATGTTTAGTATTTTGGCCATTGACCCTGGAAGTCAATTGGCTGTGATATTCCTTTTATGAGGATATTAATGTTATGATGGTCCTATCTGTCAGGTTTTGTATATTTCTGTCTCTTAGGGGGTAATTCCTGTTTCTCAGATCATTATTCCTAGTTTTCAGGTATATCAAAGATGTCCAGCTGTGAAATTTGGCATCTCCCGTGCTCCTTCCCCTTTTTGAACCAATGATATTCCTGTTTCTCAGATATATCCAGTTTCTCAAATGGCTTCAAATGATACAGGATTCAAACCCATATATCAGATATAACACAACTTACTGGCCATTAATTGACTGTACATGGAGAGATCTCACCCCTAGACCCTTTCTTGGAAAAGTTAGGGTCCAGACCCCTTGGACCCCCTCCCCTCCCCCGGAACCAGAAATTCAGAAAGGAAAGCTTGGTTTATTAAACACCCTGGGAATCCTGCCCTGCTCTCAAGTCAGCTTTTCCTATCCACAAAGTAAGTCATGTTTATGATTTGCTGTTCCAGCTGGCAGCTTTCGAACTAAAGGAGTCTCCAAATCCATCCTAATGTATGGAATCTAAGAGACCCTCTTGTATGGAATGCTGGTGCACAATAGAGTTGTTAATAAGAAATAATAGGGTTTGCTGGTTACCTTCTACCCTATTCCAGTTTCTAGGGGAGGCAGAGGCCATGTAAGTACATGGCTGACCTGTTTTATTGTGTAGAGCCATTGGAGATGACAATTTGAAATTAGAAAATCTAATAAATTAAAATGAGTTTGTAGCTGGTTGCTATTGCAACTAGCTCACATGGTACCAATTTAACAAGCACTGGCTAAGGCTGCAGGGTTTATCAAAGTGTTCAATCAAATAGCCAGATCAATACCAGCTATTGGACTGGGGTTTGAAGAAAATCCAAGAAGAAGTCAAAACAAATCATCTGAGGGGTGTTTTTGGGTAATCATGGCATGGGACCCCCCCAAGAGACAAAGAACCCGCTGCCCCCCAATAATGTAAAAATATTTTCTCATTGGATCTGTACAAGTCACTGGGGTGACCCTTTTGGCCTTCAAAAAAAGTGGAAATCCAGATAAAAACGGAAAACAACCATGCTGCCGTATGTATATAGAAATTGCATAATAAAGCAGACAATCATCAGTTCTATATAATGCCTCTAAATATGTAGGATATGTAGGCAAAATTTGGTAGTAATGTGGTTGCCATAGAAACATTGTTGTCATGACCATGAAAACTCATCATTAAGTAGACAGATCTCTCTAAGATCTTTGATTCAAGCTACTCTGACGGCATATGTTGAAATGCACACAATCTAGAAAGGATTCCCCTTATTTTCTGGGATTATTTCTGCATTATAAAAGGTTTTTGTTTGTAATTACATGTTAGCCATGACAACCAGGTGAAAGTTAGATAAGAGGGAGGGGGATTAGGTTGCTGACCAGTGCGGGCCATGCATGACAAGCCATGTATACATCATCACTAAATATATATAATTTTGATATTGCAAAAGCAATAACAGCAATAATATGCATAATTACATCAATATTTTAGTAGCAATTTAAGCTATACAAGGACAGTATATGGTGACTCATGTAGGAAAACAGGCAAACTTCATGAGTTATGTGGTTGCCATGACAACCATGTTGTTATGACCACTACAAATCATCATTAAATGGAAAGTTCTCAAATTGACCTTCGATTTAAGCTATTGTATGACCACATATGTTGAAATGCTCCCAGTCTGGAAAACATTTCCCCCTATTTTCCAGGATTATTTCTGCATCCAAAGAGGTATTTGTTGGTAGTTACATGGTTGCCATGACAACCAGGTTGTTACAATACCACTAATTCTCAATAGCCTTGATGATGCACTTCCACACCAAGAATATGCACTATAACATAATTATTTTAGTTGTCATTTACACTATTTATGGACAATTTCTCGTAATTAACTTGTGTAGGAAAACAGGCCAAATTCAGTAGTTATGTGGTTGCCATGACAACCAGGTTGTTACAATACCACTAATTCTCAATAGCCTTGATGATGCCCTTCCACACCAAGAATATGCACTATAACATAATTATTTTAGTTGTCATTTACACTATTTATGGACAATTTCTTGTAATTAACTTGTGTAGGAAAGCGGGCCAAATTCAGTAGTTATGTGGTTGCCATGGCAACCATGTTGTCATGACCACAATGAATCATCAGGCAGTGGATAGCTCTCATATATACCTTCAATTTGAGCTACTACATGGCCATATATCTTCAATACACATGATCTAGAGAAGATTTCCCTTTTTTTTGGGGGCATTATTTTTGCATCCAAAAGTCTATTTGTTGTTGGTTACATGGTTACCATGACAACCAGGTTGTCTGAGTAGCCATAATTCTCTATGATGTTGATAGTCCTCTTCAATACCAACAATATGCACTATTACATGACTATTTTAGTGGTTACTTACTCTATATATGCAAACTTTTCGGTACCTCGTGTAGAAAAACAGGCAAAATTCAGTATTTATGTGGTTACCATGGCAACCACATTGTCATGACCACAACAAATCATCATTTAGTGGATAGTCCTTTGATAGACCTTCGATTTGAGCTATTGAATGACCATATATGTTGAAATGCACACCTTTTATTAAACATTTCCCATATTTTTTTTGAATCCCAATTTTTCAGGGCGGCCATCTTGGAAAATGGCCGCCACGCCCCCACCCACCGGATACAAAAGTGCAAATGGCCAAAAAAGTAAACTTGACATATATATCTTTGAAAAAAACAGGGTCTCCGAAAATCCCTCTGACGGGGGAGGGTATCCACTTCTGGCCCATGGTCTATTAAGAGTCATCAAAAAGCTGAGATGCCGCCAGAACACTGAGCTCGTATAGCAGCTTGAACACATTATTGTCATGCCTCATTGTATAAACCATGTAGTCCATATTTTCATAGCATTTATAACTTCAAGGTGGCGCTACTGTTCTAACAGTGCCAAAAGTTGACAACAGGTGGTGCATTGGCCATAAATATGTGATGGAAAACCTCTGAGGACCTGTAGAATATGGTACATAACCTCTGAGGTGCAGCCGAAGAGGTTATGAACCATATTCTACAGGTCCACGGAGGTTTTCTCACTTATACTCCACCCTCCATCCATAGTAGATCAAGAAAATGATATATATTCATTTTTTGATAAGGAATTTACATGATTTTCCAAATTCGTCTTCATTTGGATAATGTGGGGTTCGAACCCACACATCGATTCCCCTTGAGCTAACATGATTAATTATCTAAAGCAACACACAACTTTGCAAGTTACCTGGTGGCCAAACGGATAGGGCACAGGGTAATGTAAGCAAAGGGTCCCTGGCTCTAATCACATACTGGTCACCATTATACATTTTGTAATTTGAGGTTATTTTGAATATCAAACCATTATTCATCAAGTTTGGAAAAGAAAAATGGAAAAATGGTAAGAAATACAGAAAGTCCTAATCTCCCATGATATCAATTCATTATTGCAATAGTGATGCCTATAGTTCTAAATATTTCGACCAGGTATTCCTGTGCTAACCTCTCAACATGGCAACCTAAGTAGGAGGTCTGAGTGTATACCTTACAGCCTGGGCACTATAGTATAGTGGTCATGTCTTGGGACTTGCAAGCAGAAGATCTTCGGTTCAAATCACCATAAGGCAAAACAAATTTTTAGGCAATGATATCTTATGAGTAGAACAATAGATAAGTAACCAGTAGTTCTTATGAGTTCCTTCACACAGATGTTCCTCTGTGGCCTACCTGTTCATCAGATTGGAGGATTTACAGGCCTAGGTTCGAATCCACTAAAGGCAGGGTTTTAAAAGGGAAACCATCCCCATAACCTCCTCCCAGACTTGACCTAGTACATATAACCTCCTGAGGAGGTTATACACATAACCTCATGAGGAGGTTATATGAACTAGGTCACTTCCCTCAGGCTGTTAAACATCACAAAGTGGTCTGAGAGAGGAGAATATGCCATATCATCTACAGCAAGAACAACAGACCAAACACCAAGGCGGAGTATAAGTTCTGACCAAATCCCAGGTTCCTAATTCTAATTCCATCTCTCTTGACAATGCAAGCATAAACATTTATATGGCTAGACAGTCAAAAGCATTTATATCAAATTTCTAAATTCAGGTTCTCTCTCTGTTCTAATGGACATTGACAACAGGTGGCACATTGGCTATAGAAGTAAGGACACTTCAAAAAAAGCTGGTTTCTCATCACCACGAGCGTCATGAAAATCATGATTTGGGGGAAACTTTTTTTTGTTTTATTTTTACATTTTTAATGAAAACATGTGTTAAATTTTGTATCACATTGAAGCTCATACCGTTAACAATGCAGTGGGCTAAGAATAACTTTCATTTTCCAACTTCTGTAAATCAATAAATACTAAAGTGTGATATAGAAACCAGTTTTTCTTTTGAGTGGCCTAAGCGCTGTTCATCTTTTCATTTTAGAAACTATTATTCTGTCTAGTTGATTAACAGGAATGCTCCAGCCTGGAAGGATTTGAAAGTCTTTTGATAATGTCATTTGTGAATCTGAGAGCAGAGCATGCTCAACACCACAAAGATGAAACAAATGAACACTGCATCCACATGTGTGACCCTGACAGAGGCTCGTGAAGCAACAACAAGAAGCGCCTCCCCTCCCTCCAAATAGGCCACCACCCGTGCTGGACTCCCACCCCCTCCCTGCATGGGTAGAGGCATCACTGAGACAATGGCACCCTTCGGTGGCAGGAGTCCAACATTATTCATGTTCTCAATGCCATAACGTCCATAGGAGAAGAGCATGGTGTGGGTCGGGTATTCTGTAGAGTTGCCAGTGTCGATGGAGAGACGGTCTACACCTATACCATTGATGTCACGTTTTTCGACGAGCCATTTGACAACTTCAGGACTAAATGAAGGGTGATGGTAGGTGCCACTTATCTCTGGGGTAGGTGTGCCCATGTAAGCCTTGTGGTCCCAGAACACCTTAAATAAATAAAAAATATGACGGTAAATAGTGTAAACAACTAAATGATAAATGGTATTAAGCCTGTTATTTTTTATGTCACTGAATTGAGTTGTTCAAGTGAATACTCACTACCGTAAAACCTCGCGTATAAGCCGCAGCTAGTACGAAAGTCAAATCACTGGTGCGGCTTATAAGATTGGCACAGAGTCTGGGTGTGGCTTATATTCTAGGACTGCCGGTACTTTCTGGAGGCGCACTGCCATACCGTATTGTTTCCAATGCAAACGCAAAATCTTGGCTTTCAGGGGGCCCTTTTTACTATGCACATTGTCCCGCTATGGCATATCTAAGGATATGCGAGTTTTTGCTCCTATAATACAGTACAAAAGTCACCATATTCAGATGGCCAGTGTGGCTTATAGGATCAGCCCAAAGGGTTAGGCTTATACGCGAGGTTTTACGGTATATCAGGTATTAACTGATCATACTTGTTCAGAAATTGTAATCCGGATAATCGAGACAAAATTATCGTTGATGTGCCAAGTTGTATAAGAAATAAATCACATTAAAGCTAACCTTGTAGCCACCTGTGTTAATTATTACAAGGGCCTTCTGAGGAATTTCTCCATATTTCTCCTCAAATGCTGCAAGTAACAAAGGACATATATACATTGATGAAAATCAATACAAGGCATAACACAGACTTGAACCCTATGGGAAAGTACTTTTATATGGGAGTTGTTAGGAATAACGATTTTAAAGCATTTTTGTTCCTATTGAGTTTAGAAAATATTGGCATAGGTTAGAAACTGTGGGAGATGTAATGTCTCTAAATACTGGAGAAAATGGAAATAAGGCCTTAATATAACAGCATGAGCGGAATTACCCACATTTATCGTAATCAAATATAAAGGGTATTGTTTGCTTGCCAATGGCTATAACTATACCTTCTGGCTCATCATGTATCAAAGTTTGAAAACAAATTGAATAGGTAATCATACAATTTGAAAGGTTAGATACTAAGAATCAAATTGATTTTGTCCTTACCTTCCACATCTTTGATGTCTAGGGTGGCATCCTTGTTGGTTTTAGCCTTATCGGTAATGTCTATTACCACTGCCTCTGACACTAGTTTATCTAGTGGTATCTGGTCTATGTACATCCCCCCAAGGTACATGTGGGCGGGGGCATCCACATGGGTACCAGTATGTTCAGCCATGGAAATGTCATTGCCCAGTAGCCTGGTAATGAAGGAAGGACATGACATAGGTTAGACTGCATAATGTATTTTTCTTCCTTTGGCCTAGGTAGAAAAAATTACTTAGCAAACACACCTGCTTCAGTATTAACAACCCCGCTCCCAACCTGTATGTCTATACCCAGAGAAAAGAAGCAGAATCACGGTGACTCCCAAATAGGAGTCTGGACTTAATCAATGAAGTAGCTCTCCCCGCAACTCTAAAGTAACTCCCAATCTGTAGGGAGTCTTAGAATAGGAGTTATTATAGAGTCCTGCTAATGTTAGGGAGTAACTTTAGAGTCCTGGGGAGAGTTACCTTAGTGATCATGCCGGGAGTCACAGTGATTCTACTTCTTTTCCCTGTGTACCTGGCCATGTTAGCTAGCCACCCAACCTGGTTGGGAGAGAGTTGGTGGTGGAAATAAGCTGGAAACCATTCACACCCATCATGAAACGAGTTAAGAAGTCAATGACAATTTCGTACCCCTCGACATCAAGGATTTTATTTCTTATATTTGTCAGAGACTTGTCAGAGATTTGGAGAAACACCCACTTTGCCAACACTGGTCTGCTTGCTTTACCCGCAATCACATATATCGCAGGCTATAGAAAAAGCCCTGTCTACCGAAGCATAGCTTTGTGGAATAATTTGAATGCCTCTTGTCAGCAAACAACAGAAAAAGCAACACTTTTTCACTTACGCCACCCACTCACACATTTGCATGGAAATAAATAGAAAATGGGGACAATGTTGGGTATATTAACTGTTTATCTGGTTCCCTCAATGGTCATAATATTGACATACTGGGTTCCATGTCTGTGCTACTGGTGTTAAGATTTCGATGCAGGTTGCCATATTTGCTTAGACTCTTCTTGAACAAACTGAAAGACCTAGATGTATGGAGACCTGTTGACTGAATATTGCACATGGTAGTGAGTTGTGAGCATCAGATTTTGAATGTTAGGACTTGTAAGGGGCCGTCCATTAATTACATACGCATGAAGAGGGGGTGGGGGGGGGTTAGGCAAAATGCGTACAGATGCGTACAGGGGGGGTGGGGGGGGGGGGGGGGGGGTCTAGGCCCATTTTGGCATACGCATTGTGTACGCATGGGGCCGATTTTCTGGTCATTTTATAGTAAAATTGGTACCTTTTTAGTCCAAATATCCAACAACATTTTGAAAATGTTCTTATAGATTTTCCAAACATGACATATTTTTTGACCCCGTCTCCTACCAACTAGCCATAAATACCCCCCCCCCCCCCCCCCGGGCCATTAAGTTCTGCTTTTGCAAAATGCCCTTCCCTCCTCCCAACAAATCGCAAATGGTGGTTGAATGGTCTTATCAATTTGGTTCTGATCATCCCATCAGGGAGGCTTATCAAGTTTTGCTGAGGACCTTTTTTCACTATGACCCCAAGCTCCTATCTGCACAATGCCCCCCCCCCCCTAGATGGCAATATATAACTCGACTCTAAGCTTGACCAGCCCTGGCACTGGCGAGTTACTCACCAGGGCTGCATTCATGCATTGTGCCCACCAAGGGCATGGTGCATTAAAGCATTATGACTTGTCATCCTTAAAGGTTTAAAAGATACATATTCTCAAAGAGGAGTTGCTCTCCGTTCCTCCCCCTATATATACGAACCTATTAACACAAAGTTTCCTCGAATTATTTTATAAGATTCCTTTATTTTATCAGGGGGGGGGGGGGTAAAAGTTAAATGCGTATGTACGCATGGGGGGGGGGGGGTAGTCCAAATGCGTACATGGTGCAACAGGGGGGGTGGGGGGGTCTATTTTTGCCGAAAATGTGCGTACGTAATTAATGGATGGCCATTAAATGGCAATGATTTATATATAATTTTGATATGTATAGGATTTAGAGGGGTTATTAACTGGTTTATCTCACCACATGTGTACATATGCGTGTGTTCATTGAAATGCATTATTTGACAGGTACAGGCCAACAATCAGTGATGTTAAGTAAAATATCAAGCATGTGAGATCATGAATATGTAAGGTATAGCATTAAGACGTTGTTAGAACACACAACCACAGCAAAACATAGAAGAAGGCCAAGCCTCACCCTCATTTCTTATTTTAATGTTCTTAGTATTTCATCATAATATTTACATTGTATTGTACTGTGTAAACTGTTTTACATTGCATTTTTATATCAATCAAAGTTCAGAAATCACTCAAAAAGTACTTTCCTCTACACTGATAATTTTTATGCTAAAAATCGTTATCAGTAGTGACTAACCTAATTGGCCATTTTTGGCTCCCTATATTCCTACCCAGGTTAGTCAGTTTAGTCAATACTTACTAACCTAAAGTCTTTATATTTCTAGGAATAGTAGGGTTAATTTTCTTCAAATGCTTCACATCACTTAAATTAAAAGCCCATAAGCAAATTATTTTCTTTTTTAAACGTCCTATAGCCCTGCTGTCTAACATCTTAAACCTACAAATAATTACATACCATTATATTATCTTACCATTACCCTGAATTATCATCTATGATGCAAAAAAAGCATAGAGCAATCTATTGCTTGTAGGTATTTCACTATTCTTAGGGAGTGGTCACTTTTTTAACAACAGGGGGGTGGTGGATTGGGGTAGGGGGTGACCAAAAACATTTGGACCCCTTGAAGGGGGGGGGGGATTAAAGGAATTTGGACCCCTCTTAAGGGGGGACTAAAATAATTGCACCCCTTTTTATTGAAAAAGCCAGCACGTTAGCTCAAAGGGTCGGCAGTGCTCAATTTCAACTTGCCTGAGGGGGGGACCAAAAAGATTTCAACCCCTCCTGTAGGGGGGGACCAAAAAAAAGTTCATCCTGATCGTGCAAAAATCCACTGACCCCCCCCCCCCCCGTTGTTAAAAGATTACCACTCCCTTAGTGCCTTCAGAATGACTAATACACTTTTCTTTTATTAAAGAGCTGTATGATATTCACTGAAAACATTTATGTACTGTTGGTCAATATTGAAAAAACACAGATAAGTTAGGGTTTCAATTCAAATTAGAGATCGAAACTCTCCAATGTCTGTTACAGCAAAATGTTACCTACCAGTAGGCGCCATTCGAATAGGAGGCATTGAAACGAGTGGTCAGGGTGTAACGGGTAAAGATGGGAACGCGTGGGATCGTTGTATTTAGTGGATGAGTCAGGTCCAGCATTCTGCACTGAACCAGCCCAAACAGGGCACAATACAGAAACAACCGGTACGCTGTGGTCTCCATGATGTTCAACTACAAAGTGACAGGTGATGGCAGGGTAGTTCTCTAATGGAAATGCTTCGAGGCCTAAAAAAAGATAGGGTCGGTTGGAAAACCTAAACACAACTTTTTTTCAATTTTTTGGCCTGATGAATGGTGTGCTATGAAGGCTAAATGAAGGAAAGTGTGTTACTTATACATGATAGACTGCCCATCACAGACTGCCCATTTGCACTATAGATGGGTAGCTTTTTTGAACTGTGAAAGTACTGGGTGACCTTTGTTTTGACTCTTGAGTTTTTTTAATGCTCAAAGTTGTCAAATATCATAGAAAGATTATGGTCAATATATGGTCAATAGTGGATCATGTACAGGTGGGTTAGGCAACATGAAGCATCTTTTATTCTTTTGGCCTAAAGTAAGACCGGTTATGTCAGGTACCCCTTATTTACCTTTTCTCACGTTCCTTGCAAAAAATTGTTATCCTGAAATAAAAAGTGGGCCAAGAACATATATACTTAGTCCACTTACTATGAGGATTTACCCTTTTAGGGTAGTACAGTGCTTTAATGAACTATGCCATCCCTATAAGTATAGGGTGGAGACACTAACGAAAGGTCAGTATGATGCATCAAGGCAGTATAGGTTATATTACCTATTCCCACTGCATTTCTGCATCTTGCTGAAAATGAAAAATGAGCACAGAAGGCACCATGAAATCAAGTGTTTAAAAACTTACTGTTCTACTCAAGCTCTCACCTTAGATCATCACCCTCATCACGGAGATCTCCACCCTCTCCATCTCATTGTATGCTTATTCTCTTTTTATTGCTTGGAGACATCAGTTGTGAACTTTCTTTTAGATATATACATATCATATGTCCCAGAAATGCTGTCAGAGTGTGTTTATAGCCTATGGACTGAGGGTGGACCTTAGCTACACAAAAAAAGGGCAGTAGTGCGTTCAATCTTATAAACTGCAGTACACTGATAAAAAGGGTCCTCTACATGCATTTTGTCTTCACTCAACTTACATAAAAGTTCTGAAAACTGCATATTGTGTCTGCATACCACATGCAGCATTAATTTAAGCCTGTATTCCACCAACGTCGGTCGGCCGAGATTTCGTCATCCAATGAAAGTCTATAATGTTAATTTATGGACAAATTTCGTCCGACAGAAAAAAACACTGCCGATTCCATCAGTGGAATATTGCCTTTACACAGAGGTCAAGAGAGAAGTAGAACCACGGTGACTCCCAAATGGGAGTCTGGACATTGAGGTAACTCTCCCCACGACTCTAAAGTGACTCCCAATCATTAGGGAGTCTTAGAATAGGAGTCATTATAGAGTTATTATAGAGTCCTGGAGAGAGTTACATAAGTGATCAAGTTGTGAGTCACAGTGATTCTACTTCTTTTCTCTGTGTATCACCTCGCACTCATGTCTGGGTTTTGGTTTATTCTCAAAGTAGACCCTCCTGGCATTCCATAGCCATTTTTATTCTGGGAATTGGGTCATTATTTGCTGATCCATGAGTCATTACCCGAACACAAGCTTCACTTGTTGTCTTGCCAAAAATCTTTTTGGCAGTCTTTGAATGTAAAAGGATCCTGAAAGTACACTGAAAATCCATAGGTTGAAAGGATTAGTCAGTACAGACTAACCCAGGTTTGTCATATATGAGTGTTGGTGCCAATGGCAAAGTTATATTCAAAAATGACTGAGGGGTCAGTCAGTAGTGGCTAACCTAGGTCCATCATTGGTGTGTTGTATTTGTATACCACTAGTTGGGGCCACCTGTGATGACCACTCAGTGGCTCCCCCTGGAACTAAAAAGACTAAGGTGGGTTGGTCAGTAGTGACCAACCTGACAATAATAACTAATCTAGGTTGGTCGTATAGGGAGCCAAAAAATGACTAACTAGGTTAGGCACTAGTGACTGAGAGGTTGGGCGTATAGGGAGCCTAGGAATATCAGTGTACACTATAAGGCCTGGGCCAGACTGTAGCTGGTTGCGACGGCCCGCCCTGATTTATAAGAGCTTATAGGTTGGGTACAATATTGTCCCTGGAAGTGATTGTAACGTATAGGGACAAGGTGCCAGTCAAGGTACCAGTGTCTAATCATTGATGATAACCACACCCGGCAATATTTTAAATGACAGACCACTGGGTATGACTCTACAGCCCTATATGTCCCAACCTATCTCTTATCAAATGCCATTAAAGTGAAATGCGGGTTCCTACACATAGGCCACCTGAAAAACTTTGCCATCTGGATGTTATGATTCTATATATTTATATGGCACTTATTAGATGCCGGGACATCCATGGCATGCCATAGGTAAGGCAAAATAAGCAATTTTGAAAATTTCTTAATTTCTCACTTCATCTGTGACCCCTTTTTGCTTCTAAAATGTTCCTATAGATGCCCATTATAGCAATAGAAGGGGATAATCCATGACCAATATTCAATGTGAAAAAATACTGTTTTCCCATTCATTTATATCATTGAGATACCCATTTGCTCAAATGGCTGTATCATGAAATTTAGCTTGGTGACATGTCTCTTTTCATTTTCTATTTGATAATAAAGTCAAGCCAATATGAACCTAAGTTATGTGCAAATAGAAATGTAATTTCAGCCAAAAATCATATGATATTTGGGAAGATTTCACTAGATTGTTTATAAAAATCATGGATATGTTATGTATCTATACTAAGGAACGAGGATAAGAAGAAAGAAACTCATTGAAAAGGTGTTCTTGGTTTTATTTTGGACTCAATGCTTGAAGTAACAGATGGAATTTTCTTCTTTGACATACACTTATTGAATGTAATATGTAAGTAGGAAAAACAGATTCATGCCTCTTGTGATTTTAATATGGTGATTTTATTATAAGATTATGGACATGGCTTGGTAATTAGTAAAAGAAAAGGTGGGAGGGGTACCCATACTCGTTTATTCATGCAGGAATTGTACACACCAGTGTACACCACGCCATCTGGTAGGAGCATAACGCACATCTACAGTTTAACACCTCCCCAAACCACACCCTCAGAAAAGTGAGAGTCATTGTCGCTAAAACTACCCTCACCTGAGAGTCAGGCAGTTTTAGCGACAATGACTCTCACTTTTCTGTGTGTGCAGTCAGGCCTCTGTGGCTACATGCATAGAGAACTGGTCTTTACTTATGCCTTTATAATGTGTATTGACAAGAGAATATGATATAGCTTCATTAGAAAGTATTGCTCCCTTATGAATATTAGAGACAACATTGACGTTGGAGTTGTTCAGGATGAAGCCACTAGATGGGGCTATTGTGACCATATGGTGAGGATTTGCTAGATCTATAGACTACCAAATCCTCATGCAAATGGTAGCTAGGAACCAATG
Organism: Harmothoe impar; assembly: GCA_947462335.1. Taxonomy (NCBI): domain Eukaryota; kingdom Metazoa; phylum Annelida; class Polychaeta; order Phyllodocida; family Polynoidae; genus Harmothoe; species Harmothoe impar. Next base: position 13,502,428 of record OX381718.1, on the reverse strand, counting down.
AACAGGAACCGGAAATGGAACCAGATTCATGTGTTATATACACTTAACAAGGATGGCCTAGAGTTTTGGAGTTATGGTCTAATGAGTCTGGTTTATAGTGCACCCTGTATAATAAGGGCCAGTCAGGCAATCTTTTTATAACCTAAAGTAGGATCTGTCCCATTCTCCTATCGGCCATATATACCTTTCTGCACCAGTTCTCACATTCCTTCCTAGGTTAATCATTGCGCCATTATGTAATGGGTCGTATATTACCTTAGAAAGCAGGTCACGGTACACTAAAAAAAATAGTTACCAATGCATATCAAAGCACCGACTTTTCTGCACCAGCCATGGGATCCTCTTGTTACCAAATCAATCTGAAGGAAGGCTCTGGTGACAGCCACTATGACCTTGAACTTGGATTTTGCTGGGTCTAGGCAGTCCCTGTGGTAAGCTTAAAACCAGCGAACATGAAATTGGAAAAAGAACCAGAAAGTATGATGGTCAAACTACCATCATACATCCCAGAAGGTGGTTCCTGTTCGCTGGTTCCAAGCTAACCACAGGGGCTGCCTAAACCAAGCGAAATCCAAGTTCAATGTCATAGTGGCTATAGCTGGGACTCCACTACCTGATTTTTTGGGTCATTCTCACGAACCGATCATAATATGTCTTTACAGTTTGATCAGGTGAGAAAAACAAAGATATATTTCATATCTGTTATTGAACATAAATCGGCCGATTAGAGCCCTGTGAATAGGGGATGTAAAATTGGGGCCCAAATCGAGACATACATCCTGTTTATATAGTCTTGGCTAATTTCCACTTAAGCATGGAGTTTTTATAAAAATCAACATGTTTATAAACATGAATCTATGGCAGGGTCTATAGTACTTTCCTACTTACAGTATACACATATATGATTCTTTGGTTTGAGCCCGATTTGTGAGAATAGCCACGATTTGAGGACAAAATCGGCTAGTGGAGCCTCATCTTATCACCAGAGCCTTCCTTTGGAAGGATTCGGAGACGAGAGTATGGGATCATGTAGCTCTACCATTTTTCCCTCTGTTTATGTAACAAAGTTCAATGTAGCAGTTATCAAGATTGTGTTATTATTATCTCTTGTTCTATAGGTTGTGTATGTGTGTAGTGTTGGTAACCGCAGGGTATTGCAATCGTTCCAATGGTACCAGAGGTTGACAATGACAGGCCATTGGCGAGAGACATGGGCTTGGATTGTTTTTGTGTTTCTCACAGAACATACTTTTCATACATGGGAAAGGGTTTAATTAATGGCAATATTCAACCCTGGAAGGATTGGAAAGTATTTTGAAAATTCTGTTTATGGATCCGATAGAATAGGAGCAGATGTGCTGTGTGTTTAGCTATTTATGATATTGGTAATATTTGGAGATGTATGTCAATTAAACTATTAAGATTACTGGAAATAAAACAATTAATAAAATTCTAAACCATTTTATTGATTATCAACTGCTTAGATGGGTTAAGTGTGTCATCTATGATGACACCCCCTTCTTATTGTTCTCCTTCCAATCCCCCGAACGACAGCACCAACCGAACAAGTCTTACTCTCTTCCCAATGTTTAATTGAACCAGCCTGGGCCCTTTTTACATCCTCTATTCGTTCTCTCCTCATCTTGGCTGAGAACCTCAAAGAAGGGGAAAGCAAAAGAGACAGTGTGTTTACCATAGTTCAAACGGGGATGTAAGAAAAATGTTGAGATTTACAAAATTTCACAAGCCAACTTGCAACCCTTCGTAGAATGAAGTAGTTGTTCTTAGTTAATAAAACACAAGTGTGTGATTATCATCAGGCTAATTTGGCTGTAATGATTTTGCAGGCTTCTCCCTTTGTAAATTGCTCTGTCTCACTACTTGTCCGGATTATAAAGCATTTTGAGCATATCATTTATAGATATGAGAGGATAGTAGCCATGATAAAAAGCCACAAGTTAAAACAACATAGTGCTGCATCCATGAGTCCTACATTGGCTCGTGAAGCAGCTACAAGAAGCGACTCGCCTCCATCCAAGAAGGCCATGACACGTGCAGGGCACCCACTTCCTCCCAGCAGGGGTAGAGGCATCACTGAGACAGTGGCGCCCACTGGTGGTAGAAGTCCAACATTATTCATGTTCTCAATGCCATAACGTCCATGGGAGGAGAGCATGACATGGGTTGGTAGTTCTGTAGAGTTGCCAGGGTCGGTGGAGAGACGGTCTACGCCTACGCCATTGATGTCCCGTTCACGTATGAGCCATTCAACGGCTGCAGGTCCAAATGCAGGAAAGTGGTAGGTATCGGTTAGCTCTGGGGTTGTACTGCCAAAGTAAGCTTTGTGGTCCCAGAATAGCTGAGAATAAAGAATCCAAAGGTGTCAAGGTGTATGGTATATACAACTGTAATTTATTATGAATTAAGTTGGCCACTTGAGCCCTCACTGTATACACTAATGCACAAAATTATACAATCAAATTAGTATAAACATCGTAAAGGGACATTCTCACCACTCACACTTAACCACATAGTAGACTAGGACAGTACTAGAATTGTGAGTAGGATAGGCTTGGTGATTATACCACTTTAACCTTGCTAATCAATATATTATCATCCTTGCTGTGCAAGTTACTTTGATGCTCTTTTAATCAGTCATGATCACAATATGAAGTAGTATTAGAAATAGATGGCATTAGGTACACACCTTGTAGCCTCCTGTGTTGATTATTACAACAGCCTTTTGAGGAATTCTCCCATGGATTCTCTCAAATTCTGCAAGTAATAAGTTGCAAAAAATAACATAATATTGCCCCAGGTCATATAGTCCTGGATCTCAGTCTTCTATATCATTTCCCTCAATGCATAGATTTTTCGGCATCTTATCAAAGACGTTTTGATTTTGGGGATATGAAAGCTTAGTGATTTACCCAAAATGATTAAAGAAATCTGATTTCCAGCCCTGTGATTGGTCAGGAAAATGTGACTAACTGTGCGACTGTAATCAGCTGGAGAACCTGTCACAAGTCAGTGGTAGCAAATCTGTCGCCTGTTTCTCCTCGAAATGATTAATCTACTTGTTCAAAGCCAAATTGTTGGATGACACTAAGTGGTGTAGTCTTTTACAACTATAGAAATTATTGCAAAATGAAAGGTCAGATTTTACTCTAATTATCATCCTGAAAATCTAATTGATTTTTCCTCACCTTCGATGTCTTCAATATCTAGGGTGGCATCCATGTTGGATGTGGCCTTGTGGGTAATGTCTATTACTACTGCACGTGACACTAAGTTCTCTGGTGGTATCTGGTCTATGGACATCCCACCAAGGTATGTGTGGGCAGGGGCATCCACATGGGTACCAGTGTGTTCAGACATAGACATGTCAAAGGCTAAAAACCTGAAAATTAAAGAAGGACATGACGTGGTTAGCTTGAAATGTTATAGAAGCATTCATAGGATAACTGATTGGTTCATAACTACAGAGGCCAAAAGGAACTTTTTGTTTTGTTTTTAATCTTTTTTTTGTTTTAAAAAGGTTTCTGTTTTTTGGGAGGGTTCTGGCCCTCCTGGGCTTCTGTACATAAATCCCCAACATATATTTTATCCCCGGTTCCAAGTGACAAACCAGACAACTACCAATTAGCTCAAGTTGTAATGTTTGTTCCTCATTTTTGAGTTGGCGACAGGCGGGCAATACTGGTTGACTTGTTTGACTTACCCAACCCACCACACTGTTATAGAATAATTGGGAGTAAGTAAATGGTAGCAAACCTACAGTGTAGATGTACAGTTCATCCTATGGGATCCGGCTAGTCTATAGGCTATGGTCACTTGAGTCATAGTGCTGACCTACTTGGTGTCATTCCTGTGCTAATTATGTTAAGCTTTCAATAGGTTGGCATGTTGCTTGACACTTCTCTTTTTTTAAACTGAAATTTATTAACCTATATGACTGTATTAGGTCATGCACAGATAATCTAAATGCTCCAGTCCTTAGTCGGTAGTGGCTATCCCAGGTTAGTCATAGGGACATTGGTCAGGCATGAACAAGTGCTATTCAGAAATAACTGAGGCAAAACAACATATGACTAATGCTTTACTCAAGAAGAATTAACCTGATACTCATTGAAATAGAGAAGACTTCTGTGAGTTGGTCAGTACTGACCAGCCTGACAGTATTAACTAACCTAGGTTGGTCATATGGGGAACCAGCAATGACTAAGGAGGTTGGTCTGTACTGGCTAAGATTTCTAGCATAAAGAATATCAGACACTGTTGACTGCTGTACTTGGCAGACTTGGAAATGGCATCATACATATATATATATATATATATATATATATATCACTTCAACATTGCTTAGTTTAATGTATAGTTTCTATAACCAATTACTAGATTCATAGTCAAAGAAAATGAAAAGTGGACATGGTAATCAAACTATCTCTTGAATTATGACACCTTCGCTGTAATTACCCTGAAATAGTATGCCACATAATGCCAATGAAGCAATGTATTGCTTGTGGGCATATATCGTTATTCTCAGGGTTTGAAATATCCACAAACATAAAGAGCTAAACTAAAGAGCTAGTATAATGTTCACTGAAAATTCTCATGGACTGTTGGTCAATTAAGAGACATGACTCCAAAACAAGTTAGTGTGGAATATGATTTTTTTTTTCAAAAGAACTGTGACAACAAGATAGTACCTACCAGAAGGCTCCAAATGAGGAGTTGAATCGATTGGTCAGATTGTAACCGGTTAGGAAGGGCAGACGTGGGATCTTTGTGTTTAGTGGATGAGTCAGGTCCAGCATTCTGCCCTGAACCAGCCCAAACAGGGCACAATACAGAGACAACCGGTACGCTGCAGTCTCCATGATGTTCAACTACAAAGTGGTGGGTGCTGGTACTTAAGAGTAGTTCTCTAATGTATGTATACTGTGACTATGGTGTTCCGATGTACATGAGGCCAAAAGTAAGGTTTGTTTCGAGTCAACCGACCGTGCCTATTAAAACAGGGTCGACTCTACATTGTTCTTAGACAATTTTGAAATGATCTTCGTGTTTCCACCCAATCCTAGGGTATCCAGAGCGGCTGGCTAGTAGGCCTACTTTCATGTTTAAAAAAAAAGACAAAAAAACTCAAAATCTGGCCTACCCAACCTACATTTTTTTCCCATGTTACCTGAAACATAACTTGGGTTTTTTGGCCTAAGGCTAAATTAAAGGAAGGTTTGTTACTTATACATTATATAATTGACTGACCATCTGCACAAGATGGGAACCTTTCCATAACCTTGAAAGTACTGGGGACATTTGTTTTTGGCCCTAGATTTTTTTAATGATCAAAATTGTCAAATATAGTGGAAATTGTCCGTGAATTTAAGGGTACTTAACACAGTCTAACTAATTAGAGATCGACCAACACTTTTTCTTAATGACTTTTAAGGGTATGAGCCTGATGCCTGTGAAATGCAAAGAAAAGAAAAAAGTGCTATGTCACCATATCAATTTGCCTTTGGGAGGGTATTTTAATCTAAATGCATTACATATAGGCCCTCATTAGAAAATCATATCTTTCTAACTTCTCCCCCATAGAAAAGAATCCGCCAACAATATCTCAATGAAAATGCAGACATGCATTTATATGATCATTAGAAACATGTTGAAAACCAGAAAATAGGGGGTCAGGGGCAAAATAAAATTATCTTGAATTAATCAAAATAATGGGCCTATGGGCATGGCAAATAGGAAATATAATGATCAGGATCAGTAGAATGCCAAGGTGTGGCACTTTAATGGCAGATTAGGTAGTTCCGTTTTTTGCCACCAGGTGCCGTATGCATAGATTGTGTTGAGTACCTTTAATTTATATTGTGTCCTGTTCAGTGAAGCTGGGTGGGCCAACCTGAAACATTCTATTCTTTTTCTGGCCTTAAGTAAAACTGGTTATGTCTCACGCTCCTTATTTCCATCCCATTCTGCACCTTTGCTGACAATGTTGCCAAATTTATTACCCCGACATGAAAAACCAGACCAAGTACATGCGTACTAAGTGGGACGTACTATTTACCCTTTTGAGGTAACATAGTGCTTTGGTGTCTATATGCCACCCCTCTATAGGGTTGATACATGTGCACGCACAGAAGATCGACATGATGCAGCAAGGCAGCATAAGTGAGTTACTTTATCGATGCTGCATTGGTGCATCATGCTGCAAAATGAACATATAATCTTGAGGCAGGATGGAATCCTTAATGGTTTAAAGCCTAATTGCTGTCCCGCACCAGTTCTTACCATATGCCATGACCTGATGAACTCCCCTGTCTCCACCATCTCCGTCTTATTGACTATTTATTAGCTTTTTATTGCTTGCAACCATCAATCCTGAATTCTCCTTTGAATACATATATATATATATATATATATATATATATATATATATATATATACATATATATATATATATATATATATATATATATATATATATATATATATACATATATATATATATATATATATTATATATACTTATATAATAGTGTCAGCGGGCTGTAAATCAAAAAGATACTTTGTCATGATGTGTTTCAGCCAATAAAAATATTTAAACTTTGAGCTTCTTTTTCCCAATGCTGTCAGTAGGTGCTTATTACCTGTTTTATAGACCTGAAAGAGCTGGATGCCAAAACAGGGCAGTACTGCGTTCAATTTTATAAACTGCACAACACTGATACAAAGGGCCCTCAACACAGGCTGTAACTGAGCCCTGCTGCCATTGTATTGTGTATGTATAGTGTATGTAAAGGTCTGACACTCCTAGTCCCCGGATATCTATCCATTTGAGGCGGCAGCACTGTACATGGGATTGTAGGTAGACTGTAGCACCATCTAGTAGAAAGGTAGGAACTACAAAAACTACTTCAGATGGTGCCACTGTCTACCTACAATCCCATGTACAGTGCTGCCGCCTCAAGTGTATAGATGACCGGGGACTAGGAGTGTCAGACCTTTACATACACTATACATACACAATACCATGGCAGCAGGGCTCAGTTACAGCCTGTGGTCCTCAATGTGCAATACGCCCCACCCAACTGATACCAAAGGACCAAAAACTGCAGAAAACTGTGGCCGCGACAGTATGGTGACTGCAGAGGGAATTTCGGCGCCCTGGCGACCTGGGCTGTTGTCTAGGCGGCTTTTTGAGGGGGGGGGGGGACCCCTCTGCACCCCCAGTAAGGCTACTGTATATATACCCTGCTTATGATAATGATCTGTGCTTCTATGGTACTTTCTGTGATAAACAATGAAAAGGCAGCGGAAGAATAAATGATTGGAATAATGTCAGTTACATTGCTTATTTGGTGGTTTAAAATGTCACCCCATACATATTATCTTGTTTAATATTGAAAATGTTAAATTACTTATTCACTCTTGTACGACCCTGTCCTATAAAATGAGGGAATCTGTTATGTGCTGACCTACAATATATGAACAATTGTATTGAGATCTCAAGTAACATCATGACTTATATGTGATTGTAACATCTATGAAATAAACACTTTATAAACTCAAAAACCAGAGTATTTTTTAATATTATACACCAAAATTACCGTATACCATGCTCCTGTCAAATTCGATGTGATATACATTTTTTATATAAATGTATCAATTGACCAAAGGCCCATGTAGAATATCATCAGAATTACTTAATTTAATGATTCAGGGGAGTTGAACGTGGCTCAAGATTTAGGTTATCACTGACTCTATGCTGATCAATTTTATCTGTGTGTATCGTGAATATGTGGTAAAATTAAAATGTGGTCCCTCAAACATTGTTAAACATGATTTAACTATCAATGAACAAACTGATGAATGAGAAATATCTTCTTTTTTTTAAAATCATTTCCCAGCCACTAAAAGGTGGCATTTGTCGTCATGATGCACCAATGCAGCCCTGGCGAGAAACTCGCCAGGGCTGCATTGGTGCATCATGCCGACCCTACGGGAGTGTCTCAATCCATTGGGTCGGAAAGGTGTATGAATGGAGCACTGGCCAGGGCTGCATTCATGCATCATGATGACCAAGGGCATGATGCATGAATGCACTATTCCATCCTTAAAATGTGCCCTTAATTAACAGGGTAACAGTAATGAAACCTTGGAGATTTAGGTGAAATCCATGACCATGACCATGAAAGTTGAAATCTGCCTCGACCTTACAGTTGCATGCTGGAAGATCCCACAGCATGCAAGCTCCAAATCACGGGGACTACATGTTATATCATGCAACCATACCATGCGGGTGGTTATCGAACGCACCCAATCTGTGCAAACCTTACATTATATATGGATCCTGCAAAGTGGGTCACACTATATGTAGGTCACACTGACCTATACTTCAGAGATGAACTTTGGGATACACCACAGAGCTAGCTGAGTGTGCTAAGCGTCTATAGGTACACCGAAATAGAGACTGACAGTCTCAAAACAGTGCTGTAAAAATACAAGGTAAGTAACACCTCCATAAAGCACCTGCATGCCTCCTCTGGGGTGTTGGGAGACTACTGGTAGAGCTGGATGAGCAGGGGTAGTCACGCCCTACTGCAGCAGCCTTAGTAGTACACTGTAGTATACTGTAGACTTGCTCAGGTGTGTTTATGTGGTCATTGGCATAGACTTGCAACAGTCCTGTGATTATTGATCAGATTCCCATAATAGTATGGTACCTGTTGGACACGCCGGGTACCTGCCATATAGGGGTGCTGTGGTTTCTGTTCAGTGGGGCAGTGGCTGGTATTGTATTTGTAGGTAGGAGACTACACTACGGTAAGTTAGGCATTTCACAAGTAGAGGGGAAACATGTATGTAGGGTATAACAAAGGTATAACTAGCAGCTAGCTTGGCCCATATTGATAATGCTGTGTTCATTTCAAGTTTAGGTACCCATAGTGTAGGGTTCTAGGACAAGTTCCCCTGGAGATGTACTCCCTGCCATGTACCCCCTTGGACTCCAAGTTGGCAACTTGGACATCTACCCCCTAGGACTTTTACCCCCCCCCCCCTGGATATCTACCTCCTGGACTATTACCCCCTGGGACATCCACCCACATCCTAGGACATCTACCCCCTAGGACATCCACCCCCTAGGAATATACCCGCTTGGACTTTTACCCTCTAGGACTTCTACCCCTGGAGGACATCTATCCCTTCCACATGTAGATGTCCCAGGGAGTAGAAGCCCTAGGGGGTAGATGTTCTCGGGGGTAGATGTCCCAGGGGGTAGAAGTCCTAAGGGGGTAGATGTCTCGGGTTACTTGTCCTGATATCATAATGATGTGCTCATTATGGGCGTTCATTATGAATGCGTGAGTCTGAAAATGTAAACTTATCTGTGCAGTTTGTAGCTGTAGTTAATAAATATTTTTATTTGACCATAATATCACATAGCGTGGGGCGCTTTTCAATACAGCCAAAAACAAAATATAAAGGACTCAAACGATATAGGCCTATGGATTTGACCCACCATTCCTGGCAGAACCGTACATGACTCGATAAAAAGACGGTAGACCAACATAATTACAGCAGTGTAAAGATTTACAGTGTATCAGCGTTCAATAACAAGTAGGAATGCACACATCTGGCTCTCTGCCAAATGGCTAATATAATTTTTATGGATTTCACCTCTTCTTATTGCCTATATTCCTATGCATGTTGTTGGGGACGGTATTACGTATTTCCCCGTGTAGAAGCCGGGCCCCGAGTATAAGCCCGGGGGCTGCAATGTCAATTCAATAAGGATCACATTTGAGGTCAGAACTCCACTTCCACTTGGGATATTCACATGATTCATTCGGCTATGCAAACCCTATTTGTCTTCTCTATGTCTACAACCACATTGTGAAGATTAAAATTATTGTAAAAAGTGAAATGAATGTGTCAGAATAGTAGATAATTCTGGGAATTATGGGGGTGTACCAGAGTATTTCAAAGGCATAGAAATACAAGCCCACTTAATTTTCCCACTTAGTGGTTGTATAAGCCTGGGCGCTATATACACGGCAAAATACGGTACATACAGTATGATTACAGGCATAGTAATATATGTCTATGCACACCCATACTTAAAGTACGTTATGTGTAGATAATGTGACCCAGAAATACCTTCATAAAATGCACATTACAAATAGCAGGCATACCTACCTACCAAGCTTTTATCGTTGCATGTGTTTTTAATCAAATCTATATAGACAACCTGCATCCAAACTCAATGCTTGTAATACAGGTTGTATGAATGGACCTAATATTGTTAAAGGGAATTGCTAGTTCCTACACAAAAGTCATCTGGCGGCAAAAATCGAAGCTTGTGAAAAGTATCCTTCAAGCTGTATTCGTATTTGCTATTTTGACAGTATACCTCCATCGTACACATATGTTAACTGCTAGGACACCCATAGGATCCTATAGTTAAGGCAAAAGAAATATTTTTCCAAAATTCATGCCTTTCTCATTTCATCCGTGATCCCCTGTTTTATTGGTCCTAAAATGTTTGTATAGATGTCCATTATACGTTCCCAAGGTTTGGTTGCAATAGCAATAGAAGAAGGGGATTATCCATGACAGATAATGTGAAAATGCTGTTTTCCTATTCATTTCTATAGTTAAGGTACTCCTTTGCTCAAATGGCCGTATGAAAGTTGGTACCATGACATGGCAATTTCTTTTGATTTTCTATTAGATGATAAATCAAACTACAGTAACATAATCCTGAGTTATATGCAAAAGTCAATAGAACATCAGTAATACTGCGACAAGTAGCAAGTTCCTTTAATCATTCAATGTACGCGGATGTATGTGGACTGACAACATTGTTTGAAGTTTGTGGCCAATATGGTATTTGAATTGAATTGGATAATTATATGTAATCGTCATATACACTGTCAGAAGTAACTGTAGCTGCACAGCGACATATACTGTAGCTGCACAGTATATCTACATTATAACTCGCTGTGCAGCTACAGTTACTTCTGACAGTGTACGCACTTCATATGCTGTTCCTTTAAAACATAGATGTCAAAGAGTCGTTCATAATAACAATATTATAGAACATGCCATTCATTATTTCCAGGTTCTAACCAGTATAACCTACGTTTTTATAAAGGCAGCAGCCCATCATGGCGCTACACAACACGTGGAGAGATACTCAGGTAAGAGCATAGGTTTTAAAGTTGTGTGGGGCAAAAAAAAAGATTTCCCTTAATCAGAGTGTTTACAAATAACATATTTGACTTCCTGTTACATTCCCTCCAGATTTGTTCTAATTAGATGTTATTGCCCAATATAATTATGGTCATTTTAGAATAAAAGTGTGTATGCTTTTACCCCCCCCCCCCTTGAAAATCCCTGTGAAATTACACTTTTTTAATTTTAACATTTTTATCCTTTTGTAAAATTGCAATCATTGTGGTTGCCTTGGCAAGCGGATTGATCCATACTGTGTCTGAGTCAAAATATCAAAATATTGAAAAATTAAAATATTAAAAGGATCAGCACCTCATGAATTCCCCTTACCTTTGCAGGCATGGCGGGACGAGGGGCTGCCCCTATCCACCACCAACAATGAGGCAGCCAAGATGTTTGACGCCACTCTCACACAGGTAGGGCTGACTGGTTGGGGCCCTCAAAAAGTTGACAAGACACTGCAATATTATTGTCAACCAGTCATCAAAACCTTTTTTTCTTAAACCCCTGAACAAATTTGTTATTTGCAATGTATAGTTCAATGATTCCACCGGTGTAATTGCTACACAAATAAAGTATATTTTAGGGAGTGTTCATTTATTAATTATGGGGGGGGGGTTCGATTTCGTGTGGAGGTCCAAAAAAATTACACCCCCTCCCCCCTCGGGAGGACGTACACGATTTTGCCCCCCCCCCTCCCTTACTAAAGGCACTGAAAGATTTGCGAACTATAGTAATGCATGGGCTTTTTTGCTAAAAGGGCGCATACCGGTAATTATTTACGCCCGCCCCCCTCAAGGGGGTCAGAATGTCTTATGCCCCCCCCTCCTCACGAGTGTTCTGAAATTGTTACGCCCCCCCCCCTTGTAACTAATAGATGAACACTCCCTTAATAGTAGACATTGTTTGCTCTATAACAGTATGTAGGCTGGTATGAGGACGATTCTGTTGGCGGAATAGAGGCATCCTGCACCAAAATGACGGAGGCAGACCCCAACTTTGGTAAGACTTTTTTGTTACATTTCTAACCGTTCATAACATACAACAAGTGACACATTAAGGTCTTCCCGGTTAATTTTTCGCTGGGGGTATTCCATCCAGTGTGATATATACTCCATATTTTACCAAGTGATTTAACAATATTAGATAACCTTTTGGCTCCACCAACATTTTGCTGCATAGATGACAGTCTGTTAACTATCTACATACCTAAAACTGATGATAATGTAAAACTGGATGAGGTGGTACCAAAAAAAAAGAATTGACAATTTAACTGCTGGTATCAAATACCAAGTAGTATCTATCGTAGAGGTCTTCTGACATTGTCTCATGGTCTATCATAAAAAGAAATTATCTCAAATATGGATTATTTTGATTTTTAATTCCCCTAGTACCATTACCATCCGTACGGGTCCTGTGTGCATGCTAGCACAACTTAATAATGTATAAAACCGCTCCTTGTGTACTTAGGACTGATAGCTCATCAGGGAGTGATCATTTTTTAACAGCAGGGGGTGGTGGGTTTCCGCGCGGAGCACTGGTCAAGGGGTCAAAATCCGCCCCCCCCCCCCCCTTAGGGTCGGAAATCGGCTCGCGCACGGGCCCATTGAAGCATAGTAACGCGCAGGCTTTTTGGCTCAAAACAGGGTAACTTTTTTTTACCCCCCCCCCCCCCCAAGAGCGGTCCAAATCTTTTTGCCCCCGCCCCCCCCCCAAACCGACCAGCCCCCCCCCCCCTGCTGTTGTTAAAAAATGATCACTCCCTTACTGTAAACATACTATATTTCGCGCTGTACATATTTTCGCGATTTTCGCGGATTTTAGAATCGCGAAAATATCGCGAAAAAAATCTATCCAGTATATTGCAGTATCCGCGAATTTAAATACACGTGAAAGTGCACTTTGTAGTCAATTCGCGAAAATATACATGCACAAAAATATGTACATTTACAGTATATAAGCCAGGTTTTAAAGCCATTCATCAGTTACTATGCCAGTGAAAAGTTCCAATCGAGATGAAAAAAAAAGCTTCAACGACCTATTCAATGTAGCTCATTAAATTCATATTTAATAAAATGTGGAACTTTCTATTTCATTTCAGTGATGGGCCATGTATTATCGAATGGCTTAGAACTCATGGGGACTGGGAGATCGCTGAGCCTTGATAAGGCGTTCAAAGATGATATTGACAATATGGTCACCATGGCAACAAAGGTGGAGTTGTCTCAGAGGGAGAAGGATCACGTTAAAGCCATCCAGACCTGGGCAGATGGGTAAGGGCAGAGCACAGAAACAGTTTATAGTGTTGTAATGGAAGTGTAGGGCTGTGTCTCACCAGATCGGTCCAGTGTGAAAGCCTTTGACTGGGTGACATCTTTGACCGGGTGCCATCTTTGACCAGTTAAATAAACCATGTTCTATCAGGTTGGTCAAAGATAGCACCCGGTCAAAGATGGCACCCGGTCAAAGATGGCACCCAGTCAAAGACTTTCACACTGGACCGATCTGGTGAGACACAGCTTTAGGCCTATATAATAATGATGATAAAAACGTTTTATTTAAAAAAAGTTTTCAAAAGTTTTTAAAAAAGTTATTAAATCCCTTTACTGCCGGTATGTCTTGCATCATGTAAGGCAACATGATGCAGAACATGCATCGGTGCATCAAGGCAATCATTCAGGAGCGTATCGACTCCACACACATGGAGCATGAATGAAGCTGTATTCGTGTATCATAACGACAAGTATAAATTAAAGCACCTTGTGGCCCATAAAGCTAGGGATATCATTGACATTCAATTTGTTTCGATTTCGATTATCACTTTTTTGGTCTCGATTTTTCGATTTTATCGAGTTATTTCGACTTTACAAAAACAGCACATTGAGTACACTTTGATGTATGTTGCCCTCAGCATTTTAGGCATACAAATGACACAATGTTAAAATTGGATAAAAAGCTATTTCTAGATACTGTAAACGTATTAATTTTCGCTTAGTACATATTTTCGCGTTTTTCGCGCACATGCTTAAGTGCGCGAAATTATGATGTGCGCGAAAATTATGCCCAGGAAATTAGCTTTTCAATGATGTGTAGCACTATATATTGTTATTTATATCTCTAATGATAATGACTCAATAAGGCCAAATATATAAAAAAAGGTTTGTTTCAGGTCACCCGACCGACCCTAGCAAAACAGGGCCGACCCTACACTTTTTTGTGTAATTTTGAAGAAAAGTTTACATTTTTACATTGTTTGGGTCATTTTCAGGGTTTACACAGAGGATGGCTAGTACTTTCATGTTAAAAAAATAAAATAAAATAAATTAAATGTCCGACCTACCGACCCTAATCTTTCTCCCCATGTTACCTGAAACATAACTTCTTTTTTTTTGGTCTAAGTAGCATGGATAAAACTGTGTCTTTTTTCCTTCCTTGGTTACTGTTTTGTCTCTAATATCCTTAATAATTGTCCGATTTACAAACCGTAAAAAATGACATGTAGCAAAATATGTAATTAATGCTTACAGGTGCGCGAAAATATGATTGCGCGAACATGTCTTTCTATGGTAGGTGCGCGAAAATTTAGCTGCGCGAAAATATATACGTTTACAGTAGAATATTTACACAATTCTTACAGTATTAGAAAGGTGAATTACGGGGCTATCAATATAAAGCGATATATTGATTGTCGATGCGATAATCAGAATATTTAAAAAAGTTGGTGTATCCCTCGCTCCTTGGGTTATCGATGGCATCACTACATAAAGGGTTAATAGACTTGAGTCAAAATCAGCTTTTCTTATTTCTAGGAGCATTTCTGAGTAAAATTTGGTGAAACACTTTTTTAAGTCAATTTTGGGGTGTAGATTCCAAAAATTCATTTCACCAAAGCGAAAAATGCATTTTAAGCCTTCAAAATTCCAAAAAACAAAATGGCCGCCAAAATGCCAGAAAAAGGTCAAAATATGCTCTGAAATGTATATTATTCAATGTATATAGTCATGCAATAGTGCAAATTAAAGGTTTCACCAAGATGTATATGCCTGTTATGTTTACAGAATTGATCTGGTCCTTCTGTTACCATGGCAACCAAATATAAATGTGAATTTTGGTTACCGTAGCAACCAAATTTCCTACAATATCCTTGCGGTTTGAATATAAAGAAACATCCAAATAAGTTTAAAAGTCTTACCTTTTCAAGACACATGATGTAAAGTAAAGGTCTCAACAAGATGCATCCTGCCAGAAGGTCTTTATAGTTGTCTTGGTTACCTGGTTACCATAGCAACCAGATATCATAATAAATTTTGAAGGCTTGAAATGCATTTTTCGCTTTGGTGAAATGAATTTTTGGAATCTACACCCCCAAATTGACTTAAAAAAGTATTTCACCAAATTTTACTCAGAAATGCTCCTAGAAAGTTTTAAAACCACTTATTCCTTAATATGATTCCAGACTATAATAAGGGAGTGGTAATTTTTTAACAACAGCGGGGGGGGTCAGTGGATTTTCGCGCGGTCGGGTCGGAATTCTTCTGGTCACCACTGCAAGATGGGTCCAAATTCTTTTGGTCACCCATCCATCAGGCAGGTTGAAATTGAGCGCGGCCGACGCCTTTGAGCTATAGTTTTTCTGCTAAAAAGGGGTGTAATTTTGTTGGTCCCCCCCTCAAGAGGGGCACACATTTTTTTGCCCCCCCCCCCCTTCAAGGGGTTCACATTTTTTTGGTCCCCCCTCAAATCAACCAACCCTCCCCTGTTCTTAAAAAATAATCACTCCCTGAGGGAGTGTTCATTTATTGATTACAGGGGGGGGGCGTAAAAATTTCCGACCCCTCCTGAGGGGGGGCGTAAAAAATTCTGACCCCTCTTGAGGGGGGGAGCGTAAAAAAAATGTAAGCCCCTATTTAGCAAAAAAGCCCACGCGTTACTATAGATCAAAGGGGGGGGGAATTTTGGAGTCTTCGGCGAGGGGGGGCGCGAAACGTTCCACGCGCTCTCGAAGGGGGGGCGTAAAAAGATTTCCCCTCCGTGCAAAATCTCACCACCCCCCCTGTAATTAATAAATGAACACTCCCTAATACTGCACCTCCTTGTACCATCCAGGTCCATGCGGGAGGCGTCCTACCAGTGGGAGGAGATCCTGGTGGACCACCCTACCGACATGTTGGCTATCAAGTTCTCCCACGACGCCTACTTCTACTTGGGCATGCAGCGACAGATGAGGGACTCTATAGCACGCGTCATGCCCCACTGGAAGCACACCGCGCCCCTCTACAGGTAACTAAACCTGGAATATTAAAGTTTAAACAATAAAAGCCTTTATTTTATTTGAGATACAAGCTTTACTACACCTGTGTTACAAAACACAGCGTAAAATCATAGCATAAAAAGAGGGTGTTACAAAAGAATCTTTTTTACGCTGTTGTTAAATGGGGTGCTACAAAACAAAATTTACATTACTGTTTTTTTCTGTTTTTTTTTTTTTACGTTGTGGACGTTTTTTAACGTTATGGGCTCCATTTTTCACACCACCTTCCAAGGGTGTGTGAAAAAAATGTGTAAATTTGCCTAAATTTGAAGACAACAGCGTAAATTTGACATTTACGCTAATATTAACATAAGTTTTTAAGGACTAATGTAAATTCTTTTTAAAAAGTTAGTCATAATGTAAAAAAAAAAAAGTATGTTCCATAATGTAAATATTGTTTTTGTAACAGCCCCCAGAATATTGAAGTTTAAACAACAAAAGCCTTTATTTTTTTTTAGATAGAAGCTTTACTATGCTTAACTACTGGAAGGGCCGTATGTTATGTCCCTCGTTGAATACGATGTGACGGTATTCAATGGCCTAAGAAACATTTGTTTTTAAATGGCTTAGAATTATTTTTTTTAACCACGCAAATGCCAACCACATTGACGCGTCGCATGACTGCCCCAGCCCCCACTCACGAAATACACAGAAATGGCCTCAATCAGTCAATGGGTGTTGGTGTTTGTCAAAGATTGATAATTTGAAATTCCACTCCATACTGGGTATACTGGGGGGGGGGGGGGGTATAAATAGGGGGGAGAGGGTGTCACATGTCGATTTCAAGAAATTGCCATGTCGCATGTCAATGTCGCTTAATAATGTATATGTCCCATGTCGATTTCAAGAAATGTTCATGTTGCATGTCACTACTTTTTTAGACCCTCATGTCATATTTCACTAGGCCTCATGTCGCATGTCGATTTAAAAAAAGACTATGTGGCCATGTCGAATTTAGGGGTCTATCCCCACATACTACTATTTTCCACCTCCCCCGCAGCTACCTGTATGGATTCAAGGCCTTTGGGTTAGTGGAGACCAACTTCTATAATGAGGCGGAAGTCGCCGCCCGTCGGGGCCTTGAGCTGAACCGGAAGGACGCCTGGTCCACGCATGCGCTGGCGCACGTGCTGGAGGTGTCTGGGAGGGCGGACGAGGGCGTGGCCTTCATGTCGACCACAGTACAGGACTGGGAGGTCAGCGCCTACTTGGACACCTTTTTCTTTTTTTTCTCCTTTTTTTTGTATTTCTTTTTTGTATATACAGATTTTAGCCTATGAATTATAATATGTCCAGTGTACTATATTCATCTTGTTGGGATTGAGAGGTTATGAAGAGAATTTGCATTATGAAGTTGTTATTCTTTAAGAATGGGAGGGGATGGCAGAATTTTATATATTTTAAAGTGTTTTTCCAGTTACCCGATGCTACCTAGCAAAACATGGCCGACCCTAAAAAATTTCATCCAATTTTTAAAATATATATCTTTTAGGACATTCCAGGGCTATTTCAGAGTCACTTTCATAGTCCATGAGTCAAGCTCGTCGTTGGTGAGTCACTGCTGTATTTTGCGAGTCAAATTTTGGGTACTTTTCAGGTCAAAATAAGAAATACAAATTTAAATCCGACTTACCTAACAGTAGTATAGTATGTATCGGAACGGGACTATAGTTAAGTACTGTTTATTACTCAATCGACCTGCAGCCAATCAGAGGCCTCCCTTTTGGCGGGAAATTCAAAAGCAGCCAATGAGAGGCCTCCCTTTTGGCGGGAAATTCAAATAGGTCACGTGACCGGAAGTGACCTACTTCCGGTCACGTGACCTTTGGGCGGGAAATTCAAATAGGTCACGTGACCGGAAGTGACCTACTTAAGAGGGTCACGTGACCACCATGTTGGCGGGAAATTCAAATAGGTCACGTGACGGGAAGTGACCTACTTAAGGGGGTCACGTGACTACTAGGTTGGCTTTCAAAATAAGTCACTTGAGATTTTGATGGATAAATAAATTTAAAAAAAGAAAAAAAAAGCAAGCTGAAAAAGCTTGCTAAAAAATAATTTAAAAATACGGCTCTTTTTTTCTAGGAGGGGGGGAGAGGGGCACTCTGGGGGGCACTCTTTAAGATGCATGGGGGGGGAGGGGGGGAGGGGGGGAGGGGCAGGGTTTTTTAAGAGTGAGACTCGCTTCTCTGCCCTCTCTAAAAGAGAGGGCAGAGAGGTGAGTCTACTTACAATGAAAGGTATCATGATTGCGTTTATGATGATGTGCATCATGATGTGACTATCTTACAACCCTATGAGAAATAAGCAAGACATGGGCGTACTTACACGGGCTATTTGTAAACTAATGAATGTGACTTCTTCGTTAAAATCAGTATCTACAACTCTTTTAAGCCTAAGGCTTTTTCTTGAGTTTATTCTTTTGTTCAATTTCGGGCCCACCTCAAAAGAGGAATAGGCCCTCTGTAGCACTTGTCGCTTGCTCATCAATCAGAGCCGGGGTGTAGAAGGCCCCTGCCCTGTCGGGTACGTTCTCCCTCTGGTACGTTTTTGGTTAGTTTGGAGCTCTCAGTCGACTGTCTTATCCACCTTAAAAAAACCAGACTTTCGGTGTCTCATGATAAAACTGGTGCCTTATACTAAGCGCTGGATTACTTTCTCATTTTTTTAGTGTTCTATCCGATGCTTATTTAATTTTTGCACTGATAAAAACGGTTAGCTTGTACAAACACGCGGTCTATTTAAGTGTTAAGTGTAGAAAATGAACAGAACAGTGCACAGAAAATAGAGCTACCGACTACATTTCGCCCAGTCACTCAGCGGAGAACAAAAGAACTACTGACGTAGTGTACCCGCTATTCCGACAGTTGGCGCCACCGTTATACTTTTCCCGCGTGCGACATGAAGCCCTGGGGCGGGTACTGGCTGTTTTGGTTGTAGGTACCGAAACATAAAAAACTACAGCCAGCCCAATGTCATGGTGAGACAGCTCTCTTATTTTTACCTTGAGTAGCGTCCGTAGGGCCTATGACAAAACCTAGTCCCGTACACTGAGCAGCTTGAGGTCTGAAGGCTCATACAGAAAAATGTGTGGGTGTGTGGGTGTGTGGGTGTGTGGGTGTGTGGGTTGCTTTACGCCTTAGTTAACAGCTATGGTCATTTCAAGAGCGGTGATGGTGATCGAATCTATTGGCCCTTTTACCGAGACAAGGGTTCTTTTACATCCCACACTACATAGCAGAGAGACGTCTAGCAGCCCCTAGAGGCCCCGCAGGGGGCTCGAGAGGTGCCGTGGAGAAGAGCAGATATCCACGAGAGGCCACGCCAACAACCAAATTCTATCTTTATCCCGCGAGAAAAGGAGATAAGGGTCAAGGTTATGAACTATCAAAAGATTTTAGAGTAAATTAAGTTATGAGATATTAATATAATGTACATATCTAGGGCCCGATATAGGGCCTCTGCAGATCCCCCTTCAGGGCCCCGATCCATGAGGCCTTAGAAACGGAGCTGGGTCATGTAACCAAGGGAGATCAGCAGTTGTTGATGTCGGCGCTGCCGATAACGCTGGTAAATGACCGTTTTACTCATGTTTAGAGTCAGAATAGCTTGAGTATTACTTGAATATCGAAGAGTAGAGGTCAAATTACCCCAGACAAGGTGTTTCCATCTAGAAATTCTCGACAGTATTTCCGAAAATTGCAAATATTGGTCCCAGCCCCACGGGGCCCCATACCGAGTATTAAAAGTTTGAGATGCAACTTTCATTCATGCTGTTGACCAATCAGGGGGCTCTGTTTTTACGACCTTGACTACATAGTAAAAGTGATTGACAACGTCAGATATCACTTGACGACGTCAAATATCGATCTGATATTTGATCCCTTGATATTTGATTCAAAACCCACATCGAGTGGGATAAAGCCTTTTATCATCTTTTGATTGTGAGGCATACACTTTTCTTACACACAACAGCTGTCATCTATCAAGGGGCTCTGGATAGGGGGTCCCCATGTCGAATGTCGATCTTAGAAAATGACCATGTCACATGACAATGTCACTTAATAATGTTCATATCCCATGTCGATTTTAAGAAATGTTCATGTCACCTGTCACTATGATTTTTTGGGCCTCATGTCACTTGTCATTAGACCTCATGTCGTTTGTCGATTATAAGAAATGGTCATGTCACCATATCGAATTTAGCGGTCCACACCCATTATCAAGTGTCAGGGCATGTTGGCTGCTTGAACACGTAGTCTGTCATCACCCTTGTTTCTGTGCCTTATCTAAACAGGCAATTAGTGGCCGCTAGCCGAGAGTACCTCCCTGGTCGCCTCTCCCGAATCTGCTAGACGTCTCACTGATAGGAGTGTGTGGGTGTGTGGGTCTGTGTGTGTCTGTTCGGTCTGTGTGTGCACGCGTCTTGCACTCTAGTCTTGCGGACCACTGTTAAGCCTGTGGTTGGAGAGCGCGACATAGCCGCTTGCTACACTCTCTAAACAGAGGTCCGCAAGACTAGGCCGGATCGCGCTCTTGCTTAAAGGTGCACCTCAACTCAGTGCGCCTTTAACAGCCGCCCCAAATAGGTGAAGTTCTTGACGCGGCACAGCGCCTCCCACCAGTAGCCAATCAGCGCGCCGAACGCCGGACACACCTCCACCGTGTGAGCCTCTAAGTAGGTCACACGAATCATACTAAGATGCCGATCTCTTCTGTCGGTTCGTCGCGGTGGCCGTGAGTGATCGCACGGTCGCCAAGATTCACTGCCTTGATTGGCAGAGGGGGGGGGCTGATTACCCCCCGTCGGATGAATTGCGGCGAAACCATAATCAATTTTTCGCTGTTTTAGATAAAAGAGATCCAGAGCTATCCGCTCGTCCAAGAATTATTTTTCTATCAGCCCGGGATCACCCTCAAATTAAGGCCTAAAGTCCAAAAACCCAAAATTTTTTCCCTATGGGATTTCAGTGTCTAAGCGTTTTTTGCAGCCCCAAGGAGCAGCTCACGGGCTCGAACCCTGTAAACGCTTTGACGCGCTTTCGTCGCCTTAGGCGACGTAGACCTACCCTATTTTTTTTTGGACCATGTTACCTGAACACGGATTATTTTTTTGTTTGGCCCAATGAGCTCACAGCTAGACTAGATACCTCATGTTTTGGATTGGAGAAATCAGCAGAGCAATAAAAAAGCGCGGTGAGGCTAGTGTGGCCCCTGTGAGTTGTAAAATTGGTGCTAAATGTGGTAACCAGGCGGATGCTGAGTTCATTGATATTGTCCGTTAATGATACTTAAGGTGGGTGTTGTCTAAAGTTTTAATTGATATTACCAATGTGGCCAATAATGACTTCACAGTTGGGGCCCTCGCCCGCAGGTCCCAGATTCAGGGTATTCTTTGTTTATTGTGTGGCCCCTAAAGAGGGGCCGACTAACTCTTTAGAGTTAGTTAGATGCTGCCACTGTGCTATGCAACAGCAGCTATTAATTACGCTTCATGTTGGGCGGCATGGATCACTTGATGGGTGATACCTCAAAGCTCAAACACGGCAGAGCCGTGTGTGGCATGCGAGGACCAGTGGGTCAGGGGTGATCCGTTGCAAACAGAATGCTGATCCGTGTGAGGTTCTGACTTTCTATAGTTTTTTATAAAGCCTTAGATATGGTGTGGTATTTTTCATCTCGCTATAGTTTAGTCGGTATTTAAGGAAACCGCCTCATTTCTATCAGAAATACACAATATTGAATTGTTTTTTATATTTTAATATATTAGAAGCGCGCTTTGTTGCCTATGTAGCTCATTATGCATTGAAATGTTCGCGAGCATCGTAGGAATGTACAAAACCCCTATTGTGGCACCATCTGACGAAAGAGCGGAGAACTATACTAGCGCGTTTCGTTATTCACATCTTTTGACAGGGACTTGGTTGGTGGCTTTACGCCCTAATTAACAGCTGAAGTCATTTCAAGGGGGGTGATAGTGATCGAATCTATGGATACCTGAAGGTGGAAAGCACACACCCTACACTTTTACCGAGGCAATGGTGGTGCTGCTCAAAGGGTGTGGCGAGCTAGACTGGAGGATGTAATAACTAAGCAGCAGAAGGACCAAAAAGACAATCTCGTAGTAGTAGGTCTACTTAGATCTTGAGTAGCCGCCCTTGTGGTTATAATTACCTAGACTAGTTGGCTCTGCCAGCCTGGTCAAGTGAAAATTGGTAAGGAGACTATGAACTAAGCTAACATCTCATAAGTATTAGTTACCACCCCCTCACACCCGTTTAACAACGGATTCAGGGTCTAATTATGGAGACCCTAGAGTAAGATTAACAATATATCCCAATGTCTGTAGTAGACATTTACGACATGCAACTTGCCCCCTAGAAGGGATAGATCTGACCACAAGTCCGCAATATGGGACTCCCCCTCTGAGAGTATCAAGGTTTGCGTATAGTCTCTTGCAGGTTAATCTGTTATCTACCCCTTTGTCGACTTCGCCAAAATCCTGGGAGATTCACTTTAAACCTAAGGTCTACCCTTTTTATTCTTTGTTTATTGTGTGGCCCCTAAAGAGGGGCCGCGGTGTTGATTAATTACACCACATGTTAAGCAACATGAGATCAAACCTTCCTCAAAAGCGACAAGGCTCAGAGTCCTGTTGGACGGGAACCCTGTGTGGCATTTGAAGACGAATGGTTGAGTGATCTGTTGCAGATGCCGTTCCGTGAGAAGTTCTGACTTTATATAGCTTTTATATCGCTTTAGATATGGTGTAGTATTTTCAATCTCACTATAGTTTAGTTGATATTTCAAAGAATCTGCCTCATTCTATCAGAAATACACAGCGTTGACATGTTTCTTATATTCAATATATTAGAAGTGTGCTTTGTTGCTTATTATAGGTCATTATGCGTTTAAAATGTTCGCGAGTATCGTGGAAATGTACAAAAACCCTATTGTGGCGTCATCTGACGAAAAGAGCGGAGAACTACACTAGAGCATGTAATGGCCAGACCAGCAGGCGGCAGCAGAGTGGTCAAAAGACAATGTCGTAGTAGTAGGTCTACTTGCATGTTGAGTAGCCACCCTTGTGGTTGTAATTACCTTGACCACAGGTCCGCAATATGGAGCTCCCCCTCTGAGAGTATCAAGGTTTGCGTATAGTCTCCTGCAGTTTAATCTGTTATCTCCTCCTTTGTCGACCTCGCCAAAATCCTGGGAGATTCACTTTAAACCTAAGTCCTACCCTTTTTTATTCTTTGTTTATTGTGTGGCCCCTAAAGAGGGGCCGCGGTGTTGATTAATTACACCACATGTTAAGCAGCATGAGATCAAACCTCCTCAAAAGCGTCAAGGCTCAAAGTCCTGTTGGACGGGAACCCTGTGTTGCTTTCGAGGACGAATGGTTGAGTGATCCTACCGATCCGTCAGAGGTTCTGACTTTATATAGCTTTTATATCGCTTTAGATATGGTGTAGTATTTTCAATCTCACTATAGTTTAGTTGATATTTCAAAGAATCTGCCTCATTCTATCAGAAATACACAACGTTGACATGTTTCTTATATTCAATATATTAGAAGTGTGCTTTGTTGCTTATTATAGGTCATTATGCGTTTAAAATGTTCGCGAGTATCGTGGAAATGTACAAAAACCCTATTGTGGCGTCATCTGACGAAAAGAGCGGAGAACTATACTAGAGCATGTAATCGCCAGACCAGCAGGCGGCGGCAGAGTGGTCAAAAGACAATCTCGTAGTAGTAGGTCTACTTGCATGTTGAGTAGCCGCCCTTGTGGTTGTAATTACCTAGCCTAGTTGACCCTGCCGGCCTGGTCAAGTGAAATTAGTAAGGAGACCACCCATTAACGTGCTCCACAGTCTTTAGACAGTTAAGACTATAGTCAAGACTGGAGAATTTGGCGAGACGCCCCTCTGGGAGGTCATAATCCTCAATGTTAGGTGTTAGCTCATTAACATCAGATACCATATTAACAACCCATTTAAATGTTCATTTTAATAGCAACTCACCCTATTCTGACAAAATCCTATTAGCAGGTAACCTCTGTGTAAACCATACTGCAAACATCTGCTACTTCCAGCGTCTGCCTCGTGACTGATAGTGTACAACAAGACGAAGTGGGCAGAGATTAGAAAAAATGAAGCTCTTTATATAGCCGAGAGAGCAGCTAATCTGGATGTTCTAAGCTTGTTTTCACCTAGAGCTCCAACCCTCTTCCAGAGAGAATCAAATCGCTTTTCACCTGAACCCTTCCACCCCTAATCCATCAGCATGAAAAGAGAATTAACGAGTGTAACGTGCGCTACATGTATATGGGATTATAGCTGGTGAAGAGATAAAGCCGAGTCACCTGTGTATACAAAGACTACAGGGGGTGATTAACGACAGGTGTGACGCGCCAGCCCGTGAACGGATTAAGCCAAAAAAAAATAAAAAGGTATGTTTCAGGTAACATGGGCAGAAAGACTGGAGTCGGTAGGTCGGATTTTTATTTTATTTTATTTTATTTTTTTAACATGAAAGTACTAGCCATCCTCCGTGGAAATTCTAAAAATGACCCAAAAAGTATAAAAATATGAAATTTTCTTCAAACTTGCTTAAAAAAAAACGTAGGGTCGACCCTGTTTTGCTAGGGTTGGTCGGGTGACCTGAAACAAACCTTTTTTTTTATTTGGCCTTATCTTTCAAGCTGACGCTTAAATTCAACTAGCCAGCCGCCGTCCACACCACTCACTGCGACAAGAGGAGGTGCTGTTGTTTTACACTTGAGTCGCTTACCACATGGTCTCTACCTCACAGACAGACACGCGCCCCCTGTAGCTTTTTTTTTGTTTTTTTTTGTATACACACGCTAATCTCATAACCCCCTTATCCGTTATACAGGTAACGAGTATTCTCTTTTAAAATAGCTGCCAGTCAGCTTAGCTCTAGAAGCAAGAAGGCGTGTATAGGTGCCTTATAAGTCGGCAGGGGGTAAATACTAGTGAAAAAGGAAGGCAGGTGTGCAGGTAGCTTTTCTAACAGACACGTGTGTGCACTAAGCTGCTTAAGTCTAAACCCTCCCGCAGTAGTCAGGTGGCATGTGAAAACTTACTTAACTGATCTCTTACATTGAGTAGAGTCTCTGTGCTGAGAGAGCCTTTTCAGCCGTTTAAGAGGATTAACTAGGACAGGGTACATAAGGAGTGAAACGCCGAATAGCGGCTACTCAGTCTCGTGCAGCACAAGCAGCAGCATCTAGCAGCGGCTTCAGCAGCAGCTGCACGTGCAGCACAAGCAGCTGGCAGCGACTTCAGCAGCACAAGCAGCACGAGCAGCACAAGCCGTAGCATTTGTCAGCAGCATCCGTGACATCGTCAGCAGCAGCCCCCATGACCTTGTCAGCAGCACAAGCAGCCAGCAGCTGCTGGCAGCTGCTTCAGCAGCTGCTGGCAGCTGCTGCACGAGCAGTAGCACAAGCAGTAGCATCTGTCAGCAGCAGCAGCAGCAGCACAAGCAGCCAGCAGCTGCTGCATGAGCAGCACAAGCAGCACAAGCAGCAGCACCGACAGCAGCAGCAGCAGCAGCAGCGGTGTGGACCACTAAAGTCGAGATGAAGCCTAGTGACATTTGACATGAAGCTTGAAAAACACAGTGACAGGTGACATGAGCAATTCTTAAAATCGACATGAGATATGAGCATAATTAAGCGACATCGACATGAGCCATGGCTATTTTTTAAGACAAACATCATATGTCATAGCCTCCTCATCCAAACCTCCACTAGTAGTGCTCTATAAGCGCAAGCTGTAAACCCTCTCCTCCCCTCGTGCACACAGGCGAATTATCAGAGTCAGCCAATGGTGTCAATACCCCTCTCATACAAGGGTCGGGCGCTGCTGGACTATAATAGATGAGTCAAGGACCGTTCTACTGAGGGTCAGGCAGGCTAAGTCGGACATTCAATGACAGGTAGGTGTTTGACAACCTTGCTTGAAAGTCTGGACAGCATTGACAGACTGGGGCATAAGGATCTCGCATGGTCAGACTTTCAAGCAAGTTTTGCTAAAGTCGCGTTATTGAATGTCCGACCTAGCCTGACCCACAGTAGAACGGTCCTTGACCCGTCTATTATAGTCCAGCAGTGCCCGACCCTTGGCTGAGAGCAGTTTAAGCGCCATTGGGTGTCTCTGATATTTGCCTCTGTGTAAGATGAGAAAAAAAAGTCTGTTGAAAGACTTTATTTCAAGCCAGAAAACTGTAATTAGCTTTCCAAGTTGTTTATTTAACAATATCTTAGCCTAGCAAGCAGCTGTCAGATGTCATCTAAGAAAAAAATGTGAGCTGTTAATAGATTCAAGAGAAATTAGTTTACAAATAGCCCGTGTAAGTACGCCCATGTCTTGCTTATTTCTCATAGGGTTGTAAGATAGTCACATCATGATGCACATCATCATAAACGCAATCATGATACCTTTCATTGTAAGTAGACTCGCCTCTCTGCCCTCTCTTTTAGAGAGGGCAGAGAAGCGAGTCTCACTCTTAAAAAACCCTGCCCCTCCCCCCCTCCCCCCCTCCCCCCCCCATGCATCTTAAAGAGTGCCCCCCAGAGTGCCCCTCTCCCCCCCTCCTAGAAAAAAAGAGCCGTATTTTTAAATTATTTTTTAGCAAGCTTTTTCAGCTTGCTTTTTTTTTCTTTTTTTAAATTTATTTATCCATCAAAATCTCAAGTGACTTATTTTGAAAGCCAACCTAGTAGTCACGTGACCCCCTTAAGTAGGTCACTTCCCGTCACGTGACCTATTTGAATTTCCCGCCAACATGGTGGTCACGTGACCCTCTTAAGTAGGTCACTTCCGGTCACGTGACCTATTTGAATTTCCCGCCCAAAGGTCACGTGACCGGAAGTAGGTCACTTCCGGTCACGTGACCTATTTGAATTTCCCGCCAAAAGGGAGGCCTCTCATTGGCTGCTTTTGAATTTCCCGCCAAAAGGGAGGCCTCTGATTGGCTGCAGGTCGATTGAGTAATAAACAGTACTTAACTATAGTCCCGTTCCGATACATACTATACTACTCCTAACCCAGATTTTAAGACAATGTAACCTGAAACACACCTCTTTTTCGGCCTAATTACCAATTAACGATGAATGTTTTAAAACCATGCCTATGTTTTGTTACATCCAACAGCAATGTGGGATGCTGGCCTGCCATAACTTCTGGCACTGGGCTCTCTATCACATTGAGAAGGTAAGGCATTACTTACACTGCAGTGTTAGTATTTAAGCACGGCATGATGCCTCAATGCATCATGCCCTTGGTCGTCATGATGCATGAATGCAGCCCTTTTGAGTAGCTCGCAAGTGCTGCATTCAAGCATCATGTTGAGACACTGCTGAAGGGTCGGCATGATACACTATAATGCTGCAATGGTGAGTTACTCTCCGGGAGTGCATTGGTGCATCATGACGACAAATGTCATCATTTAGTGACATGCGTCCTTAGAGGGATACATCTTATCTATAAATAAAGTTGATATACACAAATGTTCATTATGTGTTACCTTGGTATGCCTATGTAAGTTAATAGTTATAAGCTAAAAGCATCTGGATGGTGTCATGTCACTGTAACCTCGCTGTTCTCCTTGCAGGGTGAACACCAGGGTGCAGTTGATATTTACGATTCTGAGGTAAGTGGGTTTTTTTTAACAACAGGGGTGTGGCCATCGGGGTCATCCCAGCACCCACCCCATGCCAAGAAGTGTCCGATTTATAATGTTGCCCCCTCCTCTCTCTCTCTCATGTTGTTGAAGACTGATGATTTCTTTAGGCAGTAAATGTCACGCCATAGAACACCTATTACATTAATTGTAACATGTAATACATCATATCATGTGATTTTAAAATCATTAACTCTTTTACCTGATGCAGGTATCTAAACGTGTTAAGTCAGGGGCCATGTTGGACATCGTGGACGCTACCTCACTCCTCTACAGGCTGCAGATGGAAGGTAACCCCAGCTAATCCCATTATTTGACATTGTCAGAAGTAACTGTAGCTGCACAGTGAGTTATACTGTAGACTTACAGTATAAAAGGAGGTATTTCTGGTTTCAAAACAAAAAAATACCTGTACATCAACAGTATAAATCGCTGGGCAGGTACAGTTACTTCTGACAGTAGTAGTATAGTATGTATCGGAACGGGACTATAGTTAAGTACTGTTTATTACTCAATCGACATGCAGCCAATCAGAGGCCTCCATTTGGTCACGTGACCGGAAGTGACCTACTTAGGGGATTAGTGGTGCATTCTGGGTAACCCTGCAGCCAATCAGAGGCCACCATTTGGTCACGTGACCGGAAGTGACCTACTTAGGGGATTAGTGGTGCATTCTGGGTAACCTACTGACCTACTTAGGGGACCGGAAGTGACGTCATATGACTTAATTTAGGATCACGTGACCGGAAGTGACCTGATGAGTCACGTGAGCGGAAGTGACGTCACATGACCTAATGGCCGACCGGAAGTGAGTGACCTCATTGAGGATCACGTGACCGGAAGTGACTTGATTGATCACGTGAGCGGAAGAAGAAGTTTTTTGTTTAGGAAGTGAGGGTCTTTAGGATCACGTGACTGGAAGCGACGTCGTCACATGAGTGACGCTTTAAGAGACTGCGCGACTTACTAGTAAAAGAAGACGTATGAAAATAAAAACACAACAATATTTTATTTTTTTTTTTTTATTTTTTTTTTTTTCAATCTTGATAAACACTCTATTTTTGAAAAGATGCACACGCTTATCTATTTTTTTTTTTCATATCTCTAAAGGACTCGTTGTCACACCGTCAGAATGCACGCGACGCTTATAATACAAGTAGCGCACGCCGTCTTTCTCTATGGTGTAGGTGACCATTTTGTTTCGCACCACTTTGAAGTTTCTATTTACAGCAATGAGAGTTTTTCGTTGGCGAAGAACATCCAAGAAGTCGTCTGGTTCCTGAGGGTTTTGTTTCTTCTGTACGCCTTTTGCACTCCATTTTTTGGATTTTCTTTCACCGGTGTCGCTGGCTCGATCGTAGCAAATGTAAGTTTTAGGGTTGAGACTTAGGATCCCGTCACCTTCCCACTCCGCTTTCATAAGCCCCGAAGTTCTCAGATCGTGAAGGTACCGTCTCTCACAACATCCGCCGGGCGGCGGACACCATTCTCGCACTCTTTCCGTTTTTGTCTTCACGAAAAGCTCTAAGTGATCGTCGCACACCGCTGTCGGAAGCCACTTTCGTTTCTCTCTGAAGTACGTCTCTCTCAGGCGAGGTTTGACTAGGTCATCCAACGTGTCACCGCTGAGAGCCATGTAAAGACTGTCGGTGTCCATTTGACAAAGGGCATAATCGCGCCGATCGACGAATCTATCCAAGAAGTCGTATGTGAACTCTAACATTTTCAACTTCGCGTACTGGTATACCATGAACCCTATTTGAATAGGGAGGTTGTTGTTGACTGTTTTCGGTTGTAGTTCGACTTCAAACAGATAGGAACTCAACTCGGACGCCTTTTTGAAGCGCCACGAATTGGCCAATAGTTCGAACTTCCGACTGTCAGTGTATCTCACCGCCGTGTGTTTTTCTTTGTTGCAGATTGTTTTACCGTACGTAGCGTTTCCCATTAACTTGTAACAGTCTGACAGAATTTTCTCGTTCTCGTTCACGTCGCCACGTCTTCGCGCCGCCGTTACTTCGTCTGCGAAACCGGCAAAGGAGCGTTTAGGTAGGTATTCTACCACCAGCTGCACTTTGGTGACTATCAAACCGTGCTCTAAATACCACTTGAGAAGCGGCGTTCCCAAGAGAATATTTTTTCCGTGGTAACTCCCTATCAGACATCTCTGAGGCGTGTTCAACAGCTTTTCTTCCTGCGCAAAGTCTGACATGTGAGGTCCTATGTCCGATTTTGAAACGGTCGCGTTCTTGAAAACGGGGGTCATTTCTTCGAAGTAGTCTCGTAGGTGAGGCGGCGTAGTGATGTCCACTTGAACTAAACCGAACATTTTCTCCTCTTTCACAGCGGAAAGGATGTCGCTCTCGCTCATCGCGTTTCGAGACACTTTCAAAGCGTCAACCTTCCAGCGTTGTTGGGAGGCCTTGACCCGCTCATCTCGACGCTTCATCTCTCGCCATTCGCACTCCCACACGACGACCAGCTTGTGACCTAGCGCTTTCAAGTAAGCGCTTACTCTGGTCGTTCTGGCGCGTCTCTCCTCTCTCAGTGAAGCGCACTGATATCGGTGCGACGGTATGCACTCGTGAGCGTGGAACCAACACCCGTGAAACTGGAAAACCGTATTAGAGGCCGCGTGAAACCCGTCCACGCGAATTCTCCGACAGCCTACAACCATCTCGCCGCCGTTCAAAGCGTGGCGCAGTTTCACGTCGCGGTCGTGCTCTACGAAGCGTAACCACTCCAAAGCGCTGTGAGAGTTTCTTTGCCTAATTTCGGGCTTGAACTCGGTCTCGGGCCGTCTCACCGCGTAATAGCCCGTGCAGTGCGCTTCGCTCATGCAGCGCAAGTACAGAGAGTTAGCGTCTAGTCCTAGGATGTGTTGGCACGGTCTCGCTTCTTCGCCGTACTTGTGCTCCCTTATCCGCGTGGTGCCCTTCTCGTGAAATCTATGGAAGATGATGGAAGGACCGCCGACTAGATTTTCTTTGATCAGAGCGTGGAGGACAGCGTCGAACTGGGGGAACGTTGTGAACGCGTCTTCTAGGTTTTGGAAGAGGAACCGTAAAGTCAAACCGGCGAGAGAAACTCCGTCTTTCAACATGTCAATGCCGCGATCTTGGAAAAATTTAGCGTGATTTTTCAGAGCTTCTATGAAAGGTTTGACGTCTTTGTTGTTGTAGTGGATCAAGTAGTCTTCCATAGTTTGCATCTTCTCGTCGGACCAAACTTTCTGACATGCGGCGTAGTCGGATTCGGACATTTTGACGCCCGTCAGCTCGCTGTCGAAAGCCGATCTCGGTGGCAGCGTTCTGTTTGCCAGTTTCCTGGTAGACGTCATCCATTCGTAAGGAAAGTGACACTTCTCTTCGTTCCTGGTGAAAGCTCGCAAATAGGTCGCGTAGTTGTAACCGGGTGCCAAATAGTTGACTACGTCCAAGAAAACCGTGTGCTGTGTGTAAACCGCCAAGTATTGATTGCTTCTCTTTATGACGCTGAATTCTTGGTTTCTTCGGTCTCCAGAGGCGAAGAACGAGTGAAGGCGTATTTTGATCAGGTTCAAGTCGTAACGCCCCGAGTTGAAGCCCACGACTGGAGCTTGCCGGATGTATCTCAGAAGACGCTTCTTCAGTTGAACTAACGGGTGTCTGGTCTGAGCCGCAGCGAAGCCGCCTGGAGAAGGGGTGAACGTCGCCTCCTCCAGCAGGAGAGCTTCACCTATCGCCGCATCTAACTTCGCTAAGGTCGGTCGGTAAAGTTCTAGCACAGCTTCCCCGATGACTTTGGCGTTCTCGTTTATGTGATTTAAAACTCGGTCCAACAAGGGGTCGGAATCTGCGTCGGATTCTCTGACGAAGCAGACGGGCCCCTCCCACCCCGGAAAGTCGGATGCGACGCTAGCCGACAAAGGGACGTGATCCCACAGCAGGGACACGTGTTTCGTCGACGGTTCTTTGCACGGTCTGAAGAAAGCCTCGAAATCGAAGGCGATCTTGTAAGGGTAGATTCCGGAATGTCCGTCGGGGGGAAAAATGGAGAAGTCTGCTAGCGCTTCGAAAATCGTTCTCGAATTTTGGTAGATGCCACCTACGTAGCGCAACTTGACTTGTCGGCAAGAGGAAAGCTGGTTCCTGTGTCTCTTCAGCAAGAACTCGGTGGTGAACGCCGCCTTACACTTGCAACATTCGTATATGCCCGCGTACGCGTTGAAGTCCGTGACGAGAGAGACGTGCAAACCGCCTTTCGCCGTCAGGTGTAGGTTGACTTTACCTCGGGCGGCCAGAGTTCTGGAAGGCGGTCTGATCAGAGTAACGCGTCTTCTCAACTTCCGCCCCGGCACTTGACGCGACGCGGTGTAAACCGCTATCTGTACGTCAAACAAGTTCTCTAACGCGGGTAAGTCGCGGATGTTCAGACCCGGAAAGGATTCAGGTGTGGCAGCGGGACAGAACTGACGTAACAAATCTGAAGCGCGCTTGCTGGTGTTGTATAAGTGAAAGGAAATGCAGCGGAAGATGCAGAGGTTGTCCTTGTTGGGAAAATCTAACACGCCGCTTCTCTTTCCAACTCGACCGGCCTGAGTGATCCTACCGCCTATGGGGAATTCCCCCGGTCCCATGTAAACGCAAATGTTCAAATTGGTAGGAAAAAGAACGTGCCACTTGGTGTCAGCGTCGCAAAGTTTCCGTACTTCCTCGCAAGCGACGGTGTTTTCCATCTTTGAGAGGAGCTCTTCCAAAGTTTCTGAATTAGTTATAGTAGGGAGCGGTTGTATGAGAGTTGCGTTGTTCTGGGAGGCGTGAAAGTAGCGCAGTTTGCTCTTGTCTTCTCTGTGTTGTAAGAGTAAGCCTACCGAGAAACCCACTTTGTATCTGAATCTTTGTGTCAAGTGAATGCGACGCATAGTATCTACAGCGTCACTCAACTCGCCGGTTGGTAGCCTGAAGTTTGTTACACTCACGCGAGTCCCGTGCATCCTGACGCCCGTTTGTATCGCAGGCCAATTCGCCGTGAACGTTTCCTCCCCGTTCGGTACAGCACATATGCGCGGAGGGACGGTCACTCCGTCCAGAGATTCGCGTCGACAGGCGATCTTTCGGCAATCGCCTTCGCCGCATAGAGGGCAAAACTTAGGTACTACTCTACAATTTTCTACGTGTCTCTCGTGGTTGTACGGTCTTTTAAACATTTTGAAACACTTTTCGCATACGTACTGTGTCACGTTTTCTTTCACTCAGTTACCAACTACTTAGCCGTCTAACTATCTATCTATCTATCAATCTATCTGTCTATCTATCTATCTATTTATCTTTCTGTCTGCTGTCTGTGTATCCGTCTGTCTGTCTCATACAGCGTACGTCAAACGCTGTGTGTGTGTGTGTGTGTGTGTGTGCGCGCGCGCGTGAGCGTTGAGCGTCTCTCATTCCGAATCTATGCCGAGATATTTCAGAATGATCTCTGTTTTGTCATCCAACTCTTTGAGCGCTCTGGCGGACAGCGTCACTCCCTGCTGTGTGGGTTTTTTGTCAGGACCTTCGTACTTGCGCACGTGGACGAGGTTCTTACCGCTGTAGTAGCTCACAGCTGCGTACACTTCGCCCTCCTCATCCAGCACTGCGAACCAGGGGGTGTGATTAGGTTTTCCTTGCGCGGCCGCTGTGTCGCGTATGCGCACCACTGCGCGGATATCGGCGATGCGTGCTATTAGCTCGCGCAGCGCGTCGGCCGTGAAGTGCACTCGCTTGCTTCTGGTCAGAGACGCCTCTTTCACCTGGCCGTCTTTTGTGTAGCGCGGCCTCCTAGACAGTCTAGCCACGTCCTCCCAGATCTCCAGCGTCAAAGCTCCGTCTAAGCAGAACTCTAACCCGAGAAGACGGGAGAAGGTTTTCTCTGCTTCTTCTCGTCCATCTCGTTCTTTTTCTTGTATTTTTCTTTTCTTACTAGGCCTTGTTGTTAGAACGTTTCACACCCGCAGGATGAGTAACACCATCAGCGTGAGCTGAATCAGCAGCAGAACCGATAGCAGGAGCAGCGTCAGCGCTGGTGGTATCCGAGGCCTCGTTGTTGGAACAGCGCAGCCACACGCCGTCGGTGCTGAGTGTAGCGGTAGAAGATGAAGCGCCGCCGCCCTCGTAAGGTGGCGGTGAGGGCAGTCGCCACGGACCGGACGGGACGCTACTAGTGGAGGAAGTGAGGTCGAAAGGTCGAAGAGGGAAGCCGAAAAACGTACCGCCCACCCCTTTCCCTTCGGGTTGTTCGTACGCCTCGTCGTCAGCGTCGTTCTCTGTCTCACCCTGTTGCTGCTGCTCCTCCTCCTCCTCCTCCTCCTCCTCTTCTTCTCGGTTTAGGGGCTGAGTGTCCGAATAGCTGTCACTCTCAGCGCGAGCGGCGTCGAGGGCGTCGGTCGATGTAGTGGTGGAGGAGAGGGGCTGTGCAACGTGCGGCAGGTCATCAAAGTCATCAACAGTAGTGGGGAGGTAAAAACCCGGTTGCCAGTACTGCGCTGTGCCAGGAGCGTTGTCGTCGGTAGTAGTAGCGGTAGCAGCAGGTGCAGCAGAAGCAGCAGCAGCAGCAGCAGCAGCAGCAGACGCAACAGTAGCAGGCGCAGCAGCCTCAGCAGGCGCAGCAGTAGCAGGCGCAGCGGTAGCAGGTGCAGCAGCAGCAGCAGCCGCAGCAGGCGGGGCGGCAGTAGCAGCGGCAGCGCGCTTAGCAGCAACGTGTACCGTCGCGAGTGTAACAACGTCGCTAGCACGACGACTACTACCAGTAGTACTACTACTACTACTACTACTACTAGTACTACTACTGCTACTACTACTGCTACTACTACTACTACTGCCGCGAGCGCTCGCTACAGCGGGAGGGTGATAAGACCAAGCGGCTGCGGCGGTAGTCTCATTTTCAGTAGCAAGAGGAGGCACTGACGCTAAACGAGAGCTGTTCCGCGTAGTCTTCTTGTTCTTGGACGGCGCTAGGTGTTGTCTTTTGCTCATGGTGGTGACTGTAGAGAGCAGCAAAAGAATGAGTGAGTGAATGGAGGTTTCCAGACCCCTTATATACGCCTTCTCGCTTCTAGAGCTAAGCTACTTACTGACCCTGTTCAGCTGCCGCCGGCTGGCCGGCGGCCGTTCACAAAGAGAAACAAAAGACATAAGGCATGACGTTTTCAGCTGGATCCCTTTCCCCCCTTTTGAGAGATCGACTGTCATGAGCTAAGCCGCTTACCACCCTGTTCAGCAATTCAACGCGCATTAGCTGTATAAAGGATTAAGCGGTTGCTGCCGTCAACTGACCGGCGGCCATTCACAAAGACATAAGGTATGACGTTTTCAGCTGGATCCCTTTCCCCTCTTTTTTTTTGAGGGATCCACTGTCATGAGCTAAGCCACTTACCACCCTGTTCAGCCATTCAGCGCGCGTTAGCTGTATAAAGGATTAACGGTGATGAGCTTAGAGTGTGTATACAAAAAAAACTACAGGAGGCGTGTGGCGTGAAGCAGGACCCCCCTAAGACGAACGTGTCTGTCTGTGAGTAGAGGCGTGTGCATGTGGATAGCGATGACACACCCCTCGTCATCTAAGCTCTTAAGGAGCGGAGCGGTTGAAAAAGCGTCATGCGGACAGGTCGCTACACAGCTGGAGTGCTGTTGGAAATGGGATTAAACTCCCTCTGTATAAAAAGCTCTGATTTCTGTTGGAAAAAAACCATATCGCCTCTGACCACAGTAACGTCTACTACCACCACCGCCGCCACCACCGCCGCCGCCGCCGCCGCCACCGCCGCCGCCGCCGTCGCCACCGCCAAGACGAGACGAGATGGCTCAAGCTATTCCACTTTCAAGCTCGCCTTCACCGCCTTGTCCACCTGAAAAAAAGTTAATGCGGCTTGACGACGTGAGACGCGCGAGGCAGACCGATGGGGAGAACAGAGAGGTAGGACAGCGGCGGTTAGCCTATAGCGACGCCTTGCTTCGTCAACTAGGTAAAGAGTTGAGCGGCTGTTGGAGAGAGTTGGGCAGTAGCTTAAAAGTTACCGCCGCCCGTATGGATGCTCTAGTAGAGCGCAGTGTCAAGACACCGGAGGAGCTGTGTACGGCGATGTTCCGAGTCTGGTGGGGTGAAACCCCGCATCGTCATAGATGGGGAGAGCTCGGTCGCGTCTTCACCCGCATTAGACGCGTGGAACTGTTGGCTCAGTGGATGTCCCTTCTCCACAGACAGGGGTTGGATTTCGAAAACCCCGACTCGCGCGCGATGCATAAGCACTTGGGCACCCTCGGCAGACGTCTAGGTAGCAGGTGGAAAGAGGTGGGGGACCATTTAAAATTGTCGCCTGAGAGGTTAGATAAGATCGCTGAAGAATGCGAATACGGAGGAAGTCCCGCTGAGTGGGCCTTCCGAGTGTTGAAAATGTGGCAAGATGAAGCTGACGGTGCCGGCGGTACACCTTTTGAACTCCTTCGAGTGTTGACTGAGGACATGGGAAAGTTTGACCTCGGCATCGCGATATTACTTGACTTTATCAAGCAAGAAACAATGAGAACGACGGACATGTGAATTGTTGTGTTTTATTTTCATACGTCTTCTTTATTAGTAAGTAAAAAAAAAAAATATCATAACAATTAAGACGCGCGCCCTCTTAAAGTGTCACTTCCTCCAGTCGCAGCTGATCGCCTCATCGAAGCACGTGATAAACAAAAAAAAACGAAGAGACACGCTTCTTCCTCTCGAGAGGAAGAAGCGTGTCTCTCGATTGAAATCTTTTTCTTTTCTTTTTTTCTTAAAAGAGACAAACGCCCCTTAGAGTGCCCCCCCACCCCCCTAGAGTGCCCCCCTCCCCCCTCCCCCCCTCCTCCCCCCACCACTCGCCCCATGCATCCTAAAAGCGCCCCCCTCCCCATGCATCTTAAAGGGGCCCCCCTCCCCTTCCCTCCCCTCCCCTCCCCTCCCCCCCCCCCTCCTTTATACACTCTAAAGAACGCTTCTACCTAGTTCAATAAGTCACTTCCAGTCGCTCGTAAAACAATAAAAAATGAAAAAAAAAAAAAAACTTATATCGTAGTGTTTTTTATTAGTTTACCGAAAAAAATAAGAGACTCGCCTCCTTCTCCTCCTCCTCCTCCTCCTCCTCCAAAAAAAAAGATATCACATTTTAAAGCGCGTGACCCCTTTAAGACGCTCATCTCTTCATTAAGTCGCGTGACGTCACTTCTTCTTCTTCTTCTTCCGGTCACGTGATCAATCAGGTCACTTCCGGTCACGTGATCCTCAATCAGGTCACTCACTTCCGGTTGGCCATTAGGTCATGTGACGTCACTTCCGGTCACGTGACTCATCAGGTCACTTCCGGTCACGTGATCCTAAAGTAGGTCACTTCCGGTCCCCTAAGTAGGTCATATGACGTCACTTCCGGTCCATAAGTAGGTCATATGACCTCACTTCCGGTCACGTGACCAAATGGCGGCCTCTGATTGGCTAACTAGGTCACGTGACCTCACCACTAATCCCCTAAGTAGGTCACTTCCGGTCACGTGACCAAATGGAGGCCTCTGATTGGCTGCAGGTCGATTGAGTAATAAACAGTACTTAACTATAGTCCCGTTCCGATACATACTATACTACTGACAGTGTATGTCGAAATAACCTTTTAACGTTAAATAAAGTTTTGCCGCAATAAGGAGCCATAAAGAAACGTTATGTAACGTGTTTTTTTTTCTCGTTTACTGGGACATGTCTTCTCTTGATATTTGCTCCACATTGGTGGCACAGTTACGTGTCTATTGTGGAACACGCACGATATCAAAGGGGTGATAAATCAAGGTACACTAGGAGTGGGGTAACTGCTTGTAATTAAGATAAGGTACACAATGGATGGGTATACTGTTTAATTAACACCGACACTTGTATTTAAGTTACACTTGTGCTTAAGGCACTATAAATGGGGCTACTATCATAACACCTTTACGTGTAATTAAGATAAGGTACACAATGGCTAGGGCTAATATTTGATTAAAACCTTTGCCTTTTTTTAAGATGTGGTTAGTTTTAAAGTACTAGAAATGTTAATGGGACATGCTCGGTGATTATGCCACGCTTACACTAACACTTGTAATTAAAATACGGTACACTATAGATGCAGCTACTGTACACATGTATTTGTAAAAATATGGATAGAGGCAACTGTTTTAACACCTATACCTGTAATTAAGATAAGGTAGACTATGGCTAGGGCCCTGGGCTAGGGCTGCTGTTTTAATGCCTTTACTTTTAATTAAGATAAGGTACACTATATGGCTAGGGCTACTGTTTTAACACCTTTGATTCTGACTAAGATAAGGCACACTATGGTTTGGGCCACTGTTTAATTAACACCTACACTTGTAATTAAGATAAGGTACACTGTAGAGATGGGGCTATTGTCTGATCAACACCTATACTTGTTATTATAAAGATGGGGTATACACAATAGATGGAGCTACTGTTTGATAAAACATATACCTGTAATTAAGATAAGATACACTATGGCTAGGGCTACTGTTTTAACACCTTTACTTTTAATTATGATAAGGTAGGCCTACACTTCGGCTATGGCTACTGTTTAATTAACACCTATTCTTTGAAGAGGTAATCAGAATGTGTTGGGAATATAATGTGTGTTGTGTTGGCCCTGCTGCATACTGGTCATAGTACACTGCATGGTCAGTGTGTGAGGGATGGGGGGGGGGGGGGGGGGGGGGGGGGGGAAATGCTTGGTTTAGTTCCGCTGTAC
Source organism: Harmothoe impar (assembly GCA_947462335.1). Lineage (NCBI taxonomy): Eukaryota > Metazoa > Annelida > Polychaeta > Phyllodocida > Polynoidae > Harmothoe > Harmothoe impar. The sequence continues at coordinate 13,463,389 of OX381718.1, read as the reverse complement.
GACACTGCCAGTACATGTCGCCACCACCACATAGACCCCTACACTGGTGCCCTGCCGACCACGTGGGCAGCACAGGCGACCTCGGCGTTATGATATGCAGTTATAGACTAGTTCGAGATATTCTCACCAGCCGCCGCCACTAGCACATATCGTGATTCTTCAAGAGTTACGCTCACATTCTCCCTCAAATATCAAGTAGTTCTAACAAAATAGATATTCAAAAACTTTATGTAAATGATGATAAACCAAATAGAGTTGTATACTAATGCAATGCCTGGCCCAGATTTTCCTGGACACCTTTTTTTCTAGGTTTTACATGTCAGCACACCTCTTTTGTTCGTTCACAGAAAGTTACATATACTACCGGCATACCCTACTCCAACTAAGATCATACTTTTAGGGATCACTTCTATAGTATGTATCGCCAGGACGTTAGGTAAAACTGACTCCGGATTGCAAACCACGATGAAGAGATGCAGTGGTCTCTCCTGAGCGTGAAGCGGGTGGCAGGAGTCTACTCTTGTAGACACACTGCCACCATTGATGAACGTTCCCCCGGACTTACGGTCTGGGTGGAGGGAGGGTCCACATGCTGAGTGGTTCGCAACACCCTTTTTATTGAAACCAAAAATACCACCCCCACCCCATCCATATCCGTATACAACGCATGGAATGAGTCCATATTTCCTAACTTGAGTTGCAAACACGTGGAACTTTCCCAAATAGTTGTTTTCTTCTTGTTTTGTTTTCATAACAAGGTTTATTTGCCATGATTTTCAGTACATTACTCGTTGAGTGTTCTTATTTATTGTGAACCGTCTTATGTGTATATATATATATACATATTCACCTGCTATAGTATATGCAAATAGATTATTACTAGCCTGTAATCTAAACAGCAAAATGTGGGAAGAACCTGAAGGTTAACTAAAATGTGTTAAAGTTTTTGATAAAATATATCTATTCACTGGAGGGATTACGTCCGCGAAAATTAACCGGGAAGATCTCAACGTCACACTGTTGTATATTATCATCGGTTTAAAAAAAATTAATAAAAAAATTGCACAATGCTTCATTCACTATGCCAGTTTGTTGTCACGATGCATGGAGTAAATGGCAGTGCTGGCCCTATCTGATTTGTTCTCTTTTGATAGATATAAAAACAGTTCATATTCATATTTTATAAGTAAGTACCTGGTTGGGGTTGGCTGCTGCTGCTGACTCCCTCAATAACGATATCTACGCTTCTTAATCCTTTGGATATTTTTTTACTGATGTTACTTTAAATTTAATCTAAGGTTTTAAATGTCTTTATTACCAAAGTCACTGGATAAATACATGTGATAGTTCATGGCAATATTGATGATATTCATTTTGATTGGTTCTGTTTTTTTGTTGAACAAATAAGTTGATATGAAGATGATAATTGTCACACCGCAGAACCCCTCTTTCCTTTACCCCAATTGTAGATCGTATTGAATATGTAACATTACCTAATATCATGTCATAATTATGAATGATTAATACTAATAAATGGTATTAATTATTTATTCCCACTTATTAATCATTTATCTGAATTATTGAAACTGTTCTGCTTTTCCTCTGTAGGAGTGAATGAAAGAGACCGGTGGGAGGAGGTGAACGACATGTGCCGGCCCCACCTGGACTTTTAAATCCCCCCCCCCCCCCACCCTGTTGCTAAAAAATGACCACTCCCTTAATTCACATTTAATCTGAATTATCAAAAATGTTTTCCCCCTCCAGGAGTGAATGTGGGAGACCGGTGGGAGGAGGTGCACGACATGTGTCGTCCCCACCTGGACGACCACCTCCTGGCCTTCAACGACGTCCACCTCCTCATGTCTTGTCTGGGGTCCGGCCGGGGCGAGACCACCAACAAGATGATCTCCTCCCTACAGGAATTTGTAAAGTAAGTCAGTGCTCAATTTTAAGAACAGGGGGGGGGGGGGGGGTTTAGGGGGTAGTAAAAGGTTTCGACCCCTCTTGAGGGGGCGGGTGTTACCCGTGCCTGGGTGTGGAAGGGGGGGGGGGCGCCAAGATGATCTCCTACCTACAGGACTTTCGTAAAATAAGGAAGTGTTTATGTTTTTGAACTACAGGGGTTGGGGCTTGACTTGTGGTGAGGGGCCCGGGTGGTGGGGTAAAGGATTTCGGCACCTCCGCGCAAAATCTCATTGCCCCCCCTCGTTTTACCGCCAACATCATCTCCTTCCTACAGGACTTTGTAAAGTTAAGTCACCTTGTTTTGATATCTTTGAGTATGGGCCTTCAGAGGAAATATTTTGGGGGCGGGCGAGAGGAAAACGACAGAAGAAAAACTTGAGCATACAGAATAATATCATTTTAAGTAGTGCTACCACCTAGCGGGAGAAATCATAACCGACTGTTTGACTCCCCTGTGCCTTCGCAGACTCCCAACTACCGTTATCTCTAGACTTCGGTTTTGAGTTCATAGCATGTTTTATTCACGAAGTCATGTTAAAAATGATATAATTCAATGGACAGTTTAACCTGCCAATCTGAGTACTTCACTAAGATTATTTTAACGACTGTTCACATAACCTAAACACCTACAGTGCATTATATGTGTTGCTTGGGGGATTGAAACATGGGCTTATTTCTCAAGAATGCTATTGTGCAGACAGTGGTTAATTGCACAGGTGCTGGGGTACACTGAAAAGGTAAACTTGTCTGATGATTGGATACATATAAGCTGATCATCCCATGTCTTATACTAATCCTCCTATGAGCTGGCGTCTGAGCCTGTGGCTAAACCGAGAGATTTGGTTTCAGGTTACCCGACCCTACCTAGCAGAACAGGGCCAACTCTAAAAAAAATTATTCAATTTTGAAAAAAAAAATCAAGTTTTGGGGCTATTTCAAAGTCAATTTAATAATCCACGAGTTGAGGCTGTCGTCTGCAAGTCGTCGCTGAAGCTTGCGAGTCAAATTCTGGGTACTTTTCTGGCCAAAGTAAAAGGGATTTTTTTATTTAGTTATACTCTGCAAAATTTGTCGCAAGTATCCCGTCCTGCAAAAATCTGACCGGTCCTGCAAGAGGGATTTTTTCCCCGTAAAGACTACTCTAGGAATCGTATAACTTTGTGTTCCTGTATGCGTAAGTCCATTTTGAGCGCTCTTCAAACCCGCTCAGAATCTTGGCAACAAGGTACATGGCGACTTTTAAAGAAGGTCATAATGTGGCCCCTAAATCGTGTGCTCATCCATACATATATAACGGGATTGAGCCAGGTGTTGATTTTCCACATGTAGAAGAAGATAGGAATAGCTGTACTGTGGGTCGACTCCGGGAAGAATTCTATTGTAATCATCATCATAAACCCAGCCATGTTGCAGCCGAATAATACAATCAGTACTCGCAGCATGACTTTGGTGATTTTCCAACTATTTTCATGCTCAGCTTGAAAGTAATTGTTCGCGGCTGCAATATCTTGTTTTTGTCTCCAGGCAATGATGCCAATCCTGATGTAGATGGCGATAGCCAGTGGGAAGATCATACGGGGTATAGCAATGAGGATGTTCATTTCACGTAAAATGACAAGGCGGCAGAGTACAACTGGAAATGTACCATCCAATGAGGTTTCTTTGTAGGAAGATATCATAACCAGCAGACTGTATACCCAGCCGAGTAGCCAGATCCCACATGTGATGAGCTTTGCCTTTCTGACCAGGAACAAGGTGTAGTACTCTAAGGAGTAGACCAGGTAGGAAAGACGCTCAAATGCTATAACACAGAGAATAAACCCGTTGATGATACCTGCGGCATACTCTATACCAGCCTGGATACGGCAGATCACAGACCAGGCTTTACCTGCATCAAGGAACATCAAGGCAATGGAAAAGGGTAACCCTAGGGCAGAAGTAAAGTCAGCCAGGGTGAGACACCCTATGAATACATTGGATGCTATATCCAGCATACCAGGCTTAGAGAGGAGCAATAAGGTCATACCATTGGTCAGTATTGTCAGACATTTATCGACAATTTCCCATGTGATTAGAAACGTAGGGAAGCCTGATGTTGCCAATGAATATGTAGAGTTTTCTGTGAAGATTGATTCGTTATGACTTGAAGTATTCATGTTCGAGGTTTGCAACTGTTTGGTTATCTCTAGAGTTCTCTATGTAGCTCCAAACTTAAGTTGTGAACCTTATATATATACTTCTGTGATTAAAAAGTAGGCAAATGTTCTCTCCCAAATTCTGTATAAATTTGATCTACTTCTATTAACTAAAAATGTCCGACAATGATGTGTAGCATCAATGATGCCTTCTCTCCACTTGAATCAATAATCTCCAAATGTCTCAATTGTATAAAAGGATTGTTATCTTGTTGAACAGGTATGTCGATAGATAACTTGGAATGGTTGATTCCCTAGTACAGAAGCAGCTCCATATAGCAGTGTCTCTTGTCAGATTAAACTGGCTCCAGTAGGCAGGATCAGCTACAGAAAAATATGCATGTGTATAGATAAGCTTATATGTCATATATAATGAGATACAGTAAAACTTTGTTATAAGGAGGACCTTGCACTCAAAAAATAAACTTGTCTCCAGACTCTTCAAAGTGACGGTCAAAAAATAAATGAGTCAAAAACTTGCCTAAGTGATAAGGAAGCGGGTCTTCTAGCTCGAGATAGACTTGATTCAAATACAATTGAGATGGCTGCATGTATTAACTCAAGTCAACAATCCCTCTAGGTCCTCTTCTTAGAGTTTTTGATTTACCTCCCTCCCTAGTTTGGCCTAGGGCAGTCACAAAAGTATTCTCCCCACCTCTCTGGGCTGGGGCGGTGGGAAAATTTCAGCAGTATGTGACTGTAGCCCTGATATATGACTTCCCTGGGTATGGTTTGCACAAACTAAATAAGAAAATCAGCCAAAATTACCTACTTATATCAGAGGTTAAAGCAGAAACACCTCCTTCTAAGAGGGTTATCTTACTAAAGAAAGGTATAGAGAAAAATCAGGACCACACAAATCTGCTCCTTATAAGCAAGGTCTCCTTATACATATATCAGAGTTCCTTATAACAAAGTCTCACTGTAGCATGAAGTGACCAATCAGGTGTGTATCTGACTTATGACAGGTGTGGTCTTCTGCTTGATTATTCATATTAAACTCTTTCAACCCTGAGCCCAAAAAACAGCCATCATTCTGAACTAAATACACTCGCATCCCATTTTATTCTAACTTCAAAAAATGGGGGAATTCCTTATGACGGGGTATTGGGCACATAATTACCATTGCGAGGGTGAAAATTTACTAAATACAATTGGGGCCAGAGGTAATCTGTTTTTATCTAAACTGTGTGAGGAGATTACACTCAAAAACTCTGGAGTCTCTAAGGTCATCTTACAGGACGACCCTAGGGTCTTCTAAGTGAACAGCATAGAATTAACAAGCCTCAACTCTTCAAATTGACAACCTGCCAGGTTACCATCCCACAAGACGACCCTAGACCCATCAAGGTTGTCAAGCTAACAGGTTGATGCAAGCCTAGATTAGCCCCAGCTGGGGATCATCATTGCATAAGAGTGACAGGTCTAGGATTACCAAAAGTATGAGTTGGGTCAGGTTTCAGATGCCAAGATTATCTTTGTTTAAATACATAACCAGACAGTCTTGTTTAATACACTAGTGCCACCAGGGGTTCACATAATGTATCACCAAGTCTTTACTGAGAATAGGCTACCCTCCAGCAAAGGACTGTAGGCTTGTGTGTGTATAATACCAATATAAGGTGCATCCACCTACTTGTGCCCTGGTGAAAGACACAAAAGAGGTGTATTCATTCTACACATGTGCTCTATTTTTCAAATGCTGCCAAAAGTATGCATTCTTTACATTATCTTACTTTTTTCCTAGATACTTCATATAATCCTCCATATTTACATATATGTATTGCAATACTCAGTATTATATCAACAAAGGAATTAATCAATTTGTTCCCAAGGGTACATATTTATGCTAGGTAATAGCCACCTGCAGGGAGAATGGTGAATCACTTCTACCGTAAATTCTCGCGTAGAAGCCCCGGCTTGTACGCGAGTCAGACTCAGCTTTCTTTTGATACCAAACATGCCTATATAGGGTGCGGCTTATACGAGAGTTTTTATTAGTATACTACAGTACCAAAATCGCAATATTCAGACCCCCTCTGCGGCTTATATAATTTGTCAGAGTTAGGGGTGCGGCTTATACGCAAGTTAGGCTTATACGCGAGAATTTACGGTAGACAAGTTTAGGGCTGGCATATGCCAGGCAGCTCTAGATGGGTCTTCTAACTGAAGAGTTTTGCTTACCAGCCCCTCTCCTTGTCAAATTGACAAGGCAGTGCCAGGTTTGCCGACTCTGGATTTTTTCTGTGTAAGGCAATTGGAGAGTATATTCTATCATAATTAGATTCTGGAGGCAACCTGGACTCCCTTTCTACACTGCTTCTTTTCTCTCTGTATGATTATTCCCTTGTCCTTTAGGCTGGATGAGCCGTGATTGTACCTAAGTAGTGACCCATGTAAGGATATTATCTTTACTGCATTCTTGATTAATTGTATAGCCATATTTTATGGTAACAAACACGTGCTTGTTATTTCCACTACACAATGGCTTCTCTTGGATGTCACAACATTGATACTATCTTTCAGTAATATTTAGCCAAAGAACAATCTAATACAAATCATATTATAGTAGAAATGACAAAAGAATATACAATATTAGAGGATATAACCTGAAATGGATTAAAAGAGATGTTTTGTTTGAAAGAATTGGGATAACTAAAGGCTGTGTCTCACCAGATCGGGCCAATGTAAACGTCATTGACCGGGTGCCATCTTTGACTGGCTGCCATCTTTGACCTGACAGAAAACGATTTATTTCGGCCAGGTGAAGATATGTATAGAGATATAACCATGACCATTCCTTTATTGTATCCCTTAAAAATCAAAAAAGAATTTTTCTTTTAAACATTTTTTTATTATGGTGGCCGGTCAAACATGGCACCCGGTTAAAGATGACATCCAGTGAAAGACGTTCACATTGGCCCGATGTGTTACGTGAGACATTATATTGATTTGAACTTAGGGAGTGTTCATTTAATAATTACAGAGGGGGGTGGTGAGATTTCACACGGAGGCGTGAAATTTTTTTACGCTCCCTCGAGAGCGCGTAGAACGTTTCACCCCCCCTCACCAAAGACGCCGAAAATTTTCGCCCCCCCCCCCTTTGAACTATGGTAATGCGTGGGCTTTTTCGCTTAAAAGGGGCTGACATTTTTACGCCCCCCCTCAAGAGGGGTCAGAAATTTTTACCCCCCCTCCCTGTAACTAATAAATGAACACTCACTTATTACTGGACAAGATCATATATGTTTTGGAGAGCTACTATGCACTTTTGACCGACTGATGATTAGGTATCAGCCGCTGATCCCATGTCTTACACTAATCCTATCATGAGCTCATGTCTCAGCCTATGGCTAAACAAAGAGATTAGGGTTTGAACCCAGACGTCTGGTATGGTTGGTGGGAGGGGGGTCGACCTATAAAATGGACACAATGATATGGGCATTTTGAGCCTTAGTGATGCTGTCACGCCACAAAACCCCTTATTCTACCTTCATCAATTGTATTATGTAATATGACGTCATATTACGTCATAGATATGATTTATGATTAATAATATTCATATTTATTATTATTTGTAATACGCATAATACTTTATACATATTTTCAATCCATATGTCCATCAAAATACACCTAGACGTCAGACATTCCTATTTCTCATTTAGCCAAGCCAAGCTTTCCCCCATGCATAATTAATCCATAGATCACAAGCAGACCCTTATCCCCCTATACAAAGGTAACGGTCGGCCCTCCAGACGTCAAGGCACCAACCGCACACCTACACACAAACAAGTGAACTATATGTTGACCCCAAGAATTAACTGTCAATACACAAACAATGCTATAATCTGTACACCCTCAACAGTATGGCACCACCGGACCACTTGAGCTGGCTGGAGGCCACCTGGAGGTGGGCGACAAAGCTCCCACTTGTGCATGCTACCTATTATGTTATCTATTACCCATAGTGCACTGGACCCCGGCTTCCCCATCCGCGGTCCAGCGCACGCCACATGTTAAAGCCATGAATATATAATTAGCCAATCAAATGTCAAACGTATATTATCCAATGAAAACCCCTGTTACATCTACTTCCGGTCACATGGGCTCCTCCTCTACCTGCCGGGCACCTGTACTTAAGCCCAGGTCAGCTAGAGGGAAATCAGTAACCATCTTAATAACTACCATCAGTAACATCTATACTGGGCCCTAGTGACTGGTACTCTGATATTAATATTTTTAAGAACAAGATTTATTATTAATAAAAGATACTAAGTACTACAACTGACATCTCATCTCTCATCTTTACGCCCCTTATTGATGTGGAAGGGATTTTCCCAGCCACAACATGCGACATGGGGAATTAGTGATACATGCATTTCATGGCCACATGGTCATTTCTTAAAATCGACAGGGCAACATAGAAATTTCTTAAAATCGACATGTGACATCGGACCCCCCCATCTAGACCCCCTCTGGTGTATCATTGTATGAGAGGATTGAACTTTCCTTGACATTGTCTTGAATGTATATCTGAGTTACTCTAAAACTTTGTTTTGTGTTCAATTAATGTAATAATAAACAAATATTAACCTTCACATTCTTAGAACTGGACGCGGGACTAACCACGGTGTGACGTCACAGGTGGGCATGGCTCTGTGTGAGTCGTTCGTGGCCCATGACGACGGAGACTACGCCAAGGCCACCGAGCTACTGGCACCCCACCGCTATGACGTCATCAAGATAGGGGGCAGTGATGCCCAGGTAAGATCCCCCACCCTCCACAATTATTATAGAAATTTAAAGATAAAAAACATATTACATATACGTGGATGAGGCATAAGGTTCATATATACATTTTATCAATTGTTTTGTATTTTCAGCGTAATGTCCGTAACGTTATCTCCAGGTTGTGTTTGAGAGTGAATAAGAACTGACCCCCTGGGAGTTAAGCGTTCCCTCAAGTGGATTCTGGGACCTAAGATATTAGTCTTTCGATAAAATAAACTTGTATAAAGATGAATTGGGTTGTTTTTTTAATTTAGATTTGGTACCAGATTTGTGCATTTTTAGGATTTCTGACTCATATAGTGTGCACTTGTTTGAGTTATATCTGGCAATATTGTCCCTTTCCTTTATTTACAAGTCTTATCACTGTTATCTACACCTAGGCCTGTTATGTTCTCATTTCCCCACCATGTGTATGAGTAACCTCTCTTTTCTAATATGTGATCGTTTTTTCCCCTATGATTCCAGAGGGATATATTCAACCAGTTCTTGATTCACACTGCAATGAAATCTCCAGAAGCACATCACCAAAAGCTTGCACGGTAGGCTATAAGAGGATATATTTTGTTTAAATGATAATGCTCATCCTAACTAAACCCCCTAGAATATGGGTCCTAGGTGTAGGGACGTGTGTACACGCACAGTCTGCGAAAACTTTTTCATCCCACAGGATATTCGGTCCTGCAAATTTTTGGAGGACCGTATAGCCACATATCTGATGATTTCCGCATGTGAAGTACAAGGGAGTTTTGTCTATAAAAAATACAATTTATTTGTAACCATTTATGGCCAAATCAGGATAGATCTATAGTTTTACACAATATATTGACATACACATTTTACCTTTAGAAGCCAAACTAAATTCTTCTAGTTCAGAAAAGACCGACATATCACTGGACATTCGGTCCTGCTACACTTGTAAATCTGCTGGACCGGTGGCATTTTAGAAGGACATTGCCACTGTCCTGCATGTTTTCGCAAAGACTGCACGCATACCATATATTCTACATTTTGCTGTTATCTTTTTCTTTTTTCTTCTTAACAATTTCATACCCCCTCCCCCTCTGGGGGAGATAGGGTCAGCCTTGGCTATCTGACCAGGACTGCATCATATTAAACGGCAACACGATTAAAGCACAGTCCCGTCCACAAAGGGGTAATTTTCCTGGGAGATCATTTAATATCATCACCATGGAGACTAAATTCTAAAAAAAAACTTATGTTTAAAAAAGACATGTTATTCTGCCTCTGTTGTAGGAACCTGCTGTACGAGAGGAAGGCCCAGAAGGAGCAATCCCCCCTCACAGACCGGCTACTGGCACGGGCACTGGCCGCTCACTCTGACTAAACACCGGACTAAAGGCCGCTTTATTCTGTTCATGGATTACAGATCCGCCGAGATTTTTGGCATTTTGCAAAGAACAAAAGAATTTTTCCTTTTACCTCTCCCCGCTGAGAATTTTACCAAAAAACAGAAATTGGAAAAAAAAGCATATGTTGACCAGCAAAAAGTCAACATGATGCCTTTCAGATTAGAGATATTCTTAAAAAGGGTATTTTAAAAAGGTAGCCAAACCCCCAAGTACATGTAATGACAAAGTGTGTACTTTAAGAAATACACACACTCCTCTTCGTGGAGTCGTTGAGGGGGGGGGGGGATTCGCCCCTTAATCTTGTTACTGAAAAAAATGACCATTCCCTAATTATGCCATTAGTAATACCAAGACAATGACGTTGTATATCTTGCCGTCGTTATTTCTTATAACTATGAGCATTGATGCCTTACAATTATAATGTCTATATGTCTATTAAATAAACTGTTGTATGCACATGTCCCGGGCGAATGTATACGTCTTAGAAATCCCTTATAGATAAACTATGTTTTGAAATATGGAGGGGTGGGGTGTAAATAGATAATGAAATGCCTAAATGTTTAGTAGGCTTTAAAAAAAGACACAGTGGTGATGATATAGGCCTAGGCGGAGACACTAGTGTACCACGATGCTATGTCTTAATAAATCGATATAAAACGTATAGGAATATTGCTGTGCTTTTGTACATAAGGCCACTCAAAAAAAAAAAGTTGTTTCTCATCACCAGGCGGTGAAAGATGTGACGAGGGCGTTTTTTATTTTAAATTTTTTTTTTTTTACTGGGAGCTGAAATATATAGGGAATCTAAGAGTTTTTGCCAGTGATTTTCACATTTTAGTAGTTAAGAGTTAATTGATCCACAAAAGTTGTTATAATGCAAGTTATTGCTAGCTGTATGCATTACTGACAATATAAGCTTTAATTTGATACCAAATATGCCTATGTTTGTCCACTTTTCAGCAGATTTTTCATCAAAAAATCTAAAAAAAAAAGAAAAAAGTTTTCTCATATCACGATTTTTATGATGCGCGCGGTGATGAGAAACCATTTTTTTTTTTTGAGTGGCCTAAAGTGTTTCTGTTGGCCCACTTCAGTTTATCTAGAGCCTATATATAAAACAGACAACGGTCCGCAGGCTATTCATATAAATAACCTATTTATTTCAAATTAATAACTTCACAATAGTTTTAGGAATATAACTTCTCCCTTTGGCTTCCGCTTGACAGCAAAATATAAGCGGGAGGGCAAGGAGGGTAACACATGCAGCAACTTTGGGCGGGAATTCTACTTTCTGCTGGCGTGGGACGCAGCGCCGGTACGCTACTCTTATGCCGCGGACCCACTGGCCCACCGAATCACCGCCGGCAGGAGGGAGGAAGCTGCGGGCAAGCAAGTCCCACGGACTTTCCGCGCGCGTTCCTACGCGTGAGGCAGGCGAGTCGTTCAGGTGCCTAACACTAGGAGGAGGGGTAGATACGTCCGAGAGCTCCCCGAGAGCCAAGATGGAGGGAGGGGGGGGTTATTTTTTAATTATTTCTTAAAATCGACATGGGACATGGGGACCCCCCCCCCCATCAAGGGCCCCTATGTGGTAGAGTAGTCTCAGAATACCATGGAGGGAGTAGTGCCCGGTATGCTCAGAGTATCTCTATGCCTATAGCCTCTGTAGGCCTATGTGGTAGAATAGTCTCAGAGTACTATGGAGGGAGTAGTATGCTCAGAGTACCTCTATGCCTATAGTCTCTGTAGGCCTATGTGGTAGAGTAGTCTCAGAGTACTATGGAGGGAGTAGTAAGCTCAGAGTACCTCTAGGCCTATAGTCTATATCCTATGTGGTGGAGTAGTCTGAGAGTACCATGGAGAGAGTACAAAAAATGTAGTATGCTCAGAGTACATCTAGGCCTATAACCTCCGTAGGCCTATGTGGTAGAGTTGTCTCAGAGTACCATGGAGGAAGTGGTATGTATTGGGGGGGGGGGGGCAGGTCGCCAGGTCGCTTTTGGCCCATCTGCAGTCACTGACATGGGACATGAGGAAAGAATAGATACTGACATGGGACATGGGGCATTTCTTAAAATCGATGTGGCGACATGGCCGTTTCTTGAAATCGATATGGCAACATGGCGATTTCTTAAAATCGACATGGGACATGGGGACCCCCCATCAAGCTGGCAAATAACTTTAATAGAGGTAAAGCCCTAATTCAAACTCTTTTTTGTGTGGTGGTGGTGTTTACAAGGAAAAGTTATTCTATTATATTTTACTCTGTATTTAGATCCCGATTTAGATACATGGAATCATTGGGAATAGGCAGGTCCGATTTGGCATGTCATATATCATGTTATATAGGTCATCTTTTCCTTTAAATATAAACACACATTTATCTTATTTATTGAGCAATAAATCAAGATTCTGAATCGACAGAGGTGTTTATTTGGCAAAAATAGACCCCCCCACCCCCCCTGTTGCACCATGTAGGCCTACGCATTTGGCCTACCCCCCCCCCCCCCCATGCGTAGGCCTACAAACTCATTTCACTTTGACCCCCCCCCTCGGCCCCACTGACAACTTAGTGAGGAACATTTAGTGTTTATGTGCGTATGTCTTTTTTGGGGATCTGGCTCTTTGTGGGGGGGGGGGGGGCATGATATTCAGAAATACCCCCTGCCCCCCACGCCAACCCTCAAGAAAAGAACCTAGACCTCTCCCTCATGATATTTAGAAATACCCCCTACACCCCCATCCCAGCATAATAATATTCACATGTTATAGTTCCATGTGCATACACGAAGCTTTATAGAGCAGCAAATTTTGACAATGAAATATTCCTTTTTACAAACCTAGAAAAAAATCCAATTTTTGTATAAAAAAAGTAGTACCGGATATGACAAAGTCCTACTTGTCAAAAGTATACTTTAATAAAAGGCGGGGGGGGGGGGTCAAGCTTAACACCGAGTCATGAGGGGGGAGTGAAAATAGTTTACCAAGCTTAACTCATGCGAGTGTTCTTTTAGAAAATTTTCAAAATTTGGTGGATGTTTGGACCTTAAAAAGTACCGATTTAAGTACAAAATAACCAGAAAATCGGCCCTATGCGTACATAATGCGTATGCCAAAATTGGCCTAGAAAGTATTTGAAATTGACCAATGGGAGAGCTGGATTTGCGGGTGCCGTAGACTCCATGGACATTTATGGTAATCAAAAGGTAATTAAATGGCCATTAAATACCAGGTTCTAAGTTGGATAGATCCCATTAACTCGGGGTCTATGGCATTTAGGCACCGACTCGTACAGGGAACGTAGGCCTATGTGGTAGAGTAGTCTCAGAGTACCAAGGAGGGAGTAGTATGCTCAAAATATCTATAGGCCTATAACTTCTGTAGGCCTGTGTGGTAGAGTAGTCTCAGAGTACCATCCATAGGCGATAGGCCTCGGGGCCCAGGGTACTCTGAGGGTAGGCCTACTACTCCCTCCATGGTACTCTTAGACGACTCTACCACATAAGCCTACATAAGCTATAGGCCGTGGCATAGAGGTACTCTGGGCATACTATACATATGGTACTCTGAGACTACTCTAGGTACCACATAGGCCTATAAAGACTATAGACCTAGAGGTAGAGATACTGTCACGCCACAAAACCCCTTATTATACCTTCATCAATTGTATTACGTCATATTACGTCATATTACGTCATAATTATGATTTATGATTATTAATATTCATATTTATTATTATTTGTAATACGCACAATACTTTATACATATTTTCAATCCATATGTCCATCAAAGTACACCTAGACGTCAGACATACCTATTTCTCACTAAGCCAAGCCAATCTAACCCCCATACATAACTAATCCATAGATCACAAGCAGACCCTTATCCCATGGACAATAGGTAGCGGTCGGCCTGTCCAGACAACAAGGCACCGACCGGTCACCTATACACAAAACAAATGAACTATATGTTGACCCCAAGGATTAACTGTCAACACATAAAACAATGCTATAAAGCTGGACACCCTTAATCAGTGTGGCACCGCCAAAGCCACTTGAGCCGGCTGGAGCCCACCTGGAGGCAGGCGACAAAGCCCCCATGTGTGCATGCTACTTATTATGTAATCCATTACCCATAATGCACTGGACCCAGGCTCCCCACCCGCGGTCCAGCGCACACCACATGTTAAAGCCATGAATATATAATTATCCAATCAAATGTCAAATGTATATTATCCAATGAAAACCACTGTTACATCTACTTCCGGTCACATGGGCACCCCCTCCACCTGCCGGGCACCTGTACTTATACCCCGGTCAGATGGAGGAGGAAATCACTTATCATCTTACCACCATCAGTAACTTATATACTGAGCCCTAGTGACTGGTACTCTGATATTAATATTATTATTAATAAAAGATACCAAGTATTGAAACTGACGTCTCACCTCATCTTTACGCCCTCATTGATGTGGAAGGGTTTTCCCTAGCCACAGAGTGGTAGAGAACCGGGCAACCTTCAGCTACCTGCGACCATGAAGAAATTTTTTAATGCAGAGACACCAGTCCCTCAGTGACCTATCATCACGGAGGCACACTAGGAGCCAGGGACCAGCACCAACATCAGGTCTACAACCCACCAGGAGGAAAGGACCAAGCAACAACAAGCACATCACCAAGTCCACCTCCTGCATCTACAAGGACACAGTAAGACATTCTAAAACAACACTTATAGACACTGTACCTATTATACCTATAGACATAGCTACCCCACCCACCTCTCCCATTCGTGTTGAACCCACTGTCAACATGGCCGGAGACGATCAGGTAGAGGTAGAAAGACAACGAGAGCTAGACGATAGGATATCAAGAAAATTAGATGAGCAACTAGCGGCCCATAAGGCAGAGCTAGAAAGACTGAAATCTGATATCGCAGAATATAGGAACAACAAGTCCATTAGCGACCTGGCTAGCGCCATATCAAAAGCAAGCAAATACACCATCCGGGAACCAATTAGATTTTCGAAACCGGACATTAAAATGAGCACCAGCAAGTGGTTCACAGACCTAGAACGATTTGTTAGACTAAAATATCCCCAAGAAGATCACCCCATCCACGTCACTTGCGCAGTCTATTTAACTGGACCAGCGTACGAGTGGTACAGTATGCAGCCCACTAGCATACAGGATGATTACGATCTCATAAAGAAGGGACTTATTCATCACTTCAAGGATGTCGAAAATGACATCAAGCTATTGACACTGTCCCAATTTGACCCCACCCTACACACCATGGAAGAATGGCTAAAGGACGCCAACACCCACTTCCAAAACAAGGGGGTGGACATAGAAGCTGCCATCATCCAGGTAGCCACCGTATTAAACGAGGACTACCGAGAGGCGATCAGAGCGGAAAGTCCTACTACATGGGCCTCCCTCTGCAGAGCACTCAGGTGTGCGTACCTCTACAAAAAGACATCCACACATAAGGTATCATCCCTATCCAGTAACACCCTAGACCCAGTCATAGCTGCTCAGTTAAGGGAGAAGGACAGGGAGAATGAGAAACTGAGAGACCTTCTTCAGAAGCAACAGGAAGTAATGGAGACCGAACATACAGTAGCTGCTATGGGGGGTGGTAAACCAAAACCCACCTACCACAAACAAGCAGCTGCACCTACACATCAGTCTCCACCAACTGACTTCGCGTTACCACCTAACTATAGGGGGAGGAGAGAGGACTTCGACATCAACTACGTCGACAACATAAGGAAGGCACGTTCAATGGGCCTCATCCCTCCCACCCACCGATTCAAAGGGGGACCCAAAGACATCATAACCCTTCTTCAAACGGGTTCCCTACCCCCACATCACTTCAAACTCATCCAGAGCCAACAACAACAACAACAACAAAGGTGGCAGCCCCAACAGCAATCATGGCAGCCACCACAACAACAACAACAATGGCCACAACAACAACAACAACAATGGCCACAACAACAACAACAACTACAACTTCAACCAACGCCACAAAACCCCACTCCACAGTACACCATGACACAGCTCGTCAGCATGATGAACGACCTCACCAAGACGACGGGAAACTAGATTGTCATCCTATGGATAGGCCTCATCAGGATGACAAAACAGTCCCCAACACAGAACAAACAGCATTGCCCATCGACACCACGCCACATGACCCACAGACAATCCACAACGCTGCACCAGTGCGCGGGAGACCTGCCGACGTCCAAGCTACTCTGGAAGTCGTCCCCCCACCACTCCCCGACCTACACATGGAAGAAGGTGAGCAGAGTGTTTTGTTTATCAACATGGTCAATGGCAATATAGATCTACAATTCAAAGATACCAACATCCCCAGTCTAGTAGACACAGGAGCCACCGTCTCTTGCATGAGAGAGGGTCTAGCCTCCACTCTATCGAAACTAGTTCCTCATGAGTTTTCACGAATCAGGTCCAAAGTTTATCTTGCCGATGGAGCATTGTGTCACATCAAAAGAGCTATCAAAATCAAATTCAAAATTCAAGGCAAAACATTCAGCCATCAATTTGCAATTCTTCCAAATTGTTCCTCACCAATCATATTGGGAACAGATTTCCTATCAAAGACTAAAAGCAAAATCAATTACTCCACTGACCCAACTCCAAAATCTCAACCAATCAGGGCAGTGAGAGCCATTTCGATACCTCCATTTTCCGAAATGGCCATAACAGGCCAAGTCACATGCTACCACTCAGTCAGTCAAATCAATGGTATAACAGACAATTTTGACAGATCAGACAAACTTCCAAATTACATCGTACAACGTTCAGTCGTGACACCTGACCAAAGAGACAGACACCCACTGATATTATTGAATATCACATCTAGAATCTGCAAAATCCAGAAGGGTGAAATCGTAGCCTTATATACAAAAACAGACATAGACAAAGAAAATCATATATTATCGACAGGCTACGAGGACACACAACCCGAGGAGACAGACATAGACATAGACATAGACAACAACTCTACTATCAGTGACAGTGCATCATCAACAGGGTCAGACAAAACATTCTATGTACCAACACCAACATACTCAGAGTATTCTGACTCTGACATGGATCAATCCATGTCAGATGACGAAGATCATATAAATATGGTACAAGAGACGACAGGTCACGACGAACAAGACATAGACAAAGACATGTACATAGGGAAGGACATAGACATAGAACCAGAAAAAGAAAAATCACACGTCTTCCAAAAACCAGAATGCCTCACAGAAGATCAATTCACAACTTTTTGCCAATTAATAGAAGAATACGACGACATATTCGTGGGAAAAGATAATATGATTGGAAGAACCCATCTGTACACCCATAAAATCAACCTGATCCCAGACGCCAAACCCTTACAGTTCTACCCATTCAGAATGGCCCCGCACAAAGCTGAACGACTTGAAATTGAATGTCAGAAGCTGGTAAAGCAGGACATTCTGGAGGAAACCAATACGGGTCCCTGGTCATCCAGAAGTTTTCTTGTAGAGAAAAAGAACGGGCAGGGTTACAGATTAGTGACAGATCTAAGATATGTGAATTCCCAATCCATCAACCAAGCACTTACATCACCACGAGCAGACGACAGCCTAGAAATGATTGGTGAGATGAGACCTACCGTGTTCTCTAAAATGGATGCCCAACAAGGGTACTTCCAGATACCAATTAGAGAGGACGACAGGGACATCACAGCCTTTCTCACTAGGACCAAGAAATATAGATACAAAACCATGCCCATGGGACTCGCCAGCAGTGCTCAGGCTTTCCAAGCTGTAGTCAACTTGATCCTACAGAACCTGCAGTACAAATGTGCAATCCCATACTTAGACGACATCTTGTGTTTATCACCTACCATAGACCAACATTTCATTGATTTAAGAAACATATTCGAAGCACTAAGAAATGGCAAACTGAAGCTGAAGAAAACCAAGTGCGAATTCTTCCTAGAGGAACTAGACTTCCTAGGAATGAAAGTCACCACTGACGGTATCAAACCATCCCCAGACAAAGTCCACAAGATCCAGACATTCCCCACACCGAAGACCACAAAAGAGGTGCGGTCATTCACTGGACTCGCCCAATTCTATAGGAAATTCATCAAAGGGTTCAGTGAAATTGGTCGACCTCTATTCAACCTACTCAAAAATGGGAACAAATTTGTTTGGACAAAACAATGCGAGACTGCATTTCAGACCCTGAAGGACTCTATATGCAATGACGTCATCTTGCTGTACCCAGACTACAACAAACAGTTCCATCTTACAACAGATGCATCTGGTACAGCCCTGGGAGCTACTCTTTCCCAGGAGAAAGACGGCGTTCTACGACCAGTAGCCTTTGCGGGCAGAGCACTCCATGACCACGAAAGGAATTATGGTGCCACCCAAAGAGAACTATTGGGAGTAGTATTTGCTATAGAGTACTTCAGACACTACCTAGAAGGAAGACCATTCGAGTTATATACTGACCACCAAGCCCTCATCCACATGTTGACAAAATCAGATAACAAAAACATGTGGGCAAGGTGGGCACTCAAAATTCAACAATTTCAATTTAATATCAGACACATAAGAGGCAAATTAAATATACCATCAGACGTTATGTCAAGACGAGACTACCCACTAGACAAGACACCAATGACAGATCCTCCACCAAAACCCAAAGCCATAAGGGTACAACATAGAATTATGTTTGAGGATGACATACACACACAGAAATTCAAAGAAGACGAACCACCATTGACGCTACCAAAACGTCTACCTAAATCAATCCTGAAGAGAAACTCCACCCATCACTTCTATTGTGAATGTATGGAGGAAAACACAGAAGACATAGAAGAAGTAAAACGATTAACCCCCAACCTCAGAGCAAATCCTGACATCCCAAGTACCAAATTACATCATTTTGGGCTTCCACAAACAGAATACAAGGGACTGTTAGCAGCCATAGTGGCCTCGGTACAACAGGAAGTGGATTCAGCTGCACGACCGGTCCCAGGCCACGCCCCACAGCAGCTGACAGTACCCTCTACATCCCTAGAAGCCCTATCAACATTCATTGAAGAAACTCAAACAGAACAAATAGAGCAGGTTGCGGCGACCCGACCGGTCCCAGGCCACACCCCGGCACCGCAACCTAAGAAAACCACAGATAAAGCAAAGACGAAGAAGAAAAATGAGAAGCCTAGAAGAGACGCCACAGACATGGCAAAACACTTAGCCAATCAGACTAATCATCTGATTGAAATGATAGAGAGCCTCTCCGACCCACAGATCTCCATACTCAACCTGAAAAGAGAACAGAGATATAAATTACATACGAAAGCTATCATCATGTATTTAGAGAACGGACAGGTACCCAACGACAAAAACAAGAAGGAAACGGAGCAATTTATCAAAATAGCTGATGACCACATCATGCTGAATGATATTCTGGTCCATATCAACACGGTACTATGGAAGAAACACAAGGAGTTCTCATTCCAACCCGTCATCCCAGATGACATGAGACTTCCCATCTTGAAGCTTTTTCACGACCTACCAATGGCAGGCCACGCTGGCGCACAAAGAATGCTGTCGACCATGCTTCCCAAAGTATATTGGAAGAGCATGGCGGCCGACGTCCAGAAATTCACAGCGACCTGCCACGTCTGTTTGAAAGCCAAAAAGATGAATCTAACCAACAACCTGCCAATGACGGCCCATAGTACCCCTTCTTACCCATTCCAGTTTGTCCACATAGATGCCATAGGCCCACTACCACCAACACCAGGAAAGAACGTTTACATTCAGGTAGTGGTCGACAGGTTCTCTAAATTCTGCATAGCTTACCCTACTACATCATTGGACGCGGAAACAACTACCGCAGAATTCATAGAAAAGGTTGTTCTGGCCGAGGGTATACCAACATACCTCCAGTCAGACAATGGAACGTCATATAAAAATTCAAAATTCAGAAACATGACATCTTCCCTCAACATAAAACATGTCTTCAGCTCGGCCTATAGACCAAAATCGAACAGCCAGGCTGAAAGATATGTGAAGACGCTGTCTGAAGGCATACGGGCCTACTGTGAGGAACACCAGGACACATGGGATGTATTCCTACCACACCTCATGTTCTCCATCAACAACACAGAGTCCGCCACCACTGCCTTCACACCGTTCTTCATTATGAAGGGAAGGAATCCAAACACCATTATAGATAACAAACTCAATCAGGAAGAAGAGAAAAGTCTAAATCTCCACATCATTGACAAATTAAAGAAAATAGACTACACATACAATCAGGTCATTGAAAACATCGAAAAAAGGACAGAACAAATGAGACAACAACACGACAAAAAGGCAAAACCTACAAAGGTGCAGAAAGAATCACTAGTGTATGTCAAGGTACCCCGACTGATGGATAGAACAAAATGTTTGAAACTTCAGAAGGTGTACTCCGGCCCATACATAGTGTGCAAATTCGTCTCAAAAACATCCGTCCTCCTCAAATCTGTCATCACAATGAAGACAATGAAAAACCCAGTCCATGTAGATAGACTGAAACTAGTACGTCACGTTAGAAATAACGATTTCATTCACAGACTCATTGACCCAAACGATGACCTCATAACCAAATTATGGAAGAAAGACGGAGATTCATATAAAGCGAGACCAGCGCTTCTACAAACCAAAAATATATACAAAGCAAAGCCGGCCCACTCCAAGGTCAAGAGGAGGACACCGGTAGGACTAAAACCATAATATAAACTATAGAATATATAAGAGGAAAAGAGTTATCACCTATATTACATAAACAACAAAAAGCTCACTATATCATCGCTACTATTACAAAAAGACATCAACTGTCATATATTATCAACTTTAATATCAAAAGGATCAACACTGACTACTACGACTACTATTATCACTACTACTATTATAATGATTCACAAAGAATCACGACTTACACACCGATCATCAAAAGAAATACTGGAAATACAGTATTTATCACCATAAAGCGCACAAGCTTCATCAATTATTACTATTATTATTATTATCCATCTATACCCATTTCACCACACAAGTAAGTGGCAGGGCGACTCCATATTATTGCTGCTCCTTTAACAAACTGACACTTCAAATAGAACTATTATCAACATGTCAAAATCCGACATGAAAGGACAGTTTGCGCACTCTTATTAAACCCCCCCCCATAGACCAGTGGAAAAGCGGTGTATGCAGGCGGCCGCCCGCATGCATCGCAGGTGTCAACAACACCAGGAGGATGACCGCAATCTGAGCCCCGGATGGCGCCACCACTGGAGCGCGCAAACAAAAGCTCCACTTATGGGAGTGTGATAACGACCAACATGGCAGGGTGACATAGCCACCACCCTGTACCCAGACCAAAGGGTATAAGTTCCCACACATCCCCCCATCTTTCCACAGTCACCCAGTGACCACACCCCTACACACATCGATTCAGTCAGGAGCAGCCCACAGTTAATTTGGTAGATCCCCGCCAGTACTGCGCACTTACACTCATCCTCCACCAACTATCAACTATCAACTATTACTACTACAAACGATCGACTACTACTATTATTACTATCAAATCCCAACAACTCGGGAATCATGAGGTATACACTCTACCTCCTATTAATCATCACACACATCATTTACACGGCAGCACAACCAATAGTGAGGCAAAATATCGGCCTCATCTATGAACAGCTGCCGGGACAAATCATCACCGGTCATGACCTACACGAGGTCATACTGGCCATCCCCTACAACATCCCAATGGCTCCTCGTCCGAAGCCACTCATTTACAACACCATCAGGACTCTTCAACTGACTTCACTAGGACCCCATGACAGCCATGACGCCAAGATGTTACAACAAACAAGCTGCCGACCTCGACCGACTACTACAAAACGTAGATATTAACATTATTAAGACTTTAAAGAACATTGCACACTTCCTCTCGGATCCTATTACTAACAGGCCAAAGAGAGCTATCCTAGGATTCTTAGGGGAGCTCTTTAAATCAATCTTTGGCCTGGCAACCACTAGAGACATGGATTCTATCATCAACGTCATACATCACCTAGATGCTAAAATTGGTACACTGGCCGACGTCAATGTTAAAACTGCACAAGGATTACATGATGTCACCCAGCAACACCAGCAGTTTCTAGACACTTATATAAAACAACAGGACGTTGTACAGGAATCTCTACTCAATATTACCGAATCCATAGACTCATGGTCTGACGATTTCTCCACAACCCTAACCTCCATCCAAGCCGACCAGGATCGTAGGATTACCCAGTCAGCCATCATATCGGCTCAGGTAATTGTCCTAATGACCAGGATCGCGTACCAACAAGGGTTATACAAGGTGGAAAATTCTCTCAGATTACTGTCTACTGGAATATTAGCACCGGATATGATTCAACCCACAGAACTGGCACTGAAGCTAGCCACCTTAGACACACAACTCAAAATTAGGAACCCAGGATCGGAGGTAACCATTATTGACACCGCATATTACTATTCACAACCAGTTGCACTATACACCTATTCCAAAACTCACCTATACATTCATATTAATGTTATCATTTCTGCCACAGACGCAGCATTTAACTTATATCAAGTAATTACAACTCATGTCCCCATTAACACCGAAAATACGACAAGTTCTGGATCTACCCTATTACACACTGACAAAACTTTCCTCGCTGTCAACGAGGCAGAGACATTGTACTTAGAGATGACAAACGCAGATCTGCTTACGTGCCAAGGCTCGATACTGAAAGTATGCGCTAGGACCATGCCTAGAATACGCAGTGACCAGCCAACCTGCCTCATGGCGGCCTTTAAAGGTAACCAGGCAGACATAACCAGACTCTGCACATTTCAAGTACACCCTCTGAGACCCATCCAAACCCGTGCTATAGCTATTGGTAAAGATAAATATTTAGTAACTACTAACAGGGAGTACTACCACGTCATCTGTCAGCACATGACACCAACTACTAAGAAAGCTTCGGCCTACGCAGTTATTGGTGTCCCATGTATGTGCCATTTACAGTTTGACTCATTGTACCTCCCAAACACCAAAATTCCTTGTAACGAATCTTCTTCAACACATTTTCTAATGCACGCGGCCAACACACCCATACTACTCGCACTCACAAACAATCTCAACATCACAGCATCATCACTACACCACGATCCAATACATATACCACATCTACATACACAAGCTATCATCAAATCTATGACAAACATCAGCAAGTTGTCATCAGACATTACATTGGACCTGGAACCCTTCACCAGGAATATCCTAATAGAAGCCACCAACGCAGCAGACATCTTAGACCGACCCATCCAGGACACACCGATACGAGAGAACATAGCTAGCTTCTTCGCTAGCCCTGTATGGAACTATATAGTACCAGTCACTTGCATTCTAAACGCCGTAGGATTCTTCTACTTATTATATGTATCCAAAGGAAAAGCACTGTTCGCCACCATCCCGACTGTTAGTGCTCGACCCAACAACATTTCTTGGAAATTTATTAACCCCATCCCCCAGAGTGAAACCAAAGAAAACCACACTATCAATCTAGATCAATACGTGGATGCCCATAACATTTTTACCCTAATATTTGTAGCTTTAATCGTATACGCTGTTATCAAAACCATCTTCAAGTGTAAAAACAAGATTACACGTCACTTTGGAATGACAAACTCTGGACACAAAACCAATCCTACTATTACTCTCAAAATTTACCAAGGACACGTCAACCACACCATCCCACTGCTATAGCTACCCTACGAACGTGACTCTATTGTAAATGAATTCATCCCAACTCTGACGGCCATCTCAGCCCTGTCATGCCCATACCCACGCATAAACATGACATGGAACGGCCCCATATCATTCAACATCAACGGAAAACAGAAATCATACTATCTACCCAACCACATCATACTACCCCTAGCAGCACGGTTTTCTATCATACCGGCCCTGAGAGACGACACCACCACCACAGGATTAACCCTTAAGACTATTGAAATGACTACATCCCTACATCCGACTGAAACCCAAGACAACATTGACATTGACCCCGATGGTGACAACACTACGTCACTTATCAAAGACCCAAAAGACATGACCACAACCGAACTATTGACAGCCATTGTTATGAAAAAGAGTGAGACAGGAAATGAAACATAAAAATTTAGTATAGAAGGTGATAACTCAGAACGAACTTCCTCCATTGCCCCTCGACATTGAGAATGAATATCAAAGATCAAGTATTGCCAAAGATCACTGCATAAACAAAATACACTGCTCAAAACCTATTGTTATACATGTACTATCATACCATACTAAGTATTACACATGGCCTATGTAAACGCTTAGTAAAATCTATATTATTATTGAAACGAATTTCTTACAGCTTCCTATCGTATGAATTGATTGTATTATAAACTAGGACGGAAGCGCGACATATAGAAACAGTACGTCACATTACATTTACCATTGTACCACGACTTGTATTATGTAAATAATTGGTAAGGTTAAAAGCTTCCAAAAGGTATAATCATATAAATAGAACGGAAGCGAGACATATAGTACCAGTACGTTACCATTGAAATATTATTAATTTACCACTGCATAACATGTATGTACAAAACACTATATGAACCTAGAAAATGTGATTAAGAATTGAGACATAGTCATAGCATAAGATAGATATATCAAAAACCATAAAATACAAAAAAAAATGTTCATACAAAATACTTTTGAAGCGCGACATAACTCTTCCTCTACGACTTCTCGACCTGCACGAGGGCGTGCAGGAGTTGTATTGGGGGGTGCTGTCACGCCACAAAACCCCTTATTATACCTTCATCAATTGTATTACGTCATATTACGTCATATTACGTCATAATTATGATTTATGATTATTAATATTCATATTTATTATTATTTGTAATACGCACAATACTTTATACATATTTTCAATCCATATGTCCATCAAAGTACACCTAGACGTCAGACATACATATTACTCACTAAGCCAAGCCAAACTAACCCCCATGCATAATTAATCCATAGATCACAAGCAGACCCTTATCCCAGGGACAATAGGTAACGGTCAGCCCCTCCAGACGACAAGGCACTGACCGGTCACCTATACACAAAACAAATGAACTATATGTTGACCCCAAGGATTAACTGTCAACACATAAAACAATGCTACAAAGCTGGACACCCTTAATCAGTGTGGCACCGCCAAAGCCACTTGAGCCGGCTGGAGACCACCTGGAAGGTGGGCGACAAAGCCCCCATGTGTGCATGCTACTTATTATGTAATCCATTACCCATAATGCACTGGACCCAGGCTCCCCACCCGCGGTCCAGCGCACACCACATGTTAAAGCCATGAATATATAATTATCCAATCAAATGTCAAATGTATATTATCCAATGAAAACCACTGTTACATCTACTTCCGGTCACATGGGCACCCCCTCCACCTGCCGGGCACCTGTACTTATACCCCGATCAGATGGAGGAGGAAATCACTTATCATCTTGCAACCATCAGTAACTTATATACTGAGCCCTAGTGACTGGTACTCTGACATTAATATTATTATTAATAAAAGATACCAAGTATTGAAACTGACGTCTCACCTCATCTTTACGCCCTCATTGATGTGGAAGGGTTTTCCCTAGCCACATGTATCATGTGGGATATTCAGTGTCAGCTATGTACAGCTATATTGCATATAAATGTAGCCTGGAAGGCTTGCTATATGGCTAATCATGTAATACCCACAAAACAATTCAATCCTAGACATCTTCCTGTGAAAACAAGCTTGGGAGGCAGCTTCTGTTTTCTTAAATTAGTATTGTACACGTACTATTTGGTACCTACATTTATACATGTATGTGAAAAGGAAAATGGGTAGGGCATAAAGCGCCTACAAGTTACAGGCATGTGTCGATAATGATCAGATCACGCATATTCGGCTTGTAGCCAACACATTTACTTTTGAAAGAAATAAGGAGACATAAAACTGCGTTTCATGCGGGGATGAGGGGTGTTTGAAAGTGAAAGAACACAAACGTAAACCCTACGTTTACGATGGGTGGGCGAATGGGTGTATTATGTGGGAGGGGGGATGCTTTGAGATCTGGGTTGAACGAACACGTGTGCCTCTACTGAGAGGTAGTTTGGCGGGGGTGGGGGTGGGGGGGGGGGTCTAGTCGCGGCAAGTGACGACCACAAGGTAGCTGACCCGGGGGAGGTGGTGGTGGTGGAGGTGTGCTTCTAGGGAGGTGGGCGGCAGGAGACCAGGGGTCAGTGTGGGCTCCTGCTGCCCTGGTCAGCTGTAACGGCCTGTGGTGGTGGCTGCTGATGTCAGCTAGCGTCCCTGGGGGTGATTAACCCTTTAAGGGCCGCATAGTGCTTTAATGTGATCTGTCCTTGGTCGTCATCATACATGAATGCAGCCCTGGCGAGTAACTCGCCAGCGCTGCATTCATCCATCAAGTCGCCCCTGCAAGGCCCAAAAAGCCGGGATGCTGCATGTATGCAGTCTTGGGAAGTAGATTGACCAAGGCCGCATTGATGCATTATGATGGCAGAGAGTCTGATGCATCAATAACTATAAAGTACCATGCGGCCCTTAAAGGACTATCAGACACTGCAGGGGTCCGAGGAGGAGATCTAGAGTCCCTGACTACCGCCCAGAGCTGCTGATATATCCCTAGACAAAACTACTCTTAACACTTTCACAAATTTATTCAGCTAATTTGAACACTCTCACAAACTTATTCAGTTGATTTGATATGTTGTGCACTAAACACACGGACTAGGGTTCTTACAGCAACAGACCTAACTATAATGGCACATTTAGATACCTGTGGTAAATTAATCTTATAATTTTATGAGAATGGCAATTTCTTAATTCAGCAATTTACTTACAGATCACATGATTGAGTTGACGTGCACAGACATGCACATGTCATAGAGTGATTTGGTTGTTCATCTGAAAACGCGTGCTTACCAAAATATCCCAAACGCCATACGACGTATTTAAATATGATGATATTCTTATATCTGTCTATTTCTAAGAAGCGAACAAAAAATAACTATTTTAGATTTCATTTTCCAATATTTTCCATCGTATGTCTATATAACAAACAAAAAAAACTATAAACTTAATAAAAGATACATTGTCCATTATCATACACTGTATTTTAATATGATCGTGGCCGGCTCTTGATAGACCCTCTCATCCTATTAAACTTGCCTCTAGGTCTATACCATCTTCTTCATATTCGGGTTAAACTGTATCCGGGAATAAAACACATTTAGATCTTCCCTTTGGGTTCGTGACACCACTTCGAGGTTTCAGATCCGACAGGGCCTTAGTCTCTGGTAGGCTCACACCTCCTTTTTGTATTTTTTATTGCAATACGGCCCTGATTTCTTGGTACACTGGTCCCTGGATACGAGGAGACCTAATCATATATCATGTAGACTTGCCCATGTCCAACTGTATCCAGCTTCACGAAGTAGGTTGACATGTACATCGTATATGACCGAATTCTTTACAGTATATCTCGAAGGGTATGAACACATCTATTTTCATCCTCACCAACATGTGTCACATAAGTATGGTTTTATTGTATTGTAATATCCAGATCATTATGTATTTCTAAATATACTATTCTAGGGCGGGGTGTGCTCATAAATTAACCCCATTAAGAACAACAACATGATCAACTAATTCTACTATTAGTTAAATAGAGCAGTAGAGGGAATCGCATTCATATTATTCAAATCAAAATCAGATTAAACTCCATGATTAGACAAGCCTATTCCTGGACAAATTATTCACATGAATATATTCTCTGAATTATTGAAGACTTTTTCAAGTCGAGCATCCGTGACCCGTCCTATTAACTGTCGATGCAGAACAGACTTACAAAATAGCGATAGGGAAATGTGTGGTCGGGGATTCCCCTTCTCCAACCCCCCCCCCCCCCCCCCCACTCTCTCCCCTCTGCCTCCTACTCAGCTACCCCCTCCCCGCCCTCCTCCCTCCTCCCACCCGACGTTACAATGCTCACATGTGGCTCTCCGATTCTACTGGCCAGATGAAGCTGCATTCAAGCATCATGCCGACCATACCAGGTCCATACACTGTCGAAGGGTCGGCATGATGCATGCATGGATCCCTTGTGAGTAGACGCGCCTGTGCTGCATCAACATGACAAATGTTATTTACATGTAGCACATTAAAGCGCTATGCGGCCCTTAAAGGGCTAGGGCGCCCCACCACCAGCCTGCGGTCAAGGCTTGGGACTGGCCCCGACCGGCCACAACGGGGGTGATGTTGGGCAGGCGCATAACGGTCAGAGATGGCCTGGACTTGGGGCTATGTGTATTAGGGTCTAGCTCAAATCTGCATAATCTCCAATTACAAAGGTCTTTGTTCTGACATGGTTGTAATACCTGGGTTGTGGAAACAACCGGGGGCTAATAATAACGTTCTCTGGAATCATAAGACATATGAGGCAGAGCAGAACTCCCCTCCTCCACTTTAATGACACTTAAAAAGTAGCATTAGATCAATTTGTGTAATATATTTGTAAAAATAGTTGTTCAACTTTAACAGTCTAGTGCACTATGTGTGATCTATCTCATAATCATATCTCATAAATGCATATTGACACTATATCTGACTACTAGAATACAGGCAATACAGCCATCCCAGTAAAACAAAAAGAGACGACGTTATACCACGTTATATAACGTTTCTAACGTTTACGGCTCCTTTTTGTTGTATTTTGGTTAGCTGGGTTATCCATGGCATATTCAACAAGCATTCGTTCAATAGATTTTGTTTTGTACCTATATTTGGATTATATTATCTTAAATTAGATTAATAATTATATATTGTTTTGTTTTTTGTCAAAAGTCTTCATCACTGGGCCCCTCATTTAGGAGGTTTGATTTTGAGTGTACAAAATGAGAGTTACTAATGAGTAAGATTAATGTAGACTAGACCCCTCATCATACAGGCCCATGCAGGCCTATATCATTATGGTGACTATTATCAAGCATAATTCAATAGGCTTTGTGTATAGACAATTTTGAATGGCGACGACGTTGGATCACACTATGAGATAATAGAAAAGACTATAATCTGGAATATTAATATGAATTATGTAAGATTAAACTGTTCTTCTGATAAACAGTAGACAAGTGTCAGACCCCTCCCCCCCCCCTTTCCTCTCCCCCCCCCCTCGGGGCCCGTGTGCACTGACCTGGATTCGGATCAAGCCAAGTGACCAAAATATCGCCGGTCTGTTTCTGGGAACGGTTGTGGTTTTTTCCCCCTGGTTGCCTACATATGGTGTAACCAGGCCCAGTTTACACATACTGCTGGTGGGGGTGGTTTTTAGGGCCTTGATTTATATTGGTGTTTGTGGGGGACGTGTTGGTTTCAGCATAATATTGCTCTATAATGGGGTTGCATCCAGGACTAAATAGATAGGATTGTGCTAAAGGTTGCCATGGAGACAAGAGAGCCCAAGGGAAATCTGGGCCTAGTTCTGATACACGTGTAATGTCTCTATTTAAGTAGAATATAAATATGTACTCACTGCTATAATAAAATGTGGACTGAATGTTGGTTGATGGACAAGTCTACTAAACATTATACTGCGTCGCTGTGACTAGAGTGTAGAGGCCGACAGATGGACTATACACCCCAGTGTTATTGGCTATAAATCATTTGAAATAACCCCTAGAAATAACAAAACTGGGAAACTAAAAAAAGTTGTCTTTAGTATTGCTGCTCTGTGAGCTTTATAACACATGAAGTGACAGGTAACATAGCATGATCCTTCCAGTCCCTCCATTTCCGTGACATAATGACCCAGATTTCGCGGCGTGACCACCCAACCAGCCCCAGAAATCAGTGCCCCTTCCCCTCACCCTCCCTCACCCTCCCAGCCATAGAACTACAGGCACCTCCTCCCCCTCTGCCTTCCTCCATCACATGACCGATCCCCACTTGGCAGTCCGCCTTTAATACCTCATCCGGAGGTGTGCCGAGTTGGGCAAATATTGGCACGTGTGATCAGAAAGGATCAAACCCCACATTCCATCCCAGCTGTGTTCTCAGTGCCTTTACTGACTACTTTCTGATGCAGCGTCCCCCCAGCGTCCCCCTACCTCCCTCACCCTCAGCCTCCTGGTATCTTTACACATTGCATCTCTCAGCCCTTGCTCTCAGCCTATCTTTTTCTGCATCCACATGCGCACACAGATTTGTGGGCCTATGCACCGTTTGTAGGATGGGTGTATTCACACTCGCCCATGGCCCATCCCACCAACAACCCAACCTCCTCTCTCCATGCAGGCCTCCCCCACTTGGATCCACAAGGCATCACTAGATGCCCGGGTCGAGTAATGTAAAGCCTGCAATACTTCACATGTCACATTGTTGTATATTTGCACCCCATGGAGCCTACCCACCCCACCTGGACACATGTCTGTATCAATGTATATATGTGACAGATCTTGTAAGGGCATTTTTCGCAGATCGTGTCACATATTTACATCTCCCCATTCTGACTTTGTGTGCAGGGAATATAAAATGTACATGATATTGATACATGGAATGTTGTGTTATAAACGTGTTGCTTTAGAAAGGAACTAATAAGCTGATGAGGGAGGACTTTCTGACCAATATATCCTATACATGTATATTCATGTCAGATAATGTAAGGGGTCGAGCTCAATGCAGTCGAAAGTGGGAAATCACGTCTATATCGGTACATGTAGATATCAAATTGTGTTTCCCACAATATGACCCAAAGTGTTGGCATAAACTGTATGTCTTATCGTGAACTCGTGTTTTAACCTAAAGTTTTGGCAACTGTAAGTTAATAAGCGTAATAATGTGTAATAAGCACAGGCATGAAAATGTCGAAAATCTGAAATGTGGTTTATATTATTGCCATTTTATAAAATAATCCATATAGGAAAGGGGCACTGCTCATGCATGTGCTAATGCTAACCGTGCATGATGGTAACGACTACTGTAAATGTAGATATTTTCGCGCTGGACATGTTTTCGCGATTTTCCCAGAAATGAAAAACCCTCGAAAATCCGCTAAAATATTAATTTAAGTACACGCGAAATTGTACTTTTTACCAAATTCGCGAAAATTTCTACACGCGAAAATTTCTACATTTACAGTACATGTATTAGTACACTGCAATGTTCGCGGTAACCAAGGTTAGACGAGGACAGGACTAACATAATCCAAAGCTTCCCCCACTTTTCTCCTTTTAAAAGCGCGGAGGGATTTGGTGAGGAGGTGGCAGTTGTTTGGCCCGGGGCGTCCCCTTAATACGGGGCGCTAAAAAGGCTTTAATAGAGGAGCGGGGCCGAATTTCAGGACGTGTAAGCCTCACACTATCTGACGGCTGGCTCCATACTAAACAGATTCTTCTGGGTTATTAGATTGGGCGGGCAGGAGCCGGGACAGCCCACATAGGCCGAGTTCACGCTGGGGTCAATGAGACGCTGAGGTAACCTTGGTCACGGCCGTGGACAAAGGTCAACGACACCAAGTGAAATGTCTCTAATGGCTTGTGCCGTGGAAGCTTATGTTGAGGGTACTCAAGGGACGGGTGTGGCCTTTTAGTAAAGGCTCTATGACCGTTAGCTGATGTACAAAATGGCATATAATGTTATGTTAGGGAAATCAATATATGTAACAAATACTAACCAATACCATACACGTTGGTAAGGACATAGAACAGACTATTACAGAAGGGACATAATTATATAGCAGCGGCGGATCCAGACCTAGATTGCTAGAACTTGGGTACTTAATGCTGAATCGGGGACAAGATAGGAAAATAAACTCGTCTTTGCTACAAGCAAAAGGGTGTGGGCGCGTTCCCTCGTCCATTCCCTAAATCAGCCACGATATATAGGCTATCACTATTAGTATTACTAGGAACATTACATTAAAGAACATAACAAATCTTCAGCTGTTCC
Organism: Harmothoe impar; assembly: GCA_947462335.1. NCBI lineage: Eukaryota > Metazoa > Annelida > Polychaeta > Phyllodocida > Polynoidae > Harmothoe > Harmothoe impar. The sequence continues at coordinate 13,430,904 of OX381718.1, read as the reverse complement.
TGATATGTACATCCACATCCACACTCATCTGACCCCTCATGGAGGTTGCTACAGTGGATTTGTAATTTTCTAATACACAGCACACCCCTATAGCAGGTACACAAAGTCCCTATAGATGTGTAATCCAGGAAGGGAGGTGAGGTGTATGGGATGGTGTGTTAGCCCATTCTGGGGCTGATCAAAGAAGCTAGTCACCATATATCACTGTCATGCTAAAACCTTTGTGAATAAATTGATTCCCTGCCCCGTGGTCTCTACCTGTCCTGGCTGTCCCCTATAGCCTGATACAATGACCCTGTGGTGCCCAGACAGGACACGCCGGGGGCTCCTGTATTGAAATTACCCCCTTTTCACCCCTATTGAAAAAGGATAATCACCTCACATAGGTCCAGACCCTTTAATATCCCCCCCAAAGGAGTGAGAAGGAAATTGGAGGAAAATGGACGATCCCGACTTGACATGTTAAAATGATGCTTATATGGGGGAGGATGGCCCCTGGACGACAGTGAGACATACATAATTGCACACCAGAGGAAAGCTTATCAAAGATCACAGGTTCAGATTCAAAGTGCTCTTTTCAAAGATGTTTACAGTAAGAAAGGTCCTAGATGGGGGACATGATGGACTTATTGGGCCCCTTTGACACCATAAACCCACCACCTGTGGTGCCCAGATCAATACAGCATTAGCAGGAAATGGGAACATAATTCGCTCTATTCAGACCCAGTTTTAGTTATACTGCATTAGCATTTTAATATCTGACGTTCATAATTTGGTAATTAATCAACCTTCTAAAAATATCCCACTATATTTTACGTCGCCTCAACATGGCATATCAATTTAGAACGGAGATAAACACTTCAAAACACTATTGTACCAGCGTCATTTAACGGCACCTGTGCTTTTGTTGTTATGCTCTTTTTTTCTGGATCACATCGGCGTGGAGTTAAAAATAGTAAAAACAGCCTCCAAGTTTGGCACCATCTGCGGCGCATGTATACATAAACAAGTATGGACAGGGGGACGCGCCCAAATAAAGCCAATACAGTCTACAGGCCGGGCATCGACATGCATTCAAATGGCGGCAGGTGATCACACTCTGCCAGCGTTATTTGAACGTTGGCACATGCGTACATAGTCTGCAATGATGGCAAAAAGTGATGGTACCATTGGGAATTGATTAGTGTCACCCCCGCTACACCCCCACCCATGCTCAACCGATTATCATTATAATTATGCTCTACATATGTTTAGATACATCCCAAAACCTACACCAATTGCTGCATTATATTGGATCAATTGCCCTTTCGACGAAATGATTGTATATCCCAATATTTGCTCATTTCAACGAATTCTGGTTTTATTGTATTTCCAGGCATACTCAACAGATTATCATCATAATTATGCTCTATAATATGTTTAGATACATCCCAAAAACTTAAATCAATTGATTCATTACATTGGATCAATTGCCCTTTATACAGCATGATTTAATGAAGTGCAATATTTGTTCAATTCAATGAATTCTGGTTTTATTGTATTTCTAGGCGCACTCAACCGATTATCATCATATGCTCTATATGTTTAGATACATCCCCAAGACTTACATTAATTGCTTCATTATATTGGATGAATTGCCCTTTATTCTAAATGCTTGTATAAAGTACAACGTTTGCTTACTTCAAATAATTCTGGTTTTATTGTATTTTTATTGTACACCTGAAGAAGGCCATGTAAGGCCGAAACGTCGTGATGGTTACTTAAAAACAAAATCTCACTTAGTTTTATTGTATTTGTATTATGGCATCAATGGCATTGTATTGTACAGGGTGGGAATTGTCCATGAGATGTTATTGAAGCAGGGGGTAGGTGTGTGGGTGTGTTAAATACAGAGACTGTCAATTTGACTGCAGGCAGTAATTTGGACCGTCTGTACCACCATGGCCATTGGCGCCCACGTGTGACCCGGTAATGGGGGCAGTGGTGGAACATGTATGGGGGCCTGGTAGAGTTAGGGGGTGGGGGTGGTGGGGAGGGGGGGGGGGGGTGGGACATGGAGGAGGGAGGGTGGGTATGGGACAGGTGCAGGAGGGAGGTACCAGGGTGTGTGACCACGGGGTAGGGTTACAGATGGGTAGTGCGATGTTTTAATACCTCCCAGGGACCTAGAAGGTTTCATATATGGAGAAAGTCAATGGTGTATCTTGGATCCCTCCTCCATCCTTTTCTTGCCCACATGATGTACCGCGTAAAGGTAGATGTGGGGTACTTGTAGATATATATAGTTTGTAATACAAAAGCAAAACCGACATCAATGTACGTAATGTATATAAACACCACATGTATATAGAAATATTGGACCTTTTATGAGAATTATGATACATTTTAATTGGTACATATTTTATCTACACTGATAATAATGGGCCTGGAAATGTTAGTCACTACGGACTACGTTTCTATAGTCACGTGAACGTAGAAAAAACGGCTATACCTAGTTAGTCACCTATGTCTAATGTAAGTTAGTCATATAGTCAACCTATAGTCAGCCATTAAATCGGCTGATTTGGGCTATATAGTCAAGTGACTATGAATTTAATGGTTTCATGGTCTAAAGTAGTCACTATGACTAATAGATATAGTCAATCATGAGAAATAAGGGAAAGGCAGGTCAAGGTTCAGAAGGGTAGAGCAAGGAAGAGCAAAGCTATGTAGAGTAGAGCAGGACAGAGCAAGGCAGAGTAAGGCAGAGCAGAGTAATGGGAAGTAGAGCAAGGCAGAGCATGGCAGAGCAGAGTAATGTAGAGTATGGTAGGGTAGATCAAGGCAGAATAAGGCAGGGCAAGATAATGTCGAGCAGGGCAGGGCAAAGCAAGGCAGAGCAGAGTAGTAGGGATAGGGCAGGGAAAGGGACAGGCTAGGAAAAGGCATGGCAGGGGACAGGCTAGGATAGGTAGAGCAGGAGACAGGCTAGGATAAGCAGGCCAGGGGACAGGCTAGAATAAGGCAGGCCAGGGGGACAGGCTAGGATAAGGCATGGCAAGGGATAGCCTAGGATAGGTAGAGCAGGGGACAGGCTAGGATAGGGCAGGGCAAGGGACAGGCTAGGATAAGGCATGGCAGGGTACAGGCTAGGATAGGTAGGGCAGGGGACATGCTAGGATAAGGCAGGACAGGGGACAGGCTAGGATAAGGCAGGGCAGGGAACAGGTTAGGATAAGGCAGGGTAGGGGACCGGCTAGGATAGGGCAGGGCAAGGGACAGGCTAGGATAAGGCATGACAGGGGACAGGCTAGGATAGGTAGGACAGGGGACAGGCTAGGATAGGTAGGACAGGGGACAGGCTAGGATGAGGCAGGACAGGGGACAGGCTAGGATAAGGCAGGCCAGGGGATGGGCTAGGATAAGGTAGGGTAAGGGACAGGCTATGATAGGTAGAGCATTGGACAGGCTAGGATAGGGCTGGGAAAGGGACATGCTAGGATAAGCCATGGCAGGGGACAGGCCAGGATAAGGCAGGCCAGGGGACAGGCTAGGATAAGGCAGGCCAGGGGACGGGCTAGGATAAGGCAGGGCAAGGGACAGACAGGACAAGGCCTGGCAGGGGACAGGCTAGGATAGGTAGGGCATGCAGGTGACAGGCTAGGATAAAACAGGGCAGGTTACAGGCTCCTGTGTAAGCCTATTATGCTCTGTCAGTCTAGACATACACTGTTCATGTATTTCTATGTTATCAAAATTTTAACAAAATACCATGATTACTCTATCAAACATGAGAACTCATGCACCCTATAACATCTTAAGTTGTCAAAGACAACTGTAACATAACATATAACAAGCAGGGATATCCATAGAACAGTGGTTTAGATGAGGATGTGCCTACCTGAAGTCCATGGACCATTCAAATTTGAATCCTAACTGTTTCCTGTGCACACATTCCTGTGACATCATCAATTTGTGTGATCCACATATAGTCACTACTGACTATCTTATGACTAATATGTGACTAAGTTGTATAGTCCCCTGACTACGGGGGTCAAAATATGGTGGTATAGTCACTACTGACTATAGGTATTATTATCAGTGTATTTCAGAATCTAATAACATTCACAATTTGTTGGAGTTCTTCTTTTTTATCTACAATAGAGTTGCAAAGTCACAGTTAGGACTTTGGTGTCACTAGTTTGTAGTCTCCCCAAATAATACTGTACTGGTGAAAATGATCTGCAATTTGTTTGTATCGTAATATCCCTTTATGAATATGCAATAAATCAACATAAATAAATAATACCATGGCACAATACTAAGGCACAAATAGAATATATTAAATCATTTTAAATCTTGACTAATGCGTATTTGAAAACAAACACATGCCTCCATTCCCAACCCTTTGATATTAAAGCAATTCCTATACTTTGAATAGGCAATAACGGGACATGGTCGGCCTACAATGTCACTAATAACGGATTGCCCAGAAGACATGAAGGCCTTTATATGACCATCAGGGCAGTGTTTACCCAGGTCTGGCCCCTGCCTATTGTCTGTAGAAGTTCTCCTATTATCGCCCGGTCAGCTGATGACCCATGGCGCATCCATACTCATGATGCTGCTTCACCATCACTAATAATGCCGTTACTATAGCTCTACTTGAATCCTAATTAAATGGACTTAAGGTTCACGTACAATATGACTATATATATATATATATATATATATATATATATATATATATATATATATATATATATATATATATATATATATATATATATATATGGGTCTATTTGACTGAACTCATATCCAATATCTAGGCTAGTTGAACGAATAGAAAGGTAGGCCTATGATAAAAAGCAGAAGGGAGCAGTAATTTAGAAATACATGTATGTGATACCATAGACTTAAAACAGGAAACCAAGTGCACAGCTGTACAGTATTATATTTCCCTAATGATAATTACTTAATAACTCATTGGAAAATGATGATTACTGATGTTGATTATATAGAGCACAACTTTCTGTTTTCATTTTGGAAATGACCCCGAGAAAATAGAATCAATAATTCTAAATTTGCAATATTCAAAGAATTAGTACATAGCTTATATTGTTATATCATTCAGTATATAGGTACACGATATAATAATCTAGAATTTGAGTTAATGAAGGGTGGACCCTGGATGATGCTCCTCCCACACCCCACCCAGGCACCGCGTCCACTCCGTCTCTGTCAGCCTGGGACCATTTGACCACTGGTCACCCTGTGGTCAATGTAGACAACCTGTCCTCTGTGTTTGCTGACCAAGGTGACAGAGTAGTGGACAAGCTAAATAGTCTGTCAGCTGGTGATGCCATCTCCACTACAGGAGGAACCTGAGGTACTGCATTACTGAATAGTATGTGCACTGAAAAAGTAAACTTGTCTCCAGACTCGTTGAAGTGACGGTCATAAAATAAACCAGTCAAAAGTTGTCTAACCTATCAGGTTACCATCCCACAAATTAAATCTGGAGCTGGCAAATGTCAGGTTTTGGGCTGGCACATACCAAGTGGGTCTTCTATCTCACTTCCTTGTCCCTTAGACGAGTTTTTGACTCGTTTATCTTATGACCGTCACTTTGAAGAGTCTGGAGACAGGTTTATTTTTTGAGTGTGTTACTGGGCATGATATAGCTCTGTAGATTATGGTCGTTGGTATCAGTGGCGGATTTAAGATTTGAAGAAGAAGCCGCCGCCCCCCCCCCCCCTGTTGGACCATTTTACATTTCATGGTAAATTTAGGTACAAAATGCGTAAATAATTTCGTAAGTACATGTATCAAAACATCATTTGATACATTATCGTCATCTCATGGGGTTTTACCTGCAGATTAATCTCACATCGTCAACAGGCACAATGCAATCATAACAACATTTTAAACATTGTAATGTAAACTGTATATGTTCACGCACCATATCTCTGGCTTTCAATCCCAGAGTATGCTTGGAGGCACATCTCTAAAACATGTACACGTGAATAAGCACAATGCATGCTATATATTTGATACAAATACTAAAACGATACAAACAATGGCAAGCTTTGGCCAATGACAAACTTAGGTTATACATGTACCGTACCGGTAATTCATATACCTGTGCCTGCCTATCTGCCAACTATAGTATCAATTACATCCGAGACAGGCTATAGCAATTGATTTGCAAATTATGTATACTTTAGTATTATTTGCCCTCTAATTAAGGCCACACCTATGGCCTAACCGGTGATGTCACTTGACCAAGTATCTCAGTGTCTCCTTATGTGTGCCTACCTGTCATACACTGAAAAAGTAAACTCGTCTCCAGACTTGTCGAAGTGACTGTCATAAAATAAACGAGTCAAAAGTTGTCTAACGTATCAGGTTACTATCCCACAAATAGAATCTGGAGCTGGCAAATGTCGGGTTTTGGGCTGGCACATACCAAGTGGGTCTTCTATCTCCAGCTAGAAGACCCACTTCTTTGTCACTTAGACAAGTTTTTGACTCGTTTATTTTATGACCGTCACTTTGAAGAGTCTGGAGACAAGTTTATTTTTTGAGTGTAGTCCGTATTGTATGGTTGGTCTCGGCATGATCCAGCCAAGTCAAAGGGAGATAGAGGTATTTATTTAGTTATTTTCTTTGGTTAAATTTGTAAGTAGTGACGGGGTACGGTATTTAAAATATTATGTACTTTTATGTGCATGTTAACCATTTAGAGACGGGGGATGTATCAAGGCATACCCGCCATTCGGGAATGTATCACCGTGTACATAGCATATATAACAGAGTGCATGTTTTATGTACACACACAAAAAGGTGAGAGCCATTGTCGCTAAAACTACCCTCACCTGAAGGTCAGCCACTGCCTGACCCTCAGGTGAGGGTAGTTTTAGCGACAATGACTCTCACTTTTCTGAGGGTGTATTCTACAATAAGATAATCATGAACCCACCTTTATTTATTATCTGGCGATTAAATTAAACTAATCGGGGCTTAGTTCTGACAGTGTGGTTTTAATCAAATTGATACACTCCCATCTTAAGTTCACAGGAGATCAAATCAATAAGTGACATATCTATATATAGCATATAGGAGCATGTAGCAGGGCCCTGGATACAGCAGAACTGTAGCGTCATGTGGGGCAGGCCTGGAGAGGGCATCCAGGGGTGTACAACATGAAAGGACCAGATGTTTGGGTAGGATGGCTGTGTATGTATGGTTTCGTATGTATGTAAGTGTGAGATTTCCGCTTAGAGACTGTATGTCTAAACATGTCTATATAAACTGATGTAACTCACATGGGCCATTGTGTGGGAATAAAGTCAGTGCACACCCACGGGCGGATCTAGGAATTTTGGAAAGCGGGGGGGGGGGGGGGGGGGGGGAGGCAATGTACTGGGGGTATTGAAAAAAGACATATTAAAATATACAGGAAAATAGGGGGGGGGGGACGTACGCCGGGTACGCCCCCCTCTGAATCCGTGCATGCAGTGACACCCATGTTCAGAAATGATACAGTAGTTTCTTGTAAATTACACAAAATGCATGTAAAAATGAATGCTGGAACATTTGTATGCACCGTTATCTTTTCCAATGCAGTGTCAGTGCATTCACATAATTATACCCTTTTGTATATGTATAGCAACTAGTACACATGCACACTTATTTTCTAGCTGTTATTTTTCAACATTCATACATACTGAAAACAGAACACATAGACCGAATGTACATATTCAACATGAACTATTCGCAATAACCTTTGTGAATAAAACTATGGAAACCATAAGAATAGTATAATGGTGGTCTTACATGCGAGTCTGCTTACACCAACATAGTTTACAACAGTGAATATGATGATAATGTTATGTTGGCGCCTACATTGAAATCATAATAATCAAGACCCGACATTACATAACTGCATAGAGATATATCATTAATGAGATGTACTGATAAGTATATGACACTGTAATTACATAGGCCTGCACGCATGCTAATGTTATCAGCTACATGTATTGTTAGAACAGTTGTGTGAATATTTGAACATGTCTGCAATGTCACGTCAATAAAAGGATGGCTAGCTCCATGAGCTTGTTTGTCACTTTGGTTTCCCACAGGAGATAAATCAGTGCCAGATGCGTCCTGGCAGTTCACGTAGGAGGGCAGATATTATTTAGCCATTTAAGGTGCATATAGTGCTTTAATGCCTTATGCTCTTTGTCGTTAAGATGCATGAGTGAACCCCTGGCGGGTAACTCACCAGGAGTTGATTCACCGCATCATGCAGACCCTTCGTGGGTGTATCAACCCTGTATAGGGTCGGCATGATGCTTGAATGCAGTACTGGTGAGTTACTCGCATATGAAGGCAAACGACGACCAATAGGCATAGTGCAATTCATCACTGTGTGGCCCTTAAAGGGTGAGACAACGTCTGTTGAGTATTTCTCACAGTGGACTCATAAATAGAGACATGAAAATAAAGAAGGTCCCATAAATGGAGACATAGGAATAAAGAAGATGGAAGATATCTCCATGGAGTCGTTCTGCCTTGTTGGGCCATGCATCACAACAGCTCCCTTTTGGTACTATGTGACATGTATATAAATACATGTTTAATACACTGGTCATAATAATTAATATATTCACTAAGCCACCCTATTATTCCACAACCCTTTCTCTCTAATGATTTCTCTCCGACCAATTACATCATACTCAACAGCAACGGAGTGCGTGATGAGTATGATTTATCACCGATTCAGCAATGTGTGATTTATCACCGATTCACGATATATGTCCTATCCTGGTGCCTAATTAATGGCATAATATCAGCCTTATGTGATACAGTGATCCTGTAGGCTAATTTCGGCATTAGCAGTCCTGTCCATTTATTCGCCTGTCGCGGTGCTCTTTGCCCCAGTGGGCGCGGCGCCACCACGTCTGGAAATATTAGCCTGCCAAGGGTTAATAAATCTCCGCCGAGACGAGATGAATTATTCAAAATGCCACGGCGCTGGATATCTTCATTTGGGATAGGCCTATGCTGCTTTGGTCACCTTTTTTATCAGCAGACTATAATGATAAAGGTCGGGACTGCGCATTATGCTGGGAGAGATAGGGTAATAGTGCGTGAGACTGGAGACAATGCTTCATTAAGTATGCCGCCAGTACAGGACAATGCAACATGCAGAGGTGGTCCCAGCCTCCTGCCAGGAGGTCTGCCATATGTAAAGTGGTATATACACGGGGGGGGGTCCATGTATATAGGGGGGATGTCAATAGGGGAATACTAATAATGATACTAATGATGACCGTCAGCAAGGACAGCACAGCTGTCTTCATGTCTCTGTCGTGACAGACACGTGTAAGGGACGTGTAGAGCCATTAGGTGATGTGCTATTGTCTATAAGCCTACTTGTATAGAATGTATATATACATATATATATATATATATATATATATATATATATATATATATATATATTTATATATATATATACATATATACACACACATGTATATACAGTTACACGTACTTTGGATGACATGTAGTGTACTATATGGTGACAAAGCCACATATTGTACACATGTTTATATATAGGCCTACCACATACAGACGTGTCGTATATGGGAGCGAACTTGGTATTCTTAGAAACCATATATCCAAGAATAGTCTCTATGTGTGTATAAGTGTGTAGCATCTCACATGACAGCATGCCAACGGTGCCACATCGTGAACAACTCCTTATCAATGTATACATAGCATCAGGTCCTATACTTTGACAGTTAGAGTGGGACATTCGTATCCTTATTGGATAATATATACATGTATACATCATAAGTGCCAACATAAAAGCTCTGGAATCTGTCGTTAATGTAAATTAACATGCTTCCTTAACATACTGAGGCAAAATAAAATATACCTTCAACCCGCCTTCAACCTGTAGGCGTATCATGTGATTCTGCCCAAAAGTTGCCAAGAACATCTTTCTTATTCCAAAAGCGCATTTTCAAAATCATGGACTCGCCACTGTTTCATAACTAAAGGAATGCCATAAAAGTAAATGCACGGAATGGTCCTCTTACATGTTTGTTTTCCATGTTCATGACAGACAATTTTACGATGTCTCCAATCGGATGATGTCGACCTCAGCAGCCCTACGTGGAGTACATGTAATTGCCATAAAACAGACTAACACGATTGGCAGATGATTGGTACAGGTATGTTGTAGACATCTTTGTAAACTAAGCCTTACAAGGGACGCTACCAGCTGGTTTATGTCGGATGGTCACACACGTGCATGGCTTGAAGTAACCCTTTAAGAGCAGCATAGTGTTTTAATACGATATGCCAAATTGTGGTCATGATACACGAATGTAGCAATAGCAAGGAACTCGCCTGGGCTGTATGCATGCATCATGGGTTATATCAAGGGGACTATACGAGGTTGATACACTGCTAAAGGGTTAGCACGATGGTTTTAATGCAGCGCTGGTGCTACATAGAGGCGCAATGACTACAGATGGGCGTGGACATTGAGACATTGTTCTCTCATTAGAGGGTTAAACGCTGCAGGGTAGGGTTCAACTACCAGGTATTGATGTTACATGTGTGTGTGCGCCAAGCAGGGTAATAAACTGGGACATAAAAGTAAGGATGGCCTTTTCAATGTCTGCTCGTGGCACGCTACATCTATATCTGCGCCCCTTTCTTTGGCTCGCCTTGGGGCCACTTTTTTGTGTGTCTACATGAGAATGGGTGATTGTGTGCGTGTGTGTGTGTTGGGAAGGGGAGGAGCTCGGAGCACACACGTGTAGAGCAGCTCCTGTGAATGTGAGCTGCTCCTCTGTTGTTGTGTTTTTGTTGCCCTTTCTTGTCCCGTGCCTTACTTAGAGAACAGGTGAGTCTAGCCACTCACCTGGTGAGGTGGGTCTGTCAGGTCTCCCCCCTCCCCTCACCACACCCCCTTTTATGGCTCCTCTACCTGTACTTATAATACATTCATGCCATTCTGACTACCTCCACCTATATATATATACCCGCCATCCCTCTGATTCTGTCTGGTTGCAAAGGGGGGCCGTCAATTATATAAAAGTAAAAATTTAGGGGCTGTTAATGACATGAAAGTACAAAATCAGGGGCTGTCACTATTGAAATAAAAATAATGAACCCTTAAATCTCATACATGACTTGAGTGATCTATATAATTCCAAAATTACCTCACATTTAATGGAAGAGGTCTCGTAACAGTGGGCTGTCATCTGATTTCTTAGAAAATAGGGGGCTGTAAAAATGATGCAAATTTTCAATGGGCTGTGAGATGACCAAATAGGGGGGGGGGGGGCTGTAGTTTCGCACGTATATACCCGGCATCCCTCTGGTTCTGTCTGGTTTCACCTCCTCGTTTTCACTAACCATCATCTGGGCTCTATTTCTGAGGCTCGTGCCATGTCTGCCTCTAGAGAATGTTCGGGAGTAATGTGAAACCCCAGGCTTCCGTCTCTGTCGTTTGAATTAGCTCCCCTCTTAGTCTGGAGACCCCCCCCCCCCCCACCACACACACACACAAACCACATAACCCCCTTAATTCCTCAGTTCAGATATTCAACCTTCGCCCCTTTCCCATCGCCCTTCCTATGTGGTTTTCCTATCTCTCCTACGTTCCTTACTTCAACACATACAAATGACCTCAATCTAATCCTGATTCTAAATACCAGACTCATATACTACTTACAACATTGACCACTGTGATTTAAAGCCCCATATTGGTGTCTTGGTAGTACAAGGTCAGGAGGAAGCTATGGTACATGATGGAGTGAATGGTATAATGATTTGATATTTTTCACTATTTCTTACTTTTCCATTCATAAAGCTATAGGGGCTGGAAATCTGAGAGTACCAAAAAAAGGCGTAGAGAACACAGCGCTTTAGGTACAAGCAGGAGATTGATGATCCAAAGGGGAGGAGAGATGGATGAGTGGGAGGGGGGGGGGGGGTGAGCAGCTCAGGTGTCTGCAGCTGCTCTCTAGGCTAGGCAGGGTGTACAAGGTGCTCACCCCCCTCCCCCCCAGCCCCCAGCCTCCAGCCTCCACCCCACGCCTGGTGTGTGCTGCTGGGGGGGGGGGTGGAGGCTGCTGGAGGGTGGTGGAGGAGGTGGGAGCAGGTCTGGAGGCAGTGGCCTGCATTTGGCAGGCAGTCAGTCACTCCCCACCACCCCCGTGTCTGTCTGCTCACCGCCCGCCGTCTGGGTCGGTGGTTGTTGTGACGGCGCGCGGCGGGAGAGCTGCTCCAGTGTGGGGGGGGGGGGGGCCTTTAAGGACCGCATAGTGCTCTAATGCAATATGCCCTTTGTCGGTATGACGCATGAAAGCAGCCCTGGTGAGTAACGCTCCAGCGCTGCATGCATTCAAGTATCATGCCGATTCTAGGGGTTGATACACTCCCGAAGGGTAGGCATGAAGCATGAATGCATGCAGCCCTAGCGAGGAGACTATCCAGGGTTGTATTCATGCATCATGCCGACCCTGGGCATGCAGCATCGCAGCACTATGCGGCCCTACAGGGTTGGGGGAGGTAGGGAGGGCACACACACGAACACACCACCAGCACGGCGCGGGCACGTGCACCCGCTGCAGTCCAGTACACGCCCATTAAAAAGTTATAATTCCAAGGTGGACTTGGTGTTATGGTGCTGTAATTATCAGATGTGGTATCTCCTAAAGGGAATTGGCATTCCGTGCAGACTGACCGTGATAGACTGCGGGATGTGTGTGTGTATTGGAAGGGTGATTACTTTGTTGTAAATGGCCGTAGTCATAATACCAGGTAGACTACTAGTATTTAACAGATCACTATATATATGTACATGTATACAATGTAGAAAGGATACGTCAATAACCCTATTCAATTCAATGCAATTCAAATATACCTATGTATATGCAAGGGGTGATCATTTACGTTATGAACCAATATGAAAAATAACAACAGAAGCATGGTCTGAAGATGTTGAAAGCTGATTGTCATGCCTTGCTGCAATGATAAACCATTACCATTATGTATCATATCACAATGAGACTAAGAAAGGTTATCACATGTTCTTATCACAAAGTATCACTATCAGATGAACCAGGAATGAAGACATTAGACTAATGATGATTAGAAGCTAAATATCGTACATTGGTACGAAGGTAATCCATGCTATAACAAAACAGAAAATTTGATCAAACTAGACATAATATATCATCCTCGTGTATTTCTGGGGGGGGGGGGCATATTGAGGGGAAATGGAACATGGGAAGGGGAACACGATCCAAATAGAAAACGGGGACAGGGGGGCTTTTAAGGGAGGTGGTTGGAGATAGTTTCAGACGGCTGGAAATGTGTGTGTAGGGGGTGGAGGAGGGAGGTGCAGGAGTGTGTGTGTGTGTGTGTGTGTGTGTGAGTGAGTGTGTGCGTGGTGGGGGGGGGGGGTTGAGTCTGGGCGGCGTCGGTGGCATTAAAATGCATGCATGTTGGCGCAGTCTGCACGCACGTGTGCGCACGCATTGTTTGGGTGTGCGCGTGTGGCGGCGGGTGGTACCGCCAGCCAAGTAGACCCCGTCCAAACCCTACGTCGTGTTGAAAAAAATTGTTTTGCTATTATTCTAATCAAAATGTACCGTAGCCTCTGACTTGCACACTTGTGGAACCATATCTATATACCTAGATATTCCCCACCGGACAGGTTGTCAAGCTAAAATATGTAGGGCATTTAAAAAGCGGTATTACTTTCAAAAGTGACCGTAGTTTCTGTAAGTCCAACATTGTTTTATTTCCCCATAAAGTGCAATGTGAACATTTTGTCTCTTTAATATGTTGCTCTATGGGCTACACAAAATATCTAAACCAGCTCTTGAAACATGTTTCGAACACGATATGACAATTTAGGTGTAGGTAAGGTCTAGTTATTGGTTGTAGTCTACAATAGTGAGCCACTCTCGGTGCCACCCACCCAGAGCACGGAGTAGCTCGGCACTGTGTAGGGGGGGGGGGGGGAGGAGCTCAGACAAACTCGCACCAACTCCATCCCCCTCACAAACACACAGTCCCCGAGCCCCGCCCCAATTTCCACAACCTGCCTATCTCCACAACCATCTAGCCTACAGAGAGTCCCCCCAATCCCCCGATCCCCCACCCCCTATACGCCCCCCCCTCCCACCCCACCGAAGTAATCTGCCCGATGGACATGCAAATAGAATATTTTTACTGGGGCTTGGGGGTGGTGGAAATTAGGTCTCAACGTCTGCAGAAAGAAAAAAATAAATGTAATTAACTCCAAGGGGCAGAGTGCCGAGACTTGTAAGGTTTATTGAAAAATTAATGGAATGGAAGTAGGTGTTGTGACCTAGATGGCGGGGGTTCTTGGAGAAATGGGCCAAATAGTGGTGTTTTGTGGGTGTGAAAATAATTTATATGGAGTGGTCGGAGCAGCTGTTGACGGTGGGTTTCCCCAGCGTTGGCCACAGCCACATTAGAAATTCCATGCATATAAAACCCAAGTGCAACATATACCACGTTTATTATATGATAAAACCATCTATATGTTAAAGCATAGGGACCTGCATATGCCATGCCACCACACATGGACTTGTTGGACCTTAGGTCGTATACATACAGGTCCAACTCATAAAGGAACGTCCAAATGCAGGGGCGTGGCATGCCGTATCAAAGTAGGGATAACAGGGGGGGGGGGGGGATCTGACAAGTTTTACCCCTTTTCTCTTGACCTTTCAATTTTGACCTTTTTCGATGTTGACAATAGAAAAAAAAAGGGGGGGGGGGTGCCACGCCCCTGAGCCTCTCCCCCTTGGATCCACTGCCCGGGTCTAGTATGCACTGTCTGCAATGTCTGTGTCACTGTAATCTCCCCCCCCCCCCCCCACACACACACAGCCTGGTCGCCACGCCTCTGAAATGTAACCCACATTTCTAACTCTATATGTACGCGGTACATGGTCAAGTATATAACATGGTGGTAGAGATAAGAGAGGTTATTAGGTGTGGAGGTGGGTGGTGTTTACCTGCGGTACTCTCTACCTGACCTGCACCAGGTGGGGCCTGTTTGACAAGTGTCACCCCCCCCCCCCCCCCCACACACACACAGATAGGATCCAATGCTATATATGGGTGCCAGATAACACATGTACCGAGGGGAGTGATCATATTTTAACTGCAGGGGAGGGGGCTGTTTTCCCAAGAATTTTCCACCCCCCTCCTCGAGAGAGGTCGACCCCCCCTCCCCCTACTCCCTGCATCAAGGGTCGGAAATCGGTCGTGTGTGCCCTGCATGAACTCCCTAGGAGAGTCCAGGTCCTTGTCCTTGTGTGCCTGGGCTCCCCTAAAGAGAGGAGTCATTCCGGCGGCAACCTGAACTCCCCTTTTGTAAAAAAACAACAAAACCACACTTCCTAATGCTCGTGCCAGTACATATGGGGTCAAAATGAAGGACAGGCCATAGTTAGCTCGGTCTGTACACCTATAAGGGCCTTGTCAAATAAACATGTTGTACTGGTGCTGATAAGGTCGGTATGGGGAAGATATAGAAGTGATAAGACGTGGCCCTGTTTACCTACTCGTGTCGTGTACTTATTACAAGTGACATACCGAGATATAGGAGAGTGCACTATTCCTGGGACGTGAACTCGGTCAGGAAATCAACTCTTAATTATTAAGCAGAGTTAACCCTTTAAGGCCGCTTTGTGGTTTGATGCACTGTGCATTTTGTGGTCATGAGGCATGAATGCAGCTACATTAACGCATCATGCTGATCCGACAGAGTTGTGAGTTTTGAGCCCCCTTTTGTTCTGATTGGGGGCCCGGAAGAGCTCTGCCCCACTATTTCCTATGTGGGGGAGGTATCATTTGGGAAATGTGTGCATTATATTATAGGGTCTTGGCAATTTTTAATTTAATTTTTTTTTTTTTGGGGGGGGGGGGGGGCAAACATATTGAGGCCCCCTCCTCTGTGATGGGGGGGGGGGCTTTTGCTACATAAATGGATTTATCATTTAGGGACGACATGAGGTCTGTAACCTTCACATTCATGTATGTATCACGCTTTGCATGGACCAACATTTGGATACTATATATATATATATATATATATATATATATATATATATATATATATATATATATATATATATATATATATATATATATAAATATATATATGCTTCATACCGTAGGGGATGCCGAGGTGATGGGGGCAAAGAATCAGGCTATCAATGTAGATATGTCTCTCAGGGGGGGGGCAAGATGATTTGTGACTAGATCGACTGTGTAAATAGTACATCCAAATTACATATATAGGAATACGTAGATCCTGGTTCTTGCAGTCGTCAGGGGCCAGGAATTTGGTATATTAAGATAATACAAACCAAGCAAAATCGTAATATCTGTCCATGTCCTTAGAATCAGGTTCAAGCACATCAAGTATGGCATATTTTTCCATGTGGCCTGGGTCCAAATAATTAAGATAAGGGTGTCCCTAATGGGCCCCCACACGCCACCTGGGGACGCCTAATGGTACTATCTGACACAAGACATAACGTCACTGCCTGCTAGGGATCTGATTAAGGATCTCTATCAATATATGTATTATGTGCACATATGGCACATAAAAGCAATTAGACAAATTAATTTTCGAGCTTTTCTATAAAGTTTCTTCTGTTCACATTTGTATAACTGTTTGTACGTCGAGCCACACCCCAAATCCTTTAGGATTCTTCAAAACAGCTACTTTATAATAGGCACTAGATTATATCATAGTTAATTAGTATGACTATGTAAGTTTAAAATAGTATAAATATATCTTTACTAAAATAGATATAGTATAAGGAGCGTTGGCAGAAAATTGAATATTTAAACAGCGATGCATCATTACATCATTTAAATTTCAATTAGACCATGTTCAATAATGTAAAACATGGGACACATCTGTATTGTCAGATAAACACTGTTTTATTTCATTGAGCTGTTGACAGATTCCAATGTCCCCATATTGACTCACAATACACAGCTGACAATGGAGCTGTCAAAACATCTAAACATGGAAAAGTGTCTATATTGTTAACACGTCTGAGAAAACAATGTTCTCGAAATGTTCAATGGGTAGCTTACTGGAGAAGAGACTTAGTTAGAATCATATTAAACATCAATTGATGTCTCTTGTAATCATTGGACAGAGAAAGTTCCCACATAGAAATATCAGCACCTATATAGTATGTTAATGGTTATACCATGGCTTTATAAACATATGATACATACAATGATATCCTACCAGTACCCTAGGGTTTCTCCCATTTCCAGATACACACAATATAATAGACCACCAGGAATTCAAGATGCTTCTGAGTATACATATCATAGAGGGTTTTATGTTGACATTTTCAGCGGGTCACTTAAGGTTAAGTCTCCGATAAGGTATTTAGAATTATTCTAATCCCATGGCAAACAGAAGGAGTGAGATTTGTACACAACATTCTTAAGATCAAATTGTTGATCCCCAATGTCATTTTGGATCTGAGTATGACACCTGGACCGTCTCCTACGACCCAGTGAAAGGAAAACAAGATCATGTGTCCGTGGTATCCAGATGCCTCTATGTGCCTATATGTACATGAGTTCCTCTACAGGTAGGGACCAGGCTTGGTACTTGTATTAGGAATCCTCATCCCATACATATAGGTTTACTCTGCCCAGCAATAAACAGAAGTTAATAGACAATATAATCGAATTGAAAAAAATGTAAATTTGTCAAAAGTTGATTAATACAAATAAGCTGGTGGGAAAAAGGTATGTCGGAAATTAACGTAAATTAATGTAGATATTCCAGCGAAAAGGTATGAAAAGAAATATGTCTGAATATGGTACATGTTCTAGGTTATGCTGATTTTCACTAGGACTATGTAGAAGTTTATTAAGTGGTGTAAGGGTTCAACCTCTCATTAATTTTGGAATAAAACCACACACTGACTGTGACCATATAATACCCATATAGATTCCACTGGCTGAGTGTGAACACATCTGCTCAAAACTAAACAATATGAATTATAAAAATACCAAGGTATTGATCAAGACCTGAATCAGAATAAACACTATTTCTGGAAATAAACTCCACATCAATACATATTGAGTGAGCTGACACGAAATGAAAATATTGAAACAGCGTTTTATATTACAGAGACTAAACACAACCACCATGAAAGTTGTTTTGAGATGTATATGCAATGATATATTCACAAACATTAGATATCTAAAGTTTAGGTATATATCGTATTATTGAATTCAAAATGTCCTAATACTAATCTTTATAGCATTTACTACAATACTAAACAAAATCTATTGATGTAAATATAATACTTGCTATGCAAATGCAATGGGTGCCAATTTCGGTGTTAGGCTCAATGAAGAAGACTACAGAAATGTAATGTAGCAATTTCAAAAGACACCACGTCTAATCGTTGACTGAAGGTTTAACCTAAACATGATTTGCTTAGCTAGCTATAAAAAAAAGAATCATTTGAATTTACCTTACACCCAGACAAAAACAAATCTACTTCTGGCTTGTCCTAGTTTTACATTTTTGATGGGTCCAGCCATATATCACCGTTTCATTTCCATTGTACCCTAA
This sequence comes from Harmothoe impar, assembly GCA_947462335.1. Taxonomy (NCBI): domain Eukaryota; kingdom Metazoa; phylum Annelida; class Polychaeta; order Phyllodocida; family Polynoidae; genus Harmothoe; species Harmothoe impar. The sequence continues at coordinate 13,412,225 of OX381718.1, read as the reverse complement.
CCTGTAGTACCTGCATCAAAATGACCAACCTTCTACAACATATGCACAATGAATATGTCAATAAACCAAACTGTAGCTTCGTTAATCATGAAAATTATAGTGTCTTAGAGCTGATTGCAGCTTCTCTGTGTGGGTTACATTTACAATATGTTTTAATTGACCTACATTGGACCACAGCTGACATTACAAATAATGTCACCCTGACCTACATCTGGCTGATGTGCTCAGCTAATGGCACAGAGAAGTCTAGTGTATCGGCCACAACCTGGGTGGCTAGAGGGGTGAAGGCGCGCAGAATGAGAGCCCTCTGGTGGGGGCTCACCAAGTTACCACTCAGCACGAGGCCGGTGAGGAAGGGGCGGCGAGGGGCAGGTCGTCGTGCCTGTACCTGCTGGGCCGTGCTGAGGAGGCGCCCACCTGGGATGCAGTTGTACCTGGATGTAAATAGAGGTAAAACATGGTATCAACATGGTATCAAAGTGGCATAGAGTACTGATGCATTGTAGAGACAGAGCCGTAGGAAGGAAATCTTGATTGGGGGGGGCCCAGGAGGGCCCACTCAGACCAAATTTTAAGTATTGGTTTTTATGCATGATGTATCATATACATACCGGGGTACTTATATTAGATTGTATGGAAAAGTAGTATTTGAGCCCCCTTTAGTTCTAATTTGGGGGCCCAGCCCCCTCTGCATCCATTTTTCCCTATGTGGGAGAGGTAACAATTGCAAATTGTGTGTATTATATTACAGGTCTTGACAAATTTTGGGGGGGCCCAAACATATTCAGCCCCCCCCCCTCCTCAGTGATTGGGGGGGGGGGGGGGCCCGGGCCCCCCTGCCTCCCCCCCCCCCCCTTTTTCCTACGCCACTGAGAGAGATTCTGTTGGGACGAGAAAATATATGTTCTACAATGTAATACTACATGTATATACATGTACGCCAAAGGTAATTGACAGAGGAATCCTTCAGACACCCCTCCTGTGCAGTGGAACGTCCACTTCAATTTTGCATGCGTCATCCACATTTCAATTATACTAAATTTAATATAAGAAACACCAATCACACACGTCTTTTGTCAGAAAAGCACAACTTTATTTCCTTGACATTTTGACAGGTTCTAATGTGGACTAATGCAATGGCATTTAACACATAGGCGTACGTTCCCTGAATACATTGTACAATGTATATGGTTGTTTAAAATAGATTATTTTATGTACATTTGCATGTATTTGGTACTATATCAGTGGCTGACCCCTCCACCTCAATGAAACTGAATTCCTATATCAATTAAAGGCCATAGATGGAATAAAGGGAATCATCTTATTAAACAAACCACAAAAACAGGTCCGGTCAAGTTAGAAATTGATAGTTGCCTGTATCCAAGAACACCCCCACACGCACCCCCATGCAGCTTATCCCTGGCCCAAACCGCCAACTGACACTACTACTTAGCTGTAGCACATTGGTTTTATCAGAGATCTGTCTCTGGTTTTATGGAGCGACTACTATAGATGTGTACGGGTGCTATATCTGCTAAAGCCAGGGCAGATGGTAAGAACTTTCTTTTTCGTGAGGATTCTGTGAACGTTCTCTAAAACACTAAATGATGAAATGAAAATGAAAAGGTTATGGTGTAACCTCTTTGGTATTAATTCATGTAGTATTGCAGACAGGACTCGCACTGGGATGTGCATACTGACCTTCTGGGTGTATTCATGTTCAAAGGGTTGGCAAAGTTGACCTTCAAACCTATAACATTGACATTTCCACATACCCTCTGTTAGGTACACGTAATATCCATGTATACAGGGGGGTTGGAGGGTTTGCATGGGTTTGGGTACATCGGATATGAGTTTGTTTTATTAGCACATGCCCACACGTTTTACCTAGGATGACCCCTTCAGTCTAGCTAAAATGTCTAACAACTTGATTGTGTCCTGCCTTATAGTACACCTATAACATAATGTAGGTGCTAAGAAGGGTTTGGGCTATTTTAACATGTTCAGTGGGCTACATATAAACATGTTTATGGACCCACTTATGTTAATAAACAAGCCTAGTATGTGTGAACATGTACCTCATATATAAAGCTAATGGACACAGGGCATGTATTCTCACACCTCTCTGGGACATGAGGCAAATATTGCCAGTGACTATACTATAAATAAATATCATACGCCCAAAGACACCTCCCCTGCCCGACAGTTGACAGAGGGCTGACCCAGAGGTCACCCGTGTCAACAGAGACGCCGGTTTGAAGTCAGACCACGCTCTGCTCAAGGTCTCAATCCCTTAGCAACATAGGGTTTTTGATACGCATGCGCGGCCGTATGTTTGGTTAAGATCCACAGAGGTTTATGAGAAAATGGCGTGCTAATAAAGCGTACCTCTAACGTATCTTAGAAGTGCGTTGTAGGGCTAGGTGGGTGGGTGGCAGGGGATAGGGGGTTAAGGGGGGGGGGGGGGGGGGTATGGAAATGGGGCATGCATTGAGGGGTGCTGGATCAAGTGTAGGGGGTGGAGAAGGGAGGCACAATGGAAGAACAGGTAAAGTGTATAATGCTTAATGCACCAAATGAGTACAGACATCTCCCTCTGTTTATAACTTTTTGGTAAGTGGGAGGTTGAGGATATATGTAGCAGGGGGTGGAGCACTAGTGCAGTAGTTGGAGCAGGTTTCAGGGGAGGGGGGGGGTCATAGGGCGGTATGGAGTGGGTGAGGGTATGGTGGGAGGTAGAATCACATTATTACATTAAGTAATGTTTTACAAGTCAATGTCGGTTTCCAGGGTCCATGTGTAGCACATAACCCCCAGACTCCCCCCCCCCCCCCCAGCACTTACCCGCTCAGACAAGTCCCTCTACGCCAGCTGGGGTTGAGTGGAATATTAAAACAGGAGGGGGATACTTGATACTTCTTTGTACAAGAGGCCGTCGGAATGGGCCACATCCTGCTGATCTTACAATACCCCCCCCCCCACCACCACATCCACACCTAGACCCCCAGCATTCCTACTGGGATATATCTAGAGATTTGCTGAACAGACAAAACGACCAGCAGGCCTTTCTTCCCATCTATTGTACCGCAGTTTGCTGCCAAAAAGGCACGCATTATAGCAGTGTTATACCAAAGTACAGTGCGTCGGTCTAATTTCAGAAAGAGCTGTTTATGAGGGTGTTTATCAGATTAGATGCATAGATATCACCTAGATATCACCACAGTACTTGTATGAGATTGCAAAACAAAAAAGACTGATCTCATTTTGAATACAGTGGCCGTTGCAGTACTGGCTACAGGGATGAAAATGACCAATCTAAAAAAGACGACTTGAAATGTTGAAATGGAGACCCCTAATTAAGTTTCTCTATAGGTAAGTAGGACTTCGTGACATGAAAAGAGAATAGAAATCAGGGAAAACTTGAAGACTTTGATCCCTGTGGGTATACACCTTCAGCAGCATCCATCAATGCTACATCAACAGGAAAGTGCTTGGAGAGTGCACAGCATACGCTGCGGAGGTGAAGACGGACGCCATGTCAGCGTCCGCCAAATGGTCAATTCATCAAAAAACATGTAGCGCCCCCTCCAGAGACGCGCCGTAAACATTTACGGTACTTTAACAGCGAGGGGGGCAGCGTCTTAGGGCCATCATCCGGGACATTACAGCCACCAGCCGTCGGGCACCCGTCGGCGCCGGGAGCAGCGTCTGCGCCCCGCGGGACGCGCCCCCTCTTGATCTTCACAATGCAGACTGGTGCCCGGCACATAAAGTTGGCCAATCTTGCCGCGCTGCGAGCACAAACGTTAAAAGTCGTCTGCTCGTGGTACACCTGCGTCCCAGCCCCTGAAGCGGCGTCTACACTGTTGTAGGTTGTACGTGAGGAGATTTAGGAATCAGGGACATGCTGTACATCATGTTGTGGGGCCCTAGAGCCCAGACATGTTTTACAACTTGGTAAACTACTCTACACCACAACTAGAGACAACTAACTCCAACTCGTAATGCCACCCTGTCGGCACGTTCTACTCTGTCCCTGACAACCAACTATGGAGCAGCTCTGTCGCACCATGCTTCTTCTCTGGGCTGCTCTTTGGGTATATGCCGAGAGACATATACAGAGAACAGCTGTCTGGTTTATCCTTTTTTGGTCTAGGGTCTGGTTCCACCTTGAATAGAGTCTTAAGGGCTGGCTATAATATAAAGTGTGTGTGGTTGGAAGGGGCGTAAAGACTGAAGGTCCTGAAGTGGTTCTTGGACTGTCTGTTTACACGAACCACAGAACCTATGGACATTAGAGACGACATTTTAACGTCACGTGGGATAAGAAATAAAGAGAATATTTGTTTAGGGTTCTCTGGGATTGGTTAGTGGAAAATTACGACTACTTTGAAAGGGGAGGTCACAGACGCGAAATGAGGACATAGACTGGCGGGAGGCCATTAATTATGCCTGAAGTGGGTAATTGAATCTGAAGTTAATGAAACCCCGCCGAGCTTTCCACAAATGGGGCACTGTAATAAAATCAAGAAAAGATTAAAAAAAGAGAAACCTCTTTCCCAAGAAGATATTACTTCATTGCGATTATTCAGTTTAGGAAAAATACATTTCTGCTCTCGCCGCTGTCATCGTCGGCGTAGCATGCACAAGGACAATATAATTTAATTGGACAATTTCGACGTCGCCATTTTGTAAAGGCGAAAGTAATTAAGACTCAATCTGAATAATAGAATAGGCGACAGGACCAGACAGAATGCATCAGCCGACAGCGCCACTACCACTGGAGGCAGCAGTGCTCAAGGCCACCCACCACCACCCACCCATCACAAAGAGTACCCCCTCCCCACACACCCAACCATAGCAGCCTCCCAGCCCGCCCTTTGTCCAACTCACTTGTATCTATATATGATATTAGTTCACAAATTGCGCCCAACACGGCACCGACACATCTGGGAGGAGGTCTGTTGGTGGCGGCACCTACCGGGAGCGGCGCGCGGCGGGCAGCGCGTTTCCGGTCATTGTCCCATATATGCACCCAGTGTAACTGTAACTCGGGCGAGTCTACAGGTTACACTGGTTCTCTGAGGCTGGGGATAGTAGGATGGCTCAGGTAACTGCCTTTGTAGAGAAACAGTGCAGAAATGGTGCAGTTTATGGGTTGGGGTGGTATTAGTAGAGGTGGTGCATACACACACACAGAAAAGTGAGAGTCATTGTCGCTAAAACTACCCTCACCTGAGAGTCAGGTGAGGGTAGTTTTAGCGACAATGACTCTCACTTTTCTGAGGGTGTAGGTCGTGTATGGAGGTGGGCGCGGTGTGTTCGGTGTGGCCTCAGAGTACCCACACGGGGAGCAGCCCTGGAGGTGACCGGGGTCCGACTCCACCCACCCCCACCCCCACCCAGGCCGCCCATTAGCCTAATTCTGTACAAGCATGCCACAATATGCTCAGGTCGGCGCTAATAACAGTCTAGACGTCAATCTCACAGCCCCCTCCCATCCTGCTGCAGACCTTGGTCCTCACACGTCTTACCTCCTGCCTCTCAGAGTGCTGCATTATTTCCTGCTACCCCCCCCCCCCCCCCCACACACACACACAGTAATATATAATACAGATTCGCTTGTTGGTTCTGCCTTGATTACCTATATCGCACCACCTTCTCCTTGTACTCTGGATCTTAGTTTTATCTAAATTTCAGTTTAGAACAAGGAAGTCATTGCATAGATACATACCGGTATCAGCTAACCCATAATATATTCCTCGTGTTCATTTCCTATCACACTTCTGCTATATTCCCACCTTTGCCCCCCCCCCCCCCATCTCAACTCTACTCCATCCCAGCTCAATCCCCAATACACGGGGGGCAATAACGGGAAGATGGATGTGCTGCCAGTAGCCGCTCAGACCGCGTTAGGCCACTCAAAATAGGCTCATCACCGGGCACTAAAAGATAGGACCAGTTTTTCCTCATTTAAATATCTAATTAGAAATGTAATAGGGGCCTAACCGGTAGGGAGTTACAGGTTCGTCGTGAACACTTTTCTTTATTGACCTGCACAAATTGTTAAAATGTAAATTTATCCGTTTTAATCCATGTTTTTTCTTTCATCACAAATTGGTAAAGTAAAAAAAAAGAGAAAGAAAATGATTTCCCAAAACTTGCTTTTCAGACGATGCTTGGTGATGAGAAACATTTGTGCCAAAGTGGCCTTGTAAGGTATAGTGAGCAGGGTTTACTGGGGTGGTTGGGAGGACAGTCCACATAAAGCTGACCATCTGGCCGAGGCCGCCGGCCGGGGGGACTATTGACAGTAGAGTAGTAAATGTGCTTAATTCCTGTCAGAGTGCCGTGTATCCGCCATTCAATATGCCGCGACCTTTCTCCTGTCAATAAACTAGGTGGACATTCACAAACTGTCCCCAGTATCACAGCATGTTCTGCTCACTGGTGTCCCTAGTCACCAGGTTATAGACGTTTATACATATATGAAAACAGCCTTTCAATCAGGTGAGGTACATGAGCCCTTTTTTAGGAGGCTGGATTGATCAGTCTGTCTCTGTGGCCATTTGTACATTTCACAGAGAAAAGAAACAGCGTCAAAGGGGAGTCCAGACTGCTCCCAGATTGACTCCCCTCTCTAGGGGAGCCCAGGTCCTTATGTGACTCCCTTAGGTGAGTCAGGGAGTTATGAGACTGCCCAGGTGACTCAGGTCATCGAGGGAGTCACCTCGGCTCCCTTAGGCAGCCTGGGCTCCCTTAAAGAGGGGAGTCATTCTGGGGGCAACCTGGACTCCCTTTTGGGGCTGTTTCTTTTCTGAGTGTTTTGTATCCAGGTCTTTTCACCTTATAATATGACATACATGTTGCTCTATATGGATATCGTGACCCCTGGTCCTTTAGATTAGCTTCAAGCATATTACAGGCACACTAACAATGTAGCTAGTCCAGTCCAGTCTAAAATATAAATTTACTCGCCCAGGGTGATACGCTGCCAAATCATTCAATGTGCTCCCCCACACCCCTCCAAATCCGCCACTTTTCAATTCCCCAAATCCATCCACGTGGGCGCCATGTAGTAATAAGTGCATTTACACCTGGTCCACACCCTCCTCTCTTACACAGGTGACACAGGACCCCCGGCACAGGGCTCAATAGGTGGAGGTATACCTCTAACAAAGGTACCCAGAATAGGGCATGGAGGTCCGCAGCCTCCTCGTTATCAAGGGTGGGACCAGCTGGGTGCACAATGACTGAGGGAATTAATGTTCCCATACTTGTTATCGATATCAGCCCTGTCCACCCTGAATGGGGCTATTGCAGCCTTTGTGGATATACAGTGGACGCTCCCGGAGGTTTAATAGGATATGCTATAGGCTTTTATCTATAACATACCCTTGAATGTGTATAGGCTATACTATTAGTGGGTCATTGGTATGTCTTCATAGATAGTTTTAATCCACATTTTTAATCATACCAATGCACAGTATTCACCACAGGAGATTTAAGGATCGGGTTCCAGAAGGGCCGCACTGTGGAGCCCTAGTTCTGTACGGGTAATATCCATATGTGTTTATTGTATGGACATAACCCTCCAGATGGATCCTTTGTCCTCTTAATCTAATACCTTTCAATCACGAACTTTCCTATATATGCCAAAATCACTTGCCAAGAAAAATCCCATTTGTATAAACAGCCTCTGAACCCAGCAGGTGCCCAGGGTTGGCTTCCAACCACCAGTTCCTCCCGCCCCTGGGTGGTGTATAAATATAAAAAAAAAAAAAAAAAAAAAAAAAAAAAAAAAAAAAAATATATATATATATATATATATATATATATATATATATATATATATATATATATATATATATATATATATATATATATATATATATACTGTGTTGTCAATATAAAGAGAAACGTCAACCCTTAGAGGACAGCATAGTACTTTTATGCATTAAGCACTTTATCGTCATGATTCATGATGCAGCCCTGGTGAGTAACTTGCCAGTGCTGCATGCATGCACCGCCAAGTTGATGCACTCCCTAAAGTCGGCATGATGCCGCATTGGCTAGTAGAATCGCCAAGGTTGCATTCATGCATCATGACGACACAGGACAGTGTGCATTAAAACATAATCCAACCTTAATGCAGGGCTAATGCAGCAAGTACAATGTAGGTTGATTTCTAGGAAATTTTGGGGCCTGAACAGATGGGGTTGGATGAGTGGGTGGATAAAGGGAAGTGACGGGAGGCATTATGTAACAGCGTCTAAAGACTCTGGTTTTATTGATTTCTACGTCTTCCCTTTGTCTATACTGTACCTGTTATTTATGAATCTAGGTCCTGGTTGGATCCCCTACACCACCCCCCCCCCCCCACACACACACACACCCCTAGCGCGGCCTAGTTGTGACAGGTGCGCGTGGATTTGGCAGACGACATTTGCGGTCCAACACCCACTGAATATCTGCTGCCGCTAGGTGCACCGGGACGCACAGAATATGTGCGTATTATATAGAGACAGATGTAGAGGGGAGATAAAGGGGGAACAACAATGGTAGTCGGGGATCTAGGAGAGAGGAAACAACAATAGTGGGTAGCGGATCTAGTGGGGGCAACGGATGCGGAAACAAGAATGTATACATATCAGAGGCGGATATAGCGTTTTAAAGTGGGCGGAAATAATATTTCCTCAGCGACTTTTGGGATAAGTTTTACATTTTGAAAAAGAATCCACTAGAAACCCAGCTCCGTACCCCTCTAAGACAACAACAAGGTATATGGGAAGTATGTATATTACCGATATGGGTGAATGCAATGGAGAGTGTGATAAGGATAGGAGGCAGAATAGGAGAGGGAGGGATGAGAGTGTAAGCGGAGGTTGGGGAGGGGGGGGGGGGTGGCACCCCCTGTCTAACTAGGTCTAACTGATGTGAATCCTAGAAGCGGGCAGGGCGGGAAGTAGGTCAGCGTGGGGTGCTGCAGGGACGGCTCACACCTGATGGTGGTTGGCGCCAAACTCGGGAGGTCCTCAGCAGACGACATCCTAACCAGTCAGTTTTAATCGGAATTCCGATAATTAGTGGATGTCTGCAGTGAGGAGGGGCTAGAGGGAGGTGGGTGGGTTCGACTAGAGGACCTGTGTGGGGTGTAGGGATGGAGAGGGGGGGGGGTCTAGAGCTAGTGTTCCTTTTGTTCGATCCCGGTTGGAGGGACGCGGAGCGTGGCGGCACCGCGCGCTTTGTCCGCGTGTAGAACAATGTTGGCGCCGCGCCAGCTTTGTTGCCGCGCGCCGCGTGGTGGCGCTGCGGACAGGCACAGGAGGAGGGTGGGCGACTTATGGTATGGGGGTATGGAGAAGGGAAAGCGGGAAAGGGGAGGGAGGAAAAAGTAAAATAAATATCTAGGGGATTTATAAGAGGGGAGGAGAAAGAAACAATAGGTCAAGACCCAATAGGGATAGTTTATGCTTTAGGGATTGAAAGGATGCGTGAACAGAACAGATGATGCCAACATACACCAACATATGGTTAGAATACATGAGGGATGGCTGGAGGGTATATTGAGACTCGAAAGGGACAGTGCATGTAAAAGAGGACAGAGAGGGTGAGCACGTAGGGATCTGGACAAATGGAGCAATAGGAGGACAGGGTGGTTTTCACACGAGAACCACGGTCAGAGAAACAACATGAATCCTGGCCACACGACACCACGCGTGTGGACGCACGTCACGTCAAGTCATTAACGGCGTCTACTCTCGTGACGTGACGTCACGATGTGCACAAGCTCGTCTCTCATGTCGTGACGTCACAGAGGGTTCCCCGGGGGTATCCCGGGCAGGTTTACAGCCCCCAGGTGGAGACACTTGACGTCCATCCCCCTCTGTACACACCATTACTGTAAGGCTGCATTACCGAAATACTACTGCCATGGACTACCCCCCCCCCCCCCCCCCACACACACCCACACCCACCCCTCACAACAAACACACAGTCGTACAAGTGTAACTGACAGTACACCTGCAGAACCGCATTAATATGCCCCCCTCCACACACACACTTTAAATCCACCTAGACCAGCACGCAAACTGAGCCGAGTTCACTTTATTTACAAGCCGAATATGATATGGATATATTTTGAGTTCCCAACCTCAGCATGGTCCAACCTTGGGACCTTAACCCAGTCCTTAACCCAGTCTCTTGAAACGACACCAGGGTTAATTCTGGGCCGACAATACAGAGCAGCAACTGCCGGGTGTGATGGGCACAGTCAGGCACGTAACAAGTGGTTCTTGGAATAGAGGTCTGGATTCAATATACATCTAAATGTACATTATGTACCATTATGTCAGATATACCGTCATTATAGTATTACACGCCATGCCTATCATCTTGTGGGCGATACAATATCCTCCAAACTATGTACATGTACACATATAGGCTACTACAGGTATTTTCTTTACTAATCTGCAAAATTGAATTATCTTTATAACCAAAACTAAAACAATGCATTTTATAGATTTTGGCTGAAAACAGCGCTCTCTTCTCTCATGTAATTGGCCACTGTCCCTACATTTTAATAATTTCTACAATGTGTACCTCGAGTTCATATCCCGACACCCCAAATAGCGCTCATCTGCCCTACACTAGTTACTAACTTCCCTACACTAGTTACTAACTTCCCTACACTAGTTACTAACTTCTCTACACTAGTTACTAACTGCCCTACACTAGTTACTAACTTCCCTACACTAGTTACTAACTTCCCTATACTACTTACTAACTTCCCTATACTACTTACTAACTTCCCTATACTACTTACAAATTGTCCTAAACTACTAACTAACTTCCATATACTCCATACTAACGGGGTACTTACTGTTACAAATTGTCTTCCCTATCTAACTAACTTCCCTATACTACTTACAAATTGACCTATACTAATTAATTACTTCCCTATACTACTTACTAACTGTCCTATACTACTTATTATCTTACAATTACTTGCTGACTGTCCTTTCCTACTTACTGACTGTCCTATACTACTTACTACATTTTGTACATGTATACCGGTACCCGTACTATCTTGTCAGACACAACCCCACCTGTGACCATGAGAACCTCGCCCACAACTTACAAATTACTACTAATTCTCACCTTCTCTCTCCTCTACTATGCATATCTCTCACACATCAGTTTACCTGACCTCCCCACCCACCCGACCCCACCCCACGCCACCACCACCCCAGCCCATGGTGGAGGTCGGCCTTGTTTATTTTATATGTGTTTTTTTCTTCTTCTGGGCCCGCCCCTTGCCCGGGGGGCAGTGCGTGGTGGGGGTGCGTTATTATTGACTCGTGTGACAAAAGCCATTTATCGTGCTGTAATACTTCAACGTGCAGGCATTGCTCCCCCGCCCCCCCATACACACACCCTACACTCCTCTCAGCCAAGGAGGCAGCACGGGCTGGGGGCTGGGAACCGAATCCTGCCCCACACAGCAGCCCCCTCCAGAACTTCATTAAGAGTTTTCCTGTAATTACGCCCACCTCCCCCACTCCTCTCAAAAAGTAGGTCATTCATGCACGCCTGTCGTGGTGGTGGTTGGGGCAGGGAGGTATTGAAATGGGAGAAAAGGGTCGGCTTTGGTTCCCTACCTCTCCAACTACCCCGACCTCACCAAGAGCTGCTCCTGTCACCCCGAGCTGCTCCACCAGTGCTACTAGACACTAAGGGCCGCAGCGTGCTTTAAGTTGCTATTTCCTTGGTTGTCATGATGCCAGAGTTGTGCAGGGCTCTAGGGTTGTGACTGTCCACACTTCGGGAGTTTACAACAACCCCATAGGATCGGCATACTGCTTGAATAACTTCGCAACAGTGCTGCCTTCATGCATCATGACGACAAAGGGGATTAAGGTGTATTAAAACAGTTTGCGGCCCTCAGAGGGTTTGAGTGTCCTGCTGTAGTAGAGCAGCTCGGCGGCTGCAGACCTGCTCGGACCTACTCGGGAGTAACTCGGGAGCAGCCCCCTCAGTGCCGGCCCCCAATGAGGGGCTTCAGGGGGCTTCAGTGTAGCCGGGCGGGGGCGCTGTATGCAGTTCTAATTTTGAAAGGGGTTGGATGAGAGGATCCAGAGGGGGTGATGGGGGCGGCTAGAGGGTGTGGGTGGGTGATGGTGGGTGTGGGGGGGGGGGGGGGGGTGGCGCCGACGCGGCTGGACGGCGACCAAACAAAGCGGCACGCGGCCACCACGTGGTGCGCGGCGTGCCGCTGGTTACTTCCCGTCCTCCATCACTCTACAACAAGCACGCCGGGCACCAGCGGGACGCGGGACGCGCATGCGCACTGCGTCTTGTGGGAGGGTCAGTCCCAGCATGCAGCGGTGCCATGGTTACGTGCTCATTCCGTCACTTCCCCTGCACTACTCACAAAGTTTCTCCACTAGAGCTACACCCTCAGTTTTAGCGACAATGACTCTCACTTTTCTGTGTGTGTAGGGGCATGATGGCAGTTCTCTGTAATATTCTGAGGATTTCGACCTGACAACTGTAGTGTACAGATAGACATGTACTTTAGATAAACGTGATTCCAATAGAACCATACTTAATTATACACAGCTCTTACTAAACTTACGAAACGTTGGACTAGTGTTTTAGACTAGTCCAGACACGAGTTCCCCATAACATATGGGACGAACATAACCAATGGCCATAAAATTAGTGCTAAGAGGGTCAAATGTCTCCATTTATTTCAAAATGCAGTAGCAGCCACTTCCAGGGCCCCCACCTAGCACCCCCCCTCCCCTCCCCGTGTAGGGGGAGCAGGGCACACATAACGAGCACAGGAATTCCCTCCGGGGTCGCCCCCAATTTTCCCGCCCCGCCGCCTCACGGTCGCTGTGCGCGCGCAGCCAGGATCCGGAACCGGCTACAACAAAGAGCGCGGCGCGGGCCGACCCCTCCGGCCGTCGGCTGACCGGTCACATGGCACAGATAATCTCTTTATTTGCTTACACAATGAACAGTGCTAGAGCGGACTCTGGCAACCCATGCGTGGGGAGGGGTTGGATGGGTAAATCCTGGGGAAGGAGTTTTGGGGGCGGGCGTGTGTTTGTTATGGTGTGTGAGGGTGTGTGTGTGTGTGTGTGTGAGATGGGGGGAGGGTCATGTGTTTTTATGGTCGCAGGTATGGATGGGGACGGCATTGATTAAAACGCACTCAGGTGGATTTTGGGAGGTGGGTGGCGCGTGGTGGGGGATTGGGTGAGGGGGGACTGGATGGCAACTTGGGAGTAGGCTTAGGGTGCGGGGTGGGGGTGGCACCGGGTGGGTGGGTGCATGGTGGATGGGAGGTGGGGGAGGTTGTTTTGACGCGTTTTGACTGAGTGGGTTTGTATGAAACGCCATGCCAACAAAATATTGTGTACTAGTAATCATCCCTTCTGGGTCGCAACATATAGCTCAACTCGTTTCAAAATTACTGATATCCATTAAACATAATTATGTGTCCATTTGTCCATGCAGGACAATCCACCAACATGGTCACAACATTCAGTCGCATTGGCAGTTCACGCGTCTTTTAGGAAATACTCGGGACATTACATTCTGTACACAAAACTAATTCAGAGCCACACGTACGTACGTAAGTACTGCAGTTAGGGGGCCAGGATTTGAAGAGGGGCGCTATTGGAAAAATCTTCCCTTCACCAATTTTTGGTTAAATTTTGGTATCAATATTTAAAGCATTGATACTATAAACAACATAGACATATTCCCAGTACAGTTTCCCATACTAGAGTGTGGTAAGGGGTGGTGGTGGTCTAGTGTGTGTGTGGTGGGTGGGGGGGGGGGGGGTACTAGGACGCTACTAGGATGCATTATCGCGCCCCCAGCTGCACGCTCCCATGGCGCCCCCTACCCAAGCACGCCTCAACTAAATAGCCAAATTTACATGGCCAAATTGCCTATTTGAATATCAAAGAACTCCCCCAGCGGACCCTCTCCATGCCGCTAGAATATGCTCGGATGAAACGGTCATTAAAAAATTCTTTCACAACCTGTCCGTCAAGTGAGCAGCCAGCGGTCAGAGGTATTTCCATCTGAGAAGCCATGAATCAAAAGTTATCAAATTTGTGACAGAATCTTATTTCTTGTGTAAGCAGATGGACTGCATTGATAAGGCTGTGTATCGACAGGCGTGCCGACCCCCTCCCACGCCGACTCTATTAAATCTACAGATAAATGGAAATGAGGATGGGGGCATTTTAGTTTAACACTGGCACATTTGGAATTCATGATGTGAATACCAGAGGGGCTAAAATAAAGTTAGCCAACACTCACATGAGAACTTTGCCCCACGACAATAGAATAGTAGGGCCTACCCCCAACGATTCCATATGTATACAGTACAGCACATGAGCAACTGATATTAAGCAACTTTATACCATAAATATTCCTATTTCTATTTCCTGAACCAAATAATAGTTTCTGTTATTCTAAGAATAACAGAAACTATTATTTGGTACAGGATATAGTAATAGGAATATTTATGGTTTCTTATGCATCAATATACAATTATAGCAATGAAGGTAACCGCTATGAAGTTAATCTTATAAGCGTCACCCGCCTTGACAGTATTTCCCAGACCCCCTCTCCATCACCAGCATGCCTTGGGGGTCTCAAGAAATTGTCAAGGCTCATTTTGATTGATCTGAATGCGTCTACTTTTTGCCACAGCCATCCTTAAATCCAATTGCTTTAGATCCAAGAGTGCACCGATGTGGACTCAGGGTGACCCTAATTTGTGGACAGAGTTGTCTGGGAGAAGTTTAGAATCTAATCAGTCATGCCCCCCCCCCCCCCCCCAGTCTGCATGCTTTAATATGACATTGACTGATAAAGGGAAGTTCTGGAGAATGCAACATTTTCCAGGTGTGGGTTATATAATGGCACAAGAGTTCTGTGTCTAGTGGCCTACTAAACGTATTTGTCAGGTGAATCAGCACGCTGTGGGGGTACTCACTATAATTCTGTTAGATGCAACTGCCTTTTTGAAAAACATCTTCCAAATGCCCACCTATCCTCACTACTATCACTATAATAGAGACACCCATGTCATATCTGTAACAAACGTGACATAAATTTCCTCGGAATACCTGAAATTATAATAATCATGGTAATATCAACCAGCCTGGTGACAACACGCATGCAGAGTAGCTGATCAAATCCACCTGATTACACGCAATTATCTACTTCAAACTGCAGGTAAAATGTCGCCAACACTGCTACTGGAAAACACGGCTTGACTTTCAACTATGGACATGGTGCCTGTTACCAGCTGGGATTCAACTTTGAAACACCCCCTCCCGTCCACCTTATTTCATTTTCTAGGGTAAAGAAAAAGTCTAGAACTAGAAGGGAGTTACATGTATAGATGATTACCAGTTATATATATATGTTTACATAGAAAGAAATTGTATGAAGGCCAGTCTTGTCCAAGTCTAGAACTAGAAGGGAATTACATGTATAGATGATTACCAGTTATATATATATGTTTACATAGAAAGAAATTGTATGAAGGCGGGGGGGGGGGGGGGCAGTATAACCCTCTATGGTGAGGGTCTGCATGTCCGGCCGCGTGCGTGCGCCGATATCCATCCGCGCATGCGCACCGATATCTGATTGATCCGACCGGAAGCTGCAGTAGGCGCGCGCAGGCGCACGGCGGATCAGACGGCCGGCGACCTTTGTCGCTGATCCGCGACCGTTTAAATTGAGAGCGACAGGATTGATCCTGGACAGATGACGGAGGGGGCGGGGGGGGGGGGGGGTCGGGGGGCCCCCTGCCCCTTCTCATCCCGGCAGCTGGCATTAGGGGGCTCACCCTCCCCTCCTTCTCCCACTCCCCTCGCCCTAACCTTTCCCCCACCGTCCTCCTCTGGTGGCCAGTGATCTAATCGATAGGTTTAAGCCCCCATCACCCTTCACCCCCTCCTTACACCCCCAGCTCTAACATGCCTATCCACCAAGCCGCAGCCTACTTCCCAATAATAAAGTCAATGAAGATGTCCAGCTGACGACCCAGTTCTTTAACCCTTAAAGGGTCGCGTAGTGCTATGATCCAAGACTATGTCCTTTGTCGTGTCATGATGCATGGATACAGCCTTGGCCACGAACTAAATTCATGCATCACAACTATCCCTCGCGAATGTATCAACCCGGTAGTTTTGGCATGGTGGGATACAGGCATGTATGGCTAGTTACTAGCCAGGGCTGCATCATGGTGACAAAAGAGCACAATGCATAAATGCATGATGCGGCCCTTAAAGGGCTAACTGCACGTCTCAGACACCACACCACCCAGAGGTAGTGGTACAAGACTGCACACGTTACCACGTGCACCACACGTCACGTACACGTACAGCACATCACTCGGAAATCACTTTTTCTCATTTGTCTAATTCTATTTGTTTATGCGCGTCTTGGAGTGGCTCTCGCACCACGATTTATTCGCCCCACGTCGGCGGAAATGGTGGTAGCGGTAGGGTTTCTCTTTGAGTATAATTAGTCTCTTTTTTTTTAGTTGCCACTTTTTATGTGACGCCTTTGGGTGTTGTTTTTTTCCTTTTTCTTATTTTACAGTAGCGTCTACTTACCCTAGATCGAGCCATCTCAGGGGCGCGGCGGGCGTGTCGGAGGTAGCGTCGTCACCATGACAACCATCCAGCACCCTCTGTAACAAGTGACAGCCGGCGCCACCTGCGGGGACAAACAGTAACTACATGAGCACCACACAGACAGACACAGGCATGGCTTCTGGAAGAAATGTAAGCTATGGCTTTGGGTTAGCGTTAACTTGTGTGAAAACAGGCCAGAATTGCCACTCACTTGTCAACAAAAATTAAAGGACATCCTAAGAATTTGGTCAATTTTCGATAGGAAATAAGTTTAATTTAATACAGAATTCCAAGCACAAGAATAGGAATTCCTGCAAAAGTAGGAAAAGTGGCATCTCTGACAGGCTCCTACAACAATGTATGTATTAACAGTTCAAAATTGGAATAAATTGTGTTAACCCTTTGAGGGCCGCATAGTGCTTTAATCTCATATTATGTCAGTGTATTTTGATCGCCATGATGCATACATGCAACCCTAGCGAGTCTACTCGCCGGGGTTGCATCCATGCATCATGACGACATGTTACAGTACGTGGCCCTCAAAAGGTTGACCAGTACAATAAAGGACATCTTAGTATTTCATGGGTGGATTTGTAAAGGTTACAATTGACAGAATTGGCAAAATGGTTTCAGGTGCCATAATGGATTGAAACACTAATGTATAGGCATGTATTCCAGATATCTCTGACAATTCCTGTATGGACCGTTTACATTCAGTCATATACCAAGGTACATACGACATGTGACAAAATTATTTATTTCTTATCAAAACACAAATAAACTCCCAATGCCAACCCCTACCCTCGGAAAGCCTATACATGTCAACACAGCTTGGACAAGACTGGCATCTCCTAAACAGCCACACCCTAACCCCGCCCTCCACCCCAGCTCCCTCACCTGCCCTGGTTCCCACCCCTCTCCTCCTGCACCATAACCACTGACCCCCTGAGGAGGGTGCCCCCCCTTCCTCCTACAGACACGTGTGGAATCAATAGTCCCCATGGAGGAGTGGGACCTGCAGCTTTTTGCCGCCCCTCATTAACGACATCTGGTCCGGTTCCTGCAAGTTCCATTACACTCAGGCTGCCAGCAAACTTACAGCAATGTTTCTAGGCATTTCCTTTTTTTGAATCTTTTGTCTTTCCAGGGGTGGCCCCTGGGGTCAATGAGGGCCAGAAAAGTTGGGCCCTGGTCGGATCTCTTAAAACATCTAGCAGATAAATATCATAGCAAAACTCAGTGACACTGATTGATGTACACTATTCTAATATTCATATCTCATGTATCTGATTAACAAATATAGGAAACCTTAAACCTTTGGGTCAGCTTATGTAAGAAATTAACATAATTCAATACAGAAATCCCACCCAAAAAGTAGGATTTCCTGCAAAAGTAGGAAAAGTGGCATCTATGATACATACATCTACGATGTATACATACATATACATTCACATCTATGCATGTATGTGTGATCCTTTGATATACTTCCTTTCGTGACAATGCTGAACCTTAATCTGTATTTACAGCACACACTATGTCTGTTTGTCCAAAGTAAATAACCTAACTACATGATTCAGCCGTCTGAAGTAAGGATTGGCCTTAAACACCCAGAGTTTAAGGACTAAATATCTAATAGTCCCATCTGCCTGATGTGAGCCTCAAACACCACAGTCATGAAGGTAAACACTCCACAGCTAGCTCCCCTTTAAGGACCGCACGGTGCTTTAATGCATCATGCCCTTTATGGTCAAGATGCATGAATGCAGCGAGTAACTCGGCAGGCCTGCCATCCTGAATCATGTCTACCCTGTTAATACATCTGGCGAAGGTTCAGCATGATGCATGAATGCAGCCATGCTGAGTAGACTCGCCAGGGCTGCATTCATGCATCCTGACAACTGATGACACAGCGCATTAAAGCACTAGGTTAATCCTTTAGGCCCATCTTGTATGGGAATTTCTGTCGCTCCCAGTGGTCAACGTTTGTAAATATCATGATTCAACATGGCGGCCCTTCCCAGTGGTGGCATCAACATGCATGACAGGAGACACCAGGGGGCATCAACAGATTACTTATTACTGCTTTTTCCTATAATTCACAACAATATATCTCATTATCTGAAAGGTATGTTGTCTGTAAGTGCTGCCTTCAAAGGAGTGATCATTAAAAAAAAAATTGTTTCCCCCCCCCCAAACCACCCCCCCCCCCCTGTTGATAAAAGATTATCACTCCCTAAAGTCGCAGAGATCGGAGACAACACATTCAGGTGTGTATTTATAATACGTACCAGTGTCAACATATTAAAGGTACATGTATTTTGGTTTTCTGATAAAAATTCCTATTTGCGGATCCAGGATTTTAGAAACTGGTATGATGGGGGGAATTTTTTTTTGCTTAGCAAATACTAGTTGAACTCCCCCCAAAACGAGCGCGTGCCTTGTACCCCTCTAAATCAGCCACTGCTCTCTTCTACATCTCCACCTTTAAATTGTTTATTCAAGTAACTTTCAGTTTCATAGGGAAGCCTTTCTTCCTTGTTGATCCTAAGGATAACTCTACATAGTACCAGGAAGCAGATGCAGTCGCTTCTTATTAGGAACCAATCCCATCCCTACTAAGTATACGCAGAGATGCCACTCCTTTGTGGATAAAAAGTAGGAAATGCTAAGACTTCGGACTATCCAGGGACTCATTCATCTACAATACTGCCCATATGGCGTCGACCACAAAGGGTATGGGGCCCTAACAGGAACAAAGTACCAGAATAATTTCAGAAGTCTCCTAGACTTGGTAACAATATCAATACCAAGTTCAGCCCAGGTGACAGAGGTGACTGCATGTACTCAGGTATCCCCCCAGGCCATGCCCGTGTTGGTGAGCAGTACATGTGTAGGGCCCTCCTGTATAAACTTTTAAATGGAATTGCTAGTTCCTCCACAGAAGCCACCTGGTCAAAAATCGAAGCTCATGAAATTTATTATTTGAGCTGTAATCATATTCCTACATCGACCACTTTCCCTAAATCAACTATTTATATTTGCTTTTTTGACAGTATACTTCCATTGTTCACATATATCCACTGCTATGACACCCATAGGATCCTATAGTTAAGGCAAAAGAAATATTTTTCCAGAATTCATGCCTTTCTAAGTTCATCTGTGACCCCCTGTTTTATTGGTCCTAAAATGTTTGTATAGATGTCCATTATACATTCCCAAGGTTTCCCAAGAAGAAGGGGATTACCCATGACAGATAATGTGAAAATGCTGTTTTCCTATTCATTTCTATAGTTAAGGTACTCATTTGCTTATGGCCGTATCATGAAATTAGTTCCATGACATGGCAAATTTCTTTTGATTTTCTATTAGATAATGAATCAAACTAACACAATCCTGAGTTATATGCAAAAGTCAATAGAACATCAGAAATCCTGCGACAAGTAGCGAGTCCCTTTAAGGGATGACTTTTGTCGTCACGATGCACCAATGCAGCCCCGGCGAGTAACTCGTCGGTGCTACATTGGTGAATCATGTTGACCCCCCCAAAGTGTCTCAACCCCGTAGGGTCGGCATGATGCTTGAATGCAGCACTAGCGAGCGACGGGTTACTCACCAGGGCTGCATGCATGCATCATGACGACCAAGGGCATGATGAATTAAGGTATCATGCCGTCCTTAAAGACACAAGGAGCACCCACTATACAGGCACCCAGCCGACATGAAAACCGTTTTGACCTGTACACCAGTACCAAGGGCACCTCGCGGTTACTAGGGACGCCATGCTAAATGATGTTACAATAATGGACATGTAATGTTGCCCACCAGGGTGAGCCGTCATAGTGTGCCCCCTTTTAGGCTGTGCTGAACCCTTATTTACCGTGTCGTCACCCCAAAGGACATCCGCCCTCAGGAGTGGCTAGATACACAGCCCAACCTTTATCCCCAACCTGAGTGAAAGTGCAAGTCACAACATAGACACTCTAAGAAAAGTGTGTAACGTTTACATGCTTTTTTTAAACCACTTTCAACACATTTTTGTATTGTAACACACTACACGCTACTCGAAGTGTGTTGACCTCAAAAGTGTTTTACTCTGTTACGCTACTCAAAGTGTGTTACTCTTTAAATGCATGTTCCCGCAACACACATATTTTAGAGTGTATGTGGAGAAAAGGGAATCATTTCGAACGGAAATCAAATCAAATGACTGAGCGTGTGAGCGTACTCACAGATGACTCAGGGTTAGGTAACAGAGTGTATGAAGATAAATAATTTGTGCTTCTGTGAAAAGCAATTTGTGCTTCTGTGAAAAGCAATTGTACATGGTCGATTTGTTGTTACTTTTTCATTGGAAATGTATCTTTTTATGTTACCTATGGTATATGTATATCTTCATAAATTCTTATGGTTTTGTGATGGAAAACCTCCTTGGAGGTGTAGTATTTGCAGTAAAACCTCCGAGGGGGCATTTTACTCGCCCCCGGCAACTCTTCCAACACCCATGTGCACTTTGGAGGGCCTCTGGTGTACTTTGGTGGACCTCTGGTGCACTTTGGTGGACCTCTGGTGCGCTTTGGTGGACCTCTGGTGCACTTTGGTGGACCTCTGGTGCGCTTTGGTGGACCTCTATTGTGCTTTGGTGGACTGCTGGTGCACTTTGGTGGACCGCTGGTGCACTTTGGTGCACCTCTGGTGCACCTCTGGTGCACTTTTGATTGATTGATTGATTGATTTGTTTAATTTATCAGGCTCCACATAAAGACACCCATCCCAAGACCAGATTTTTTCAGATAGAATTCAAATGGGATATTTGGATTTAGGGGATGGTCTAACCTTTTAGAAACCGAAAGAATTTTGTAAATATTCAAACTAGAAGTACACCTATGACAAGATGAACAATATTGAATAACCAGAAAGTAAGATACCCAAATCGCCCTAAGTGTTCAGATTAGGGAGATAAAGCCCTATTTGAAATTATATACAGTTTATTTTAGTGTATATGTTGCCATTGAAACTTACATTTAGGCCAGAATGCATCAAAATAGACCTTAACTTTTGGTAGCATCTTTTTCAGCATGAAAAATTGGACAAAACCATTTTTCACCCCAAAAAAATATTGTTTGACTTTTTATTTAGATTTTTGCCTTAAATATTGCTCAAATCATATTGAAAAAAGTTAATGATCATCGAAGTTGAGATGCCCAGCATTTCTGAAATATTGGATGTATGTACACACCGATTAAGATATGCAGAGACAATATGCCATAGATTACTGTCAGAAAAAATTGTGGAATTCTACCAACTTTTAGGCAAACCATAGAGGGTCGAAAATTGGCGGGTAACTCACATAAATGCGTGTACGGTCCTGTACAGTAAACTCGCAATAATGCGTGTACGGTAAAGGAAGGGTTAACGTCCAGACGTAGATCAAGTACCTCACGGGACATCTCAAGTTGGCAAGGAGTCATCCAGAAATAGTGGTAGTCTGCCTTGCAGTAGTAGGACAGATATTTATATGCTGCTTGCCCAATACAGCAGTGACCGCATCTATGGATGATCGAATCTATGAAATGAATGACCGCATCTATGAGGTGAGGGAGAAAACCGCTACCGGGGCACGTCCCCTACTCTTTTCGAAGGATAGCAAGTGTTCTTTTATTTGCCTGGTCCTACATACCTGGGCTAGTACCATAGTAGGCAGGGCCAGACAAACCACGGCCTTTGATATCTCAGACGTGGTTCACGGAGGAGGAATCCCATGCCAGACCACCAGCAAGAAGGCCCGGGCCCGCGCATATGGGCAGCGGTTGTGACTGCTTACGTGACTGCACGAGACCCCTCAAGTTTTGTCGCCTTTTACAAATCCGGTATGCCCATTGGTATTGTGGAAGGCTCCTGATGAAGTTATTCTACTCCTTCATGCCCCCATCATGAAGGTCCAAACTAACACTCTGGTGCACTTTGGTGGACCTCTAATGGACCTCTAACCTCCACTTTGGTGGAGTTCTGGTGCACTTTGGTGCACCACTGGTGCACTTTGGTGGAGTTCTGGTGCACTTTGGTGGACCTTTGGTGCACTTTGGTGGACCTGTGGTGCACCTGTGGTGCACTTTGGTGGACCTCTGGTGCACTTTGGTGCACCCCTGGTGCACTTTGGTGGACCTCTGGTGCACTTTGGTGGACATCTGGTGCACCTCTGGTGCACTTTGGTGGACCTCTGGTGCACTTTGGTGGACCTGTGTTGCACTTTGGTGGACCTCTGGTGCACTTTGGTGGACCTCTGGTGCACTTTATTGCACCCCTGGTGCACTTTGGTGACCCTCTGGTGCACTTTATCACACCCCTGGTGCACTTTGGTGCACCCCTGGTGCACTTTGGTGGGCCTCTGGTGCACTTTGGTGGACCTCTGGTGCACTTTGGTGCACCTCTGGTGCACTATAGTGCACCCCTGGTGCATTTTGGTGCACCTTTGGGGACCCTCTGGTGCACTTTGGTGGGCATCTGGTGCACTTTGGTACACCTCTGGTGCACTTTGGTGGACCTCTGGTGCACTGTAGTGCAACCCTGGTGCACTTTGGTGGACCTCTGGTGCACTTTATTGTACCCCTGGTGCACTTTGGTGGGCCTCTGGTGCACTTTGGTGGACCCCTGGTGCACTGTAGTGCACCCCTGGTGCATTTTGGGGACCCTCTGGTGCACTTTGGTAGGCCTCTGGTGCACTTTGGTAGACCTCCGGTGCACTTTGGTAGACCTCTGGTGCACTGTAGTGCACCGCTGGTGCACTTTGGTTGACCTCTGGTGCACTTTATTGCACCCCTGGTGCACTTTGGTGCACCCCTGGTGCACTTTATTGCACCCTTGGTGCACTTTGGTGGACCTCTGGTGCACCAAAGTGCACCAGAGGACCCCTGGTGCACTGTAGTGCACCCCTGGTGCATTTTGGGGACCCTCTGGTGCACTTTGGTAGGCCTCTGGTGCACTTTGGTAGACCTCCGGTGCACTTTGGTAGACCTCTGGTGCACTGTAGTGCACCGCTGGTGCACTTTGGTTGACCTCTGGTGCACTTTATTGCACCCCTGGTGCACTTTGGTGCACCCCTGGTGGACTTTGGTGCACCTCTGGTGCACTTTATTGCACCCCTGGTGGACTTTGGTGCACCCCTGGTGCACTTTGACGCACCTCTGGTGTACTTTGGTGGACCTCTGGTACACTTTGGTGGACCTCTGGTGCACTTTGGTGGAGTTCTGGTGCACTTTGGTGCACCACTGGTGCACTTTGGTGACCCTCTGGTGCACTTAACCACATCCCTGGTGCACTTTGGTGCACCCCTGGTGCACTTTGGTGACCCTCTGGTGCACTTTGGTGCACCTCTGGTGTACTTTGGTGGACCTCTGGTGCACTTTGGTGGACCTCTGGTGCACGTTGGTGGACCTCTGGTGCACTTTGGTGGACCTCTGGTGCACTTTGGTGGACCTCTGGTGCACTTTGGTGGACCTCTGGTGAACTTTGGTGGACCTCTGGTGCACTTTTGGGACCCTCTAGTGCACTTTGGTGGACCTCTGGTGTACTTTGGTGACCCTCTGGTGCACTTTGGTTGGCCTCTGGTGCACTTTGGTACACCTCTGGTGCACTTTGGTGGACCTCTGGTGCACTGTAGTGCACCGCTGGTGCACTTTGGTTGACCTCTGGTGCACTTTATTGCACCCCTGGTGCACTTTGGTGACCCTCTGGTGCACTTTACCACACCCCTGGTGCACTTTGGTGCACCCCTGGTGCACTTTGGTGCACCCCTGGTGCACTTTGGTGGACCTCTGGTGCACTGTAGTGCACCGCTGGTGCACTTTGGTTGACCTCTGGTGCACTTTATTGCACCCCTGGTGCACTTTGGTGACCCTCTGGTGCACTTTACCACACCCCTGGTGCACTTTGGTGCACCCCTGGTGCACTTTGGTGCACCCCTGGTGCACTTTGGTGCACCCCTGGTGCACTTTGGTGCACCCCTGGTGCACTTTGGTGACCCTCTGGTGCACTTTGGTGCACCCCTGGTGCACTTTGGTGACCCTCTGGTGTACTTTGATGGACCTCTGGTACACTTTGGTGGACCTCTAGTGCACTTTGGGGACCCTCTGGTGCACTTTGTTGGACCTCTGGTGCACTTTGGTGCACCTCTGGTGCACTTTGGTGCACCCCTGGTGCATTTTGGGGACCCTCTGGTGCACTTTGGTGGGCCTCTGGTGCACTTTGGTACACCTCTGGTGCACTTTGGTGGACCTCTGGTGCACTGTAGTGCACCGCTGGTGCACTTTGGTTGACCTCTGGTGCACTTAATTGCACCCCTGGTGCACTTTGGTGACCTTCTGGTGCACTTTACCACACCCCTGGTGCACTTTGGTGCACCCCGGGTGCACTTTGGTGACCCTCCGGTGCACTTTGGTGCACCCCTGGTGCACTTTGGTGGGCCTCTGGTGCACTTTGGTGCACCTCTGGTGCACTTTTGGGACCCTCTAGTGCACTTTGGTGGACCTCTGGTGTACTTTGGTGCACTTCTGGTGCACTTTGGTTGACCTCTGGTGCACTTTGGTGGACCTCTGGTGCACTTTGGTGGACCTCTTGTGCACTGTAGTGCACCCCTGCTGCACTTCGGTGCACCCCTCGTGCACTTTGGGGACCCTCTGGTGCACTTCGGTGGGCCTCTGGTGCACTTTGGTACACTCCTGGTGCACTTTGGTGCACCCATGGTGCACTTTGGTGACCCTCTGGTGCACTTTGGTGCACCCCTGGTGCACTTTGGTGACCCTCTGGTGTACTTTGATGGACCTCTGGTACACTTTGGTGGACCTCTAGTGCACTTTGGGGACCCTCTGGTGCACTTTGGTGCACCTCTGGTGCACTTTGGTGCACCCCTGGTGCATTTTGGGGACCCTCTGGTGCACTTTGGTGGGCCTCTGGTGCACTTTGGTACACCTCTGGTGCACTTTGGTGGACCTCTGGTGCACTGTAGTGCACCGCTGGTGCACTTTGGTTGACCTCTGGTGCACTTTATTGCACCCCTGGTGCACTTTGGTGACCTTCTGGTGCACTTTACCACACCCCTGGTGCACTTTGGTGCACCCCTGGTGCACTTTGGTGACCCTCCGGTGCACTTTGGTGCACTTTGGTGGGCCTCTGGTGCACTTTGGTGCACCTCTTGTGTACTTTGGTGGACCTCTGGTACACTTTGGTGGACCTCTGGTGCACTTTGGGGACCCTCTAGTGCACTTTGGTGGACCTCTGGTGTACTTTAGTGCACCTCTGGTGCACTTTGGTTGACCTCTGGTGCACTTTGGTGGACCTCTTGTGCACTGTAGTGCACCCCTGGTGCACTTCGGTGCACCCCTCGTGCACTTTGGGGACCCTCTGGTGCACTTCGGTGGGCCTCTGGTGCACTTTGGTACACTCCTGGTGCACTTTGGTGGACCTCTGGCACGCTTTGGTAGACCTCTGGTGCACTTTGGTGGAGTTCTGGTGCACTTTGGTGCACCTCTGGCGCACTTTGGTGCGCCTCTGGTGCCATTTGGTGCACCTCTGGTGCACTTGAGTGGACCTCTGGTGCACTTTGGTGGACCTCTGGTGCACTTTGGTGGAGTTCTGGTGCACTTTGGTGGACCTCTGGTGCACTTTGGTGGACCTCTGGTGCACTTTGGTGGACCTCTGGTGCACTTTGGTGGATCTCTGGTGCACCTGTGGTGCACTTTGGTGTCACCCCTGGCGACATTTCTCTTACCCCTGGCGCCTTTCTCCTTACCCCTGGCGACATTTCTGTCACCATGTATCTGGTGCTGGCGGTATAATATGCCCAGTTTTTGCCCGGTTTTGGGGGTAGAAGAGAGAAATAGGAGCAGAATGGTGGAAAATTCCATTTCTATCTTGCATCCAAAAAGTTAATGCCTTGGAGCCTATGGAGGCCCATGGAGGTGGTAGCTTTTTTTTCCTACATTTACATAATAGCGAAAGAGAGAAATAAATTCGTAAAGATCGCAGTTCAATTTAGTCAAGAAAAATTTAGATTTTTAGAAAAAAATTTGCGCTAGATGCTGTCCCCCGACCTTGCCTGTCTCATGTTTTTGTCGACTTTTGTCTATGTCGGACGATAACCAAAATATAAAGATTCTCCTATGTCACAAAATTGTCTTAAAACGCAAAATTAGTAGGTGTATATTACTCAGGGTTAATACCCTGAGTCAATAATAATATGGTCTCCTCGTGATAATTGAAACCATTTATTATTAAGAGGCCGACTAGGGAAATAGTCTAGCGTTATAAATACAGCGGTCAACAATAAGTTTAACAAATAATATCATAATAAATACTCAAATACCTAAGCCTGTAGGGGGTATTAACATGTTGGACGGGGATGGGTGTTCCGCTGCAGTGCACTAGGTAAACAAAGGCTGGGGACAGGTGCGGTGAAATTGGCACTTCCTGAAAGTTCCTAGCATGACTTTAAGAAGTACAATATCTATAACTGCGTATATACAAGGACAAGAACATGTCATTATAAGGAGTAATACATCATCATAAGGGATCGCATCTGGGTTGGTCGTCACATTATAGCCCTCTGTGGAATGTCTGGTTGCTACTACAGACAATTAAAATGTTTCGTACCTGTCAGAATCAATCTGAACGATTATTATCTCTGAACATAGTTACCAGTCCCTCTTCTTACGATATTTAATCATAATACTTTTGTGCGGTTGTCATGATGTTTAAATGTACAGCACAGTTTATCTCTATACACATACACCAGTAGTCACTGGTGTTTAAGTGAGAACTCTTGACGATCTAAAATATAGGTAAGATCTAAAATATAGGTAGGGGTTACAGCTGGTTTTATTGTATACTTTCACAGATATATAAATGTACAGATACACTTTCATGTAACATACCCCGGTATCCCATAACCGGTGATACACAATACTATATCGTTCCCTACTATTCTAACCCTTTAAGAGCCGCATATTGATTTATTGCAGTGTGCCCTTTTTCACATGATGCATGCATGCAGCCCAGGTGAGTTACTCGCTAGTGCTGCATCTAAGCAGCGGCCATTTAAGCACTATGTGGCTGTGTATTAAAGGCCTATGTCACATCTTCCTACACTCTACACACACAGAGGAGGAGCAGCCCCTGTGTTTACCCTGTTGTTTAGTGGTGACCAGGGGTTCCCACGGCCCACACCACAAGCTCATTACCAGCTTTAATAGAAACTGGCAGCCCAGGAGGAGAGTGGGCGGGATATACTCTTAAATCCACCTCCAGGCACAGGAGGAAAAACCACATGTCACAACCCCCCCCCTCCACACACACCCTTTATATTGAGGTATTACCTTAAACGCCCACCTGTCCCCACCTGGATACAGCACTACGTACTAAGTAGTCACTTAGTGGGGAGTACGCTGGTTTCCTGAGTCAGGTACCACAATAAAAAGTTAATGTCAGATAACGGCAAAACTGGAGACACAGAGCATAGTGGCTAGGGGAAAGTTCACAAATAACGTCCCTGGATAGAGGGTGGGGGGTTGAGGGTTTAAAGCATAGTTGCTTGGGGAAAGTCCACAAATGACGTCCCTGGCTAGGGTGTGGAGGGTCTGTGGGTTTAGTGATGGAACGTGCCCTAGGCCATACATACCGGTATCTTTTCATAAATTGGTGACAGGGTGAAAATCCCCCAAAAGTTGTGCCTCTACATGGGTAGAATTCGACACGGGCGACACGGCCGTTTTAGGCCTTTTTAAAAATCGACGGACACAGAAAAATTGGGATAAAAATCGACCGACAGAAAGTTTTCTATGAGTTCCTATATACATGTATGTAGGTATAAGCATAGGCTTATGGCGCTATAAATATAAAGACTAGTTCAAGCCGGGCCCACCAGATGGAACTATGGTTAACAGGCCGGACTGGTAGCGCCCCCTGGAGAGAGGCTATAGGACTAGGCCGGGGAGAACAAAGAAAGCGTCATTAGCAACCCCGCGCCCGCCAAATGAACACTGTTTGAAAATTTGTGGTGGATGGTGGTGGATTTTTCCAAAATGGCTTCTAAAAAGAAGTTACAGAATTGCTCGGAGTGTGAGCAACCTCATGCACCCAGAGGAGGTAAACCTTGTGTGTATAGGGAACTGGCGGAGAAGGCGGCAGTGTCAGCGGGAGTTCCAGGTGAATGGAGACTGCATATTGACCTAGACAGGATCAGTGAGGATTGTGCCACCTACCAAGGGGTTGTCACGGAGGAAAACCCAACATTGAAGGTGGATAATAAGTTAATCCACACGCTCATCAGTGAGAGTAGGGAATGTAGGAAGGTCATGAAGGAACAGATGCAGATGATAAACACCTTGGTTCAGGGTTTAGCGGTGTCACAGGGAGCGTCACGACTGACGCCGCCGGCACCCAGGCCGTCACGGCCGGCCGGCCGCCGCCTCAGCTCCAACCCTTTTGTGTATGACGACGGTACAATTGTGGAGGAAGTAAAAACAGAGGAGGAGGATCCTTTCCAAGAGGAGGTCTCAGAGGAGGTGAAGGAGGATAGGGAGCAAGCAAAGAGGAATCGAGCCCTACTGGAGGCCCTGTTAAAAGGCATGGGTAGTGGAGAGACCAATCGGGATAGTACCGGTAGGCCGCTGGGCCTATTTCCAGGACAGAGATTTCTACCGTCCCGGGTGTTGGGATCTCAACCGGTGAAGACGTCAATCTTCGGCCACCAGGGGTTGTGGAGGGATAACCAGGACCCTCATCACGGCTGCTGCAGATCAAACAGTGACGGGCGTAAGTTGGTTACATTTGACCTTGATTATCACATGCCAGCTAGTAGACGTAAACACCCAACTATAAACGATATTGTATCGGCACACCTGAGTCTCTTAAACAGTATGCTTGAATGGGGGGGGATAAACGTCAGTGGTTATTCCAAACACATCAGGTTCCTTTCAGACAAGATCGGTGTGTATGAACAGGAGGCCCTGTTGGCGTATGATCTGGGGATGAGAGAGAGGGCTGAGGAGCATGGGATGGAGGTTTTCTGCTATGGGGACCATGATCTTTTCAGCTCACACATAGGGGTTGAGAACATGGATTTCTCTAGAGGGTTCCACAGTGGCAGAGGTAGGGGGAGGGGAAGAGGTAGAGGTAGAGGAGGTGGCCAGGGACAGGGGGGCGGTTATAACAACCAGGGTTACAACAGCCAGGGGTATGGGGGTAACCAAGGTTATGGAGGCTACCAAGGAGGTGGCGGGGGTGGTGGGGGCCAGGGGAGAGGAGGGAGGGGGGCGTATGGGGGGCAGGGAGCTGCAGGTTTTGGGACCAATGTGTGCTTCGGCTACAATGACCTGGGGGGTTGCAAGTGGGTAGACTGCAAATATCAGCATGTGTGCAGGGATTGTATGGGGGGGGCATCCCTTGTACAAGTGTAAGGGGAAAAAGGAATAGGATGAGGCAGCCCTTAGATTAGCACTGGTTAGCAGAGGTATAGGTAGTGATGGTCCGGGGGCTGGTACAATCGCAAATAAGGCGCAAGCTGTAGAGGTGGGCGTGGTCGAGCCTTGTGTTGTTGTTGAGGGCAGCCCCGTGAGGGGGTTGGGATGCCCGAATGTGTCCAGCGCTGAGGTCGTTCCGGCTGTTATGGCGGATTTTTCAATTTTTTCCGGTATTTCCCCTAACAAGGTGTCTGGCTCGGATGCTGTTGTGGGGATTGGAGACATGGGAAAGGGGGTAGTGCAAGGAAATAGTAGCGGTACGGTAGAAATTGTTGACATGGCGGCCATTGGTGTGGGCGCCGCCATTTTGAATCCCGTCCGGTCCGAGAGTTGGGACGGTAGCCGTGACGTCATACGCCAAGATGGCGGTTTCGGTACAGGAATGGAGGTGGCGGCCGGTAAGCACCATTTTATTGTGGAAAATACGTGTAATATACACGGCATTGGGGGTTGTTATAGCTGTGGGGGTGCAGTATTAGACCCAGAGGTGGAGTTGTGTGAAGTTTCGGTGGATGGCAAGGTGGTGGGTAGCGAGGGCGGCCAAGTTCCCATTTATCGCTCGGTGGTGAAACCGCAAATTTTGAAGGAGATTACCAGCGGTGGGAAATCTTACGTTAGACCGTGTGGCTTCGATTGTAAAAAAGTTCATAGTTTGGAAGGTTTGAATGTCCAGCTTAACCCGTGCTCATTTTTTGATGAGTGTTTCAACCATCCCGCGGGGGTTGACCCTCGGGCAGATTACATTTTCACGGGGGTGAGGGATGGGTTCAAAATTGTGGATTCTGGTTATACCGGTAGTTATGAAAGGTCCAACTACGACTCAATAGGCAAACAGGAGGCTAGATGCAAGATGGACAAGTTAGTAACTAGGGAGTGGGAAAACGGGGTTATTCAAAAGGTGGATAATAGGCCCCAATGTGTACATTCCTTGGGGGCTATATTCAAGCAGGATGGGTCCATCAGGCCTATTACGGACTGCAGCAGGGGGAGTAGGGGGAAGGGGGAGGAGAGTATAAATGATCATATGGTGTCTACGTGTGATAAATTTGCTTTTGTTAAAGTTGACAAAATTGTAGATGATATGTCACCTGGATCATGGTATTCAGTTGTGGATATCCAGGCCGCCTACCGGTCAGTCCCGGTGGCTCCAGAGGACAGAACCAAACAGGGTTTTGTTTGGGAATGGGGTGGGCAACCCTCCTATTGGGTAGATGGGGCACTGGCTTTTGGTCTCAAATGTGCACCATACATATTTACCCAGATCACTGAGTTTGTTATTCGTTGCATGTCTAGGAGAGGTATTGGTGGCATCTATGGTTACTTAGATGACTACCT
This sequence comes from Harmothoe impar, assembly GCA_947462335.1. NCBI lineage: Eukaryota > Metazoa > Annelida > Polychaeta > Phyllodocida > Polynoidae > Harmothoe > Harmothoe impar. Next base: position 13,380,700 of record OX381718.1, on the reverse strand, counting down.
AGTGGTGGGAGATAGTGAGGGAGACTGTAGGTCAAAACAGGCAGTTTTGATTGACCTACTCAGGAGTCTCGGTTTCCACATAGCATGGAAAAAGGTGGTGGCCCCTACTCAGGTAGTCAGGTATTTGGGCCTAGATTTTGATAGCTTGCGCATGGAGGTGAGGTTGCCCGCAGATAAGGTGGCCAATACCTTGAGAATGGTGGAGGACTTCCGGGGTAAGAAATGTTGTAGTCTGAAGGACCTTCAGAGGTTGGCTGGTTATTTGGCCCATGCAAGCCAGGTCGTACGGGTGGTAGGACCTTCTCGAGGCGGATCATTAATTTGATTAAATATATTCCCCGGGACGACAAAGTGGTCCACATTCCGGAGTGGTTAGTGGGAGATCTCACCTGGTGGAAGAATTTCCTAGAAATCTTCAATGGCAAAGCAAAATGGATCAAGGTCTCAGGGGATCATTTACCGCAGGTAGAGACTGATTCTTCTAAGTCAGGGTTTGGTTCGAGGTGGGGGGGGGATTGGGTAGCGGGAGTCTGGGATGTCAATAGGGATGAGGAAAGTAAGAGTTATCTGGAGCACCACTATTCTCAGTCTCCAGGTGAGGTGGATGAGACAGCAGATATAAACTTGTTAGAGTTGTGGCCGGTACTAGCGTCTCTAGATCGGTGGGGGGAGTCTTGGAGGAACCAACGTGTCATCATCTGGACTGACAACACCCAGGTCCAAAGTATGATTGCCACAGGACGATCCAAAAGTGTGAGGGCGATGTGGTGGTTGAGGGAATTGTTTTGGCGGGTGTGCCTTTACAATGTCCATTTAGTCAGTAGGAGAATCTCTACCAAAGAAAACACTGTTGCAGATTATATATCTAGGCTTTTTGACAAGCGCAACAAAGGCACTCTTCCTATCACTTTTGAGCAATGGTTATGTTGCTTTCAGGAGACGGGTTGAGGAAGAGGTTGCGGGACTACCAGTCAAAATGGATGGCAGACTCGTCCCTATCTACCAGAGGTTCCCAATGGAAGTCATATTTCACGTTTTGTGAAACCTTCAATTATGTTGTACCCTTGCCGGCTACGCTTGAAATGATATTGTTGTATGTGGTACATTTGGCGGATAGATTGGTATACAAGTCAATACAAGCATATTTGGGGGCAGTGTGGATTCTCCACGATATGGCTGGGCTGCCTCACATTGATAGTCATAGTTTTGAGTTAGTAGTTACCATGAGGGGTATTAAAAGGACCTTGGGGGATTTTTCGGCCCAGGCACGCCCAGCCACCTTGTTAGATTTAGCCGCTATATTTGGTGAGTTAGACATGGAGGTTAGTAGTGATGTGGCTTTCTGGGTAGCGGTCCTGCTAGGGTTCAGGGGCCTCCTGAGGAAGTCTAATATCATGGAGGTGGGGTTGGCAGTTCTCTTACAGGATGTTAGGTGGGAGTCATGGGGTCTCACTATAGTGGTGCGTCGCACCAAGACAATTGCGTACAGGGAAAGGGTTCTGGAAATACCGTTTGTACCTATCCCAGGGTCTATCTATTGTGTATACAGTTTCATTCTGAAGTTGCTGGGGTTGGTCAAACATCCAAGCCCGGAGTCTCAGTTGGTGGGGTACATGGGGGTGGGAGGGTTCACCAGGTGTGCATATAGTTGGTATTCAAAGAAGTTGTCTACGCTGTGTACTGTGTTAAATCTGGTTAAAATGTCTAGCCATTCAATGCGCAGAGGTGGGGCCAGCCTGCTGGCGGAGGCAGGTGTGTCTCTCATTGACATTAAGAACCTGGGAGATTGGCGCAGCATGTCGGTGCTGTATTATCTCTCAAGGACCATGGACTCAAAGGTGCAGTTGGAAAGGAGCATAGTGGATAGCATCTATAAATCGCCAGGACAATACCTACATGACTAATCTTCCTTCGGTTGGGCGGTTGGCAGGATTGTGTTCATGTTTGGTGTCAACATGAATAAACGCCCAACTTCATCAAGATTATTGACTCCTCGTGTTAATGTCATGTCATGATCATAGATTAGAATGCAGTATTTATTGTAGGTATAAGCATAGGCTTATGGCGCTATAAATATAAAGACTAGTTCAAGCCGGGCCCACCAGATGGAACTATGGTTAACAGGCCGGACTGGTAGCGCCCCCTGGAGAGAGGCTATAGGACTAGGCCGGGGAGAACAAAGAAAGCGTCATTAGCAACCCCGCGCCCGCCAAATGAACACTGTTTGAAAATTTTTGTTTTTTCGTGTCTCTGTATTGGCAGGATTGTGTTCATGTTTGGTGTCAACATGAATAAACGCCCAACTTCATCAAGATTATTGACTCCTCGTGTTAATGTCATGTCATGATCATAGATTAGAATGCAGTATTTATCCTAAAAATCGACACAATGACACGGTCCTTCTCTTTCTGCTAAAAATCGACACAGCAACATGGTCAAAATTTTGGGTACCCATGTAGAGGCACAAAGATAGATGACGTCATTTGACAACGAACCCTAATTTTGGCTAAATTCACCTCACTATATATGTCTAACAATATGTGTTTATTCGCCAGCGTCCTTTATATGACAGCCTGTATTTTCTGAACGAGCATTTCAGCAGTTACCAGTGCCTATGTATCACCTGGGGAGCCCAGTGTAGGGGTGGTGCTGGTGTGATATGGATGGGGTGACAGGGGAGGTAGGTTGGTGCGTCTATGGTAACCGTTAATCTCCTCTCCCCCATGACAGTTTTAATCCATATCTAGGTGTAATGGAGCAGAAACCTTTTCTGTACAAAGTCCAAAACCACACACTATACCATGGTGTGGGACATTCCCATGATAGACTTTCATTCATACCGAGCCTCCAAGGATTAGACTACCGGTACCTAGAATCTTCATGCATTTAGATATCGCCATCAGGATTTCACAAGGATAGGCAATATGAACTATGAAGTATATATTAGATGCTTGTTCCTGTACCTCTATGGTTTCGTAGCACTTGTGAAACAGAAAACCATGGGTTGTAGATTAAGATCCGGATATATACGTGTATTGCACAATAAAGCAAAATGCCAAGTCATGTACTGCCCATGGTCATGGTATCAGCTGGGAGATAACAACCTTATCTGTGGGTGTAGGCAGACAGGGCGTGGGTCTGTTTACGTGGTCCAGGAAACACAACCTTTAACAAGCTATTAGGTCGGGAATCAGGGTAAGATAACACAACCATCCTTGCTGTTTATACATAGGCTCTTTTTACACGTGGGAGTTATCATGTGTTATCATGACGAAACATTTTCAGTTCACACCTTCACAACTCACTCCCATTCAAAAAAGAAACCATTCAAAGTGGATGTTATCATTTGAAATTATAGAGCAAGAATAATCTTGAGTATACATGTAGATATATGTAGCGGGATAACTAAGGTTATCAGAGTTCAAACAGATGGAAACAACTACACTGAAAAAGTAAACTCGTCTCCAGACTCGTCGAAGTGACTATCATAAAATAAACGAGTCAAAAGTTGTCTTACTTATAAATCAGGTTACCATCCCACAAATAGAATCTGGAGCCGGCAAATTTCGGGTTTTGGGCTGGCACATGCCAAGTGGCTCCAGCTAGAAGACCCGCTTCCTTATCACTAAGACGAGTTTTTGATTCGTTTATTTTATGATCGTCACTTTGAAGAGTCTGGAGACAAGTTTACTTTTTGAGTGTATGATATATCTAATATCAGAACTGAAGAAGCTGATATACAGACCTATGACGTCCAGGCCACTCAAATTATGATACCAACAGCACGTATATAACCCATATAGATAACAGAATGCAGTGTAAGTAATTTCTATTATCAACTCTGGGTGCAGGGGTGGGTGACATGCACTTAACCCTTTAAGGGCCGCATAGTGCTTTAATATGTCCTTTGTCGTCACGATGATTGAATGCAGGACTAGCGCACGTATTAACCATCCCTGCATTCATGCATCAGGAGTGTATCAACCCCATACGTTCGGCATTATGTGTAAATGCAGCGCTGGTGAGTTACTCGCCTAGCCTGCATTCATGCATCATAGCTATAATGCATTAATGCACAATGTGGCCTGTAAAGGGTTAACACACCATGCAGGTACTCAGGACAGATATCACCTGGTGACCCCGTCTGACCTTCCCATCACCATATCTGGTAGGGGACTTGACGTATAGGATCCTCAAGTACAACTGGTCAAGAGTCGTACCATGACCACACCCTCAATACGGACACATCACAAGTGGTCTAGACTCTATGAACCCCCACACATGCCACCTGGCACACAGTCTATACTGTTGGGGGAGGCCAGACTGACTGAACCACCTACCGGCTTATCTAGATGCCGGGATACATCGAATGGTCCAGATACATGTATACACATCATAAAAGATAAGCAGGATTTGACAGTGTTGTCATTCTTTAAATGGCTTGTGTCAGGCTCTATCATCTATGTCCGTGTTTCAAGATACAGGGCTGAGTATCTCTATGTCAGCACAAATGTCACCACAATGATATTGAATGTATTGTGGTGGTGACATAGGTCTTCCATGCCCAACCATACAGAAATACACACTAAGCCACGGGTCATAACAATCTTAACCATTAAAATTCACAAAAGGAATAAGGAAATGCAATTTGCCTATATTTAAATACTTAAAATACTACCTCATACAGACGCCCTCGCAGTGCAACTGCCCCTTTCCTCCACGATATTTGGAATTAAATCCTCAAATGATTTGATTCTTCAGACATTTTCTTGCATCTTCCAAAACCGTGGGAATGGGGCTGACTTTTGAATTTTGGGCATTTCTTTGTGGCAAATAAACATAATATGAGGCAATGGTAAATTCCAGTTCTAATTAATAGCTGCAACAGTAGCCATACATAGACCTATATTCGTGGTAACATATCCTGAACATTTAACTGCCCCAATACCAAAAGTACACAGGCATACACAGAGGAGACGGGGAGTCTGCCTTCTGGTATTTCAAACAATAATACCACGAGACATAATGGACCCTAATGACCCATTCACATTTTAGGTAGTTACTGTCATTTTTTTCTGTATCATATATTCCGCTCTATAAAATAAAGTGTCCCTTTTTAGCAGCACAACTACATGTATACACAGGCCGCCAGCTTGGCACGCGTCCATAGTCAATCCTCCTCTCCACCCTTTGACCCCCACCTACCACCAGGATAATACCACATGGATATGTATTACTGCTCTATACATGTATTAACGTCTCAACAATACTACATTATATTTTTATCACATTTTGTATGTAAGTATTTATATAACATGTATTGAAACATCGTGAACAAGTCTTGCATGAACGTATATAGGATCTAAACTGGTAATTTCATGTGTCCCTTTCATTTGGCAGAAAGCATTAGGAGTATGTTAGGAATGTTTCACATCCACCCACTCCCGTTAATGTTAACCCTTTAATGACTAGGGCATAATACTTTAATGTAGTATGCCCTTGGTCGTCAAGATGTGTGAATGCAGCCCTGGCGAGTAACTCGTCACTGCTGCATTTAAGCATCATGCCGACCACACATGGTTTTTGTAAACACTCCCAGAGGATTGGCATGATGCATGCATGTGGCCCCAGTGAGTATTACTCACCAGCACTGCAATCATGCACACTAACGACAAAGGACATAGCACATTAAAGCACCGTGCGACCCTTACAGAGTTAAAGTCTTAATTTCTCTACGGTGAGAGGCAGAAGCTATCCACAATGCACACAGCATGCCCCAGGTGGTGAGGAGGGGTGGTAGATCAGTCACACACCACCGAGGTAAGGAGAAAGGAGCTGTCACACTAATCCACCTGCCACCTAACTGATCGGAAACAGAGTGGGCAGGTGGGGTGGGACGAGTGGAGGAATGGGGGTGTGAACCGATGTTTGGGGTTAAGTTTAAACCTTCAGGGACAGCATGATGCTTCAATGCTCAACAGGCCATGTTCGCCAACCCAGTCACTGCGTTGCTGCATCATGCCGACCCTTCGAGAGTGTATCAACCCCCTCAGGGTCGGCATGATGCATAAATGCATTCAGGGCATAGTGCAATAAAGCACTATGCTGCCCATACTTGATGGGTGGTTGGGGGGGACATTGGCTTCCTGAGATGAGGAGAGTGATGACCGTGTGTGGGGTGAGAAGGAAAACCACATGATGGATAGTAATGGACGAAGGGGGATCAAGGCGTCAAGAAATTAGTTGGTACCGGTAGAAAACAAGAACTGATTGGGAGGAAATGAATTAGATTGATAATTTGTACGGAGTTAGAATTCCACCTCTGATGTGCGCCGGCAAGGAACAGAAGCTTTGGCTTGTGTAACCAGTGTAAATAAATATCTCACGAAATCATATTTCTTTACAGCTGAATGACAATGGAAACAGAAAGGACACATACATGTCTGGGGTGACTGGAAGAATGGCTGGGGTGAAGTGACAGAGGATCTGGAGA